>WNWU01000053.1:8678665-8772732 GCA_012654045.1 Ptyas mucosa | reverse complement strand
CTTCTTCTTCTTCTTCTTCTTCTTCTTCTTCTTCTTCTTCTTCTTCTCCTCCTCCTCCTCCTCCTCCTCCTCCTCCTCCTTCCTCCTTCCTCCTTTTTCCTCTTCCTCCTCCTCTTCTTCCCTTTCCCCATTCCAGGTATTGATACCAAGCAACTTCCAGGATAAGTCCCTGCAGTTTTCTTGATAAGAAATTCTTGGCAGTTCCCTTGCCTCTTTCCTAGGGCTGAGAGAGTGTAACTGGCCCAAGATCACCAAGCAGCTGGCCCAAGATGCACTTACTTAAGTCAAGACTAGAATTAATGGTCTCCTGGTTTCTAGCTAGTGCCTTAACCACTAGACCAAACTGGCCCTTATTATATTGCTTGACAGTTATGAATGCCAATGGCTCAATCTTGGCTAAAAGGCAGGTGATTCTACTGCCGCACCTAACAGGAGTGTCTTCCACAATTCAACAGATTCCTCCAGGAATGAGAATGAAAAGGTCATATTTGATACTTGTTTTGTAGGCTGGTTTGGTTTTAACGGTCGCAAATACCAACTATGCCCCTTCATGTTTTATAGCATGTATTCTCCTATGTTTCTCATTTCGTTTTCCCTGTCCTTTTCTTTTACACAGGATGCCTTTGTGGAGCTGTACAGCAACAACATCAGGCCTTTGTTCGATTTGTCATGGCTGCCTCTGAAGACGATCCTTAGTCTGGCAGTGGTGGGCGCCTGCATCACCCTGGGGGCTTACCTGGGACATAAGTGACTTCCGACTTCATCCAACTGGTGATGGACTGATGGGAAATCTTGATTTCAGAAACTGAAAAAAGAGGAGTGTTGAAAGAAGAAAATACTATGAGGTGTTTTTCTCCCCCCTTGTCAAATAATGCTATTATTTTATGAGCCAAGTATCTTTCTATATATGTGTTCGGGTGTGTTTGGGTGTACACAGATATACATGTGTGTGCATATATTTATACACACACATGCACACGCAAGCACACACACATATTTGTGTGTATACATAAATGCACACACACATATTTGTGTGTATACATAAATGCACACACACACACACACACACATACACATATAATATATATATATCTGCTATTACTGCCAAAGGGAATATTCATTTATTTTTTACATTGCAGAGGAGTTATTTATTAAAAGTATTTTACATTTAACCCACTATTTTCCTAAAATTCTGGAACACAAGCATTGTATATTTTTTAATGAAGATTCCAAAGATCTTCGGCTTCCTTGTAAAGCATCATTCCACAGACTATTTTATCACGATAGGCTGAAGAGCTGTAGGTATAGAGACATACCCTAACCCTTAGGAAGAATGATGATAAAGTGGCATAATTTTGTAGGTAAGATTTCAGAGCTGCCTATGAATAGGGTGACTTAAAAAGGCAACAGGATGAGAAGACAATGATTTGGTGGTTCGGCATGGTACCTATTCAGAATGAGAAACAATGCCAGATTCAGGCCAGTAATAAGACCATATGGTTCAACCCTCTGTCCCTACAGCCGACAGCTGTTTTTGGAAAAATGCCCAGCAGAGCAACAGCTGGAAATAGTGATTCATGCAGTATTTTGTTACACGAGTGCTGTGCCATTACATACCACAATTGGCCATCGTTATAAGGAAGCTATTTGTGGGTCCTCAAACTGTGATTTAAAAGGCTGAAATGAAATACGTTGGAATGGGCAGAAACAGTTTCATTAAATATTTCATCAGTAAAATTGCCGTTTTTCGTGCAATTATCAGGAAAACCAAAAGTGCCTGTGCCTGGCTTGCAGAACTGAAGCCTCAAAGTCAGCCGTGGCTCACATTCCCAGTGGAGTGAGGGTTTGCTCACAATAGAGCCTGCCTTCCTTGGTTAATTTTTCTTAGGGTCTTAAATGCAATTTTCTTTGTTAATTAGTAACATCTCAAAGTCAAAAACAGGCTCAAGGTTCATTTGGCCAGAAGAAACGATCAGCTGGCGGAGATTAGGTATGACTTCCTCTTTGTATCAAAATTAACACCCGAATTGCATTCTTAGCCCTGGGCTAGTCCCAGATTGGAAGTGTATTTGCCTCAGAAGTGATGCACGCTATTTATTCCTTCAGATGTCTTCGAAAAGAAAAGAAGATAAAGAAATGGTCCAACGCCTCCATCTGGTATGACTCATAGACATTCAACCCTTTGAGATGCCAAGTGTTTTTGCATGGAAATCTGGAAAGGAAAGAGAATGGAAAATTTGTTACAATAACTTTCAGCAAAATGAATATGAAACCCTCCATACCTACACTTGGGTTCTTTGATTATAAATATCAAAGGTGGCTTATAGGCAGAGCTTCTGGCACCTTAACTCAACATCATCAGGCATCAACCCAGGTTTACGTTGAAGGTGTCCCACCCCAACCGTCTGAGCACCTGTCACTTGATTACTGTTCCTGTGAATTCATCTATTATCCAAAGAATACCAAGTACCAATGAAGCAAAGAGAAGTTGTAGCTGCCTCCCCTTATCTTGACTTCTCCTTCTGGCCCTTGGTTCAAATTAGGCTTAGATGGAGAAGGCAAATAAATGAGGCAGTGGTGATGACAAAGATCCTGAGCCTTCCTCTGTGTGTGTGTGTGTGTGTGTGTGTGTGTGTGTGTGTGTGTGTGTGCTTACTGGGCATTATACCTCTAAACCCCCAAAATAAAAAGCTGGCAATATCTAAGAATGTAACCAAGAATGCAGTGGAGTCCGTTCATGAAGTTGTTTAACAGCAGCATAGATATCAACTTGCTGGACTGCCTAAGCTGGACTTAGTCCCTGAAGAAGGCAAATTATCAGGATGATTGTCACTTGGACAAAAGCAGCTGTGGTATTCATTCCAGTAGTCCATTGTTCCATTTTAACAGTCCATTTATATCACCAGATTAAATAAATGGCCACAGTGAAAAGCCGCGCGTCTACACAGCTGGGACTTCTGTAGCTGTTCCGGACTTTGCTGTTGGGTTCAACACTGGAGATTTTCTGCAATGCTTTGATTATCTTGCAAAGGTGTTTGGGATGTTGCAGAGGAAGGACTCATCAAGTTCAAAGATACCAACTTATAATTTGTTCCTTGGATCCTAGGCAATGTATTTCAGATTTGTGAGTGAGCTATTACATGAGGGGCCTCATAGATCCCGGGATGGAAATCAAAAACTGAAAGGATCAAAAGGTTAAATTAAATGAGATGGACATAATTGACATGAATGAATTTTTATCTTGTTTATTTTTTTAAAGCTTTCCTTTCCATTTTTTTTTTAAATGTCTGTAAAACTGTAAAGTAGTAGAAGTTATGAAATAATATTAATTCAGTGATAAAATGTCAGGACTGAAGTACAGTCATCAAAAGCTTTGTATTCAAAAGAATGTAGCAAAATAATTAACAGATACAACATATGTAAGAAGTGAAATAACTTGATTTTGTGGCATTATATGCAAAACAAAACAAAACAAAACAAAAACTAATGAGTTCAGCCTTCTCTAACCTGGTACTTGCTAACATGGATTAGATAACATAATCACTTTCAGAGTTCTTACTGACTGGAAAGCCAGCATGTAAGTTTAATAAAGAAATAATAACCAGCTTCCATTGATGTGCTGCTTAATGACCGTAGTTGTAGTCCCAAAACAATAGTTGGGCACCAAGCTGGAAAAGCTGGTCTCAAAAATGTAGTACTTTTAAACTTAAAATGTAGTTCAGCCTTCCCCAACCTGTTGCATTCCAAATGTATTGGATTCCCCCATAATCAAAGGGAATTCTGGGAGCTGACGCCCCATCACATCTGAAGATCACCATGGTTGGGGAAGGCTGCTGTGATTCATACCATGTTTTCAAAGCTGCTTTAAAAAGTAAATGGGCCAAGTCCACCAGAAAGCCACCTTTTCTCAGCTTCTTCTCCGGCCAATGGAGCATGCGCATGAGAACTTTCTGGTAGGCTGAGCCCAGAGTTTTTATGCATGTTAACGTGGCTGTAGCTACTATATACAATTATGGCCTTTGCATCCAGCATTTCGAGAGCATCCGTGAAATGAGCGCTTTCATTTCATAGCAGAAAGAAACCTGTAGAGATATGTGATTGCATTCTAATTTCTAGATACTGGGCAATGTGTTTTACGGCTTCACTTTATTTAGCTTTGCTAAGCCTAAAGATGTTTATTAACATATGTTAAAAGTGTAGATTTATAAATAGCAATTCTGTATAAGTCAGGTGCATTTAGATTCTGTAGCATTTCAGGCATTTGAACTGTGCCTAAAAACGACTGGAATGTCCAAAGAGTCCAAACATATAAGAAAACCACACAATGTTTTTTCCAACTAGCCTTCAGTTAAAATATTTGGTGTAGAGAAGGAATGCCACAAAAGCTGTGCCTTTGCATTCCACAAACAAGCTTCAGGTCCTTGAAACTCCAAGGTGCAGTGATTCACCAGGCTTAAAGTTTTACCAAAGAACTGGTTCACACATCCTAAACTGAGACTAGCTCATCCAACTGACTTATGGAAAACTGTGCATAGGATCAGACTGTTCCTTCAGTGTAAGAGCTCTCCTGATACCGGAAAATACAAATAGGATTAAGTTGTGATACACGTCACAGTCAAAATAGTAATAAGCATGTATGTTTGAACTAGGTTCCTTAATACAACCCTTTGGGCAAGTCTTAGAATGCTGTCCAGAAGCTTGAGGAGAATGACAAAAAATAATGTGTGGTCAGTGCTGCGTCAGAGGCTACATGCTTTCAAATATGTCACGGAAGAACATGGAGCAAGGCATGAGATGGATCTAAGCTATAGTAACAAGTAACTGCCCTACCATTCTCACCACTGAGAGGTAGTAAGAAATTCAGATCTGGTGTAGTGCTTCACTTCATATACAAGAAAGTCATTAAAAATGAGCCAAATGAAATACTTTGATGTGTCCACCCTTTCAAGAAACTGCTTAATTGGTGTGGCTAGAATAGAAATATGGGAATATCCATCATCTATAGCAGGGGTCTCTCCAAAACTTGGCAACTTTAAGACTTGTGGACTTCAACTCTCAGAATTCCTCAGCCAGCCTCGGATGGCTGAGGAATTCTGGGAGTTGAAGTCCACAAGTCTTAAAAGTTGTCAAATTTGGAGGACCCCTGTTCTGTTGACTAGGGCAGAATAATGATGTTCCCCCAAAAGAGGTTGTGCGAGCATCTCAGCATAATGGCTTATGGGACAAGAAAGCATGGAGCATTCTCAGCACTTTCTCTTCTTAATTTCCAGATTCCTCTTCTTTAAAAAAATCATACTACAGGTCTCAAGCACCATCCAGTAAGAACAGAGTGTTTTTGAATGAAACGTTTACATTGTCAAAATAGAACGCTATCGGAGCTAGGAATGGCTATGCTGCTAGAAAATAGTAATTATTGGAACAAAGTTCATTTTCTTGTATTGCCTAATGCTGCGATTGTTTTTCAGAGCTGCTTCATATTGCAGGCATGTAAATAGATGCTACTGCTGGGTGTTTTCCTGTTGTTTTTGTCCCCTTGGGCTTCTTGGTATTGTAAGCGTCTACATACCAGAGAAGTCCAAATGTCTGTCAATTGTCTTTAATAGATGGCCAGTAGTGTGTACCCCACATCCCACCCCTTGATTGCTGCAAATTGTATAATACTGTGGCTGCACTAGCTATAAGGATTGTTAATATTAATACTGTACTATTCAAGTTGAACGTATTTTAGAGATGTTAAATGTACATAAAAGCTTGATTTTGCCTATCTTCTCAGTTGTTTCACCATGATTGATAATCCTTCCTGTTTTTCTTGGGTACTTTGTTTTGATTTAAGGGGAAAATCCTGCAAAACACAGCTTTCAGAGCTGAAAATGATTTAACATTATTCAGATATTTTAATCTGCTTATGCTTTGCAATGCTCATCCCATTTCCCTCTCACCTCATTTTGTGGAGTATTTCACATTGTGTCTGGAAAACAGAAACTCAACCTTATGTCCTTATGTCCACTTATGGATGTAAAAGACTTGTTGAACTGAACTTCTTAAGGGTTGAATAGAATTGGGCTGACAGGTATTTTTTCCAAGGTAAATTACGGGCTCACGGCAAGGCTGAGATTTGCACTTGAGTCTTTTGATGATAGTATTCATTCACTCAGCCATATTGTAGTAATAGCTTAGGATAGGAGCGCTTAAATCATCCAACTGTGATTCCTCTGCCATAAAAAACTGAAAGTGCACCAATACACAACATTAATCAATGAATATTTTGTATGATGGTTTCCCAAGGGAAAAAATATTGGGGGGGGGAGGTTGACCAAAACATCCCCCAAAACATCCCCCTAATTCTCCAGTATAACCTTGGTTTAGTATAATATACTGCATATTTACAATGTTTCAAAATGACGTTCATTTCCAAGTCCAGTACCTCCCCTTCTGTTCTGGATAAATTCTAAATATATAGAAACCTTCTCAGATCGCCAGTGAAAGATCAATCAAACTAATATACTGGGTTGTCGTTTATTTTGGGACTGGGGAAAGAATTCCTTCTATCCCAACTAGTTTCTAAGGGCCAAATGAAATTCAGTATTTAAAAGTGTGAACAGAGTTCACATGTCTTAATTACCTTTCCTGGAAGCAATGAAATTCAAGATATGAAAAGGGTATTTATTTCTCTTATGATACCAATTTTAAAATGATACTTGGTCACGATTGCTTTTGACCCAGGGATGAAATCCAGCAGGTTCTGACAGGTTCTGGAGAACCAGTAGTGGAAATTCTGAGTAGTTCAGAGAACTGGTAGTGGAAATTTTGAGCAGTTCAGAGAACCGGCAAATACCACCTCTGGCTGGCCCCAGAGTGGGGTGGGAATGGACATTTTGCAATATCCTTCCCCTGCCATGCCCACCAAGCCACACCCACCAAGCCACGCCCACAGAACCGATAGTAAAAAAAAAATGAATTTCACCACTGCTTTTGACCCCAAGCATTTGATGTTAATGGAAGCTTGTCTCTTAGTAACTGTGAGGAAGTGGGTTTTACAGAGATCCTGAGGAGTGAGGGACAGCGTTAAATCACCCTTCCATGTGCACCATAATTGTGAGTTGATGGTGGCTCCCTACATCATTGAAAGATTGTAGATTTACTGCAAACATTATGTCTCAATAGAGACACAGAGTGAGCTGAAGTTGACGCAATGCACAACATTGTGTCTAAAAGTATCCTGATTTCAAATAATCAATGGCAAATGAAAGAACCATGTGTGTTTCTTCACTAAGGGTAATTTACCTTTTTAGTAAATTTGCTAAATTCATAATGCAACCATTCTACATAGTAACATTTTCTTTTTGGACCTAATGTAGATAACTTTCCACATATTTCATCAGAAATCAAGCAGCCATTCAGCTTTTCATGGAGCCAGCTATTTTTGGTTAGAAAAGCATATTGGTTGATGGTGATATTTCCCCTCCCGCAATTAACAAGATTCTTATAAGTTTTATTGTCTGATACTTAAAACTAAGATAACAATTTCCACTTGGCAATAACACTCATCTAACATTGTAAGAAACAGATCACATGTGCTTTCAGCCTCTAACTGAGTCAAAAGCTGGATCTGCCGGGCAACATAGGCGGGACTTAAGATCTATATCAGACTCAGTCCTTTAATCTGAATGGCTGGAACAACCCATGCTGGCTGCTGTCTCCACCCAACGAGAAGGTGCGTCTCAGGTAGGACCAACGCCCCATTTACAACTCTATACAGCAGACTTCCTCTGTCTGCTTTGTTTTTGATGTTTTGAGTCTTCAGTTCCCAACTAATATGGAGGGTTGATGAGGAAGACTACTCTCTCTTAGATATAAACTATTCAGAGAGTGTAGTAAAGCACTGTGTTGCATGGTATATAAGTCTAAATGCTATTGCTATTGCTAGCAGTAGCTAGGTTTCTGATAAAATTATAAGCAAAATCAGTTAGTTTGGGTGATAGTTTGATTCTGTCATATTCACAGAGTCAGCAATGCTCGAACAAGATAATTTATTGATTTAAATATATGCTGCATTATTTCTACCTTTTAGATTGCAAAATCATTTATTATAGGACAGTTACATCACAAATGCAATCCAATTAGTAACAGAGAGATAAATTATAGATTTTAAACAAAATAATGGCATGCTACTTAAAGATAAACATGCAGCTTTTGCTGACCCCAAATGTAACTGAAATTGCTACAGAATGAGCCGGAATTGGGATGACCATTAAAAAAAAAAGTTGATTGTATCTTCACAAGTATAGAAGAGTTATCTAGTTCTAGAGATTCACTTGGAGAAGTCTACCAGAGTAAATTCTGTTTTAAGGAATCCCACAGTATATTTTCCTCTGTTTTCACTAGAAGTCATATGGAAACTGTTAAATGATGTCAGTGTTCCATGTAATAATTAATTCTTAAAATCACTTATGGCCAATTTCAGACTGAAGAAAGCTTTAGAACATGCCTTCCTTTGGGCCTTTCGATTCCAGAGTAGATGACATGGAAGCTATAAGCCATTTGCTTAAAGGTTCCAGTTAACTATGATTTGGAGCCCAAAACAGATCATTAGACTACACTGGAAGAAAGCCATATGATTATAGGATGCCTAGCCTGACACTATTTCTAATGGTTTTGGCAATTATCCAATTATGCAAGAGCTGAAACTAGGCCCAGATTGCTGAAAAGCTACAGAGCAAAATCATTTGCAATGAAATTCCCATTATGTCTTTAATAGAGTCTGCCCTCCAATTAGTTGTATCTGTTTTGAATAGCTTAGAAAAAATATGTTCATATATCCTATCTAAAAAGAACTATCTTCCCTGTTGACCTGGCTCTTGAGGAAATTCCATTCCCACATTCTTGCTTGACTATAAGAAACATCCATAACCAATATCAAATTGTCTTTCCAACTATCTCATCCAGATGTCCTTCAAATAGGTTAAAGTAAAATTCCTTAGAATTCTCAACAACTATACGGCTTGGCAATTCTGTGAGGTGTACTCACAATGTATTTAGAGAGCACAAGACTGAGGAAAACTGAGGTAGCTCAGTTAAGATTCTGGACCAAGAAATACTTCACATTTTAAACTCCCAAATGATCAACCCCTGTTGAATTTTACCAAGCAGATGATGATGTCTCTCATCTTAGTAATTGTTTGAAAGGAACTTTGACTCCATAATCATCTTGCATTTGCAGTTATGCAAAAACAGGATTGGCAGAAAATCAAACTGCTCTCTCGTGAGCCTGCAAATGGATGTAACTGAGGGAAACAGGAGGGAAACTCCTCTGAATCCATATTTTGCTCAACATCTGGAGTCTTTAACATTGAATTCCCCCAACATGTATGGATGAAGCAGGTGAAGGGTACTCTCCCTTTTAACATCCTCTCCTCATTACCGACTTCCTCCTGTCCAAGTTCCTGAATTTTACAAGATAGATTTTCTTGATTTTTACATTCTGAATTTGCAGAAACAGCTGTTTTGTCTCCAAAGGAACATTAGATAAAGAATTCCCTCCTTTTGGAAGCTCCCATGCACTTTCCATTGTTCAGTTCAATTTTTAACGAAACACAAATGCTTCTCCCATACATGACTCTTAACAAAATCTCTTAGACTTTAAACATTTAAACGTGGCTTGAACTGAGAAAGATGTACATTCACCATATGTTATGTCTGAGACTTCCAACAATATTCTTATGAAGATTTTGAAGTCAGTTTGCCATGTAATAGCTGCATAGGGGTGAAATGCTCCCGGTTCGGCCCAGTTCGGCCGAACCGGTAGTGATGGCAGCTGGTGGTTCGGATAATCGGTAGCGATGGTGGCCGGTGGTTCGGAGAACTGGTAGCAATGGCAGCATGAGGCTCCACCCACTTGCCCAGTCATCATTACTTCCTGGTTTCAACCAGGAAGTTACCTGTTTTTTACCCTCTGCGCATGCGCAGAAGAGTTTGCGCATGCGCAGAGGGTCTGCACAACTTCCGAACCAGTTGGGAATGTAAGTAGATTTCACCCCTGCATTGCAGTATACATGCATAAAAGCACTGTAATAAAACTTAGAGTCAAAATGAAAGAATGAAATGATCAGGGGTGGGGAAATAGTTTACCAAGTTAGAATAAACTTGGTAAACTGTTTACAGTTAACATAATTGATTATATTTTTCTGTGACCTACTGGACAAATTCTGTGTTGGAATCACTGGTAATTCAGTTGCATATCCGTGTTTACCCTTTGGCTCAACTACTGCATTAGTTGACTGGCTCTTTCAATTAGGCTTTGAAGTAGAATAATTGCCTACTACATAATGAAGTACCACATGCAGGCTGCCAGTAGAAGTAGGGGAAAGATTGCTTTCGATGCAGAGTAAGAAATGATGGGAGGAAGCCACTGTTGCAATGGACTGGGGAGAGCTTTTGAGTGCAACTTCACCTTTTTACTTCTTAAGCAAATGGTTTGTGCCAGAGCAAGCAGGATTTGCAGATGAACCCAGGGAGAATCTAGCTGCGACTGATAGAAATGTATACCAAGCTGAAAGGTGGATGGATGCTCTTCGGACTTGAAGAGCATTGGGTGAATGTGTGGTAGCATCTGAAAACATCTGGGAATATCAAACGTTAGGAGCAGCCAGAGCTCATGTAAATACTGAGAGATACTTGGCTTTTGCAATTAATGAGAACTACTTTTCCCACCCTCAAAGAAACCCAAAATGTTTTTTTTGGGGGTGGGGGTTGCATTTAGCTAAAGGAAGAAAAATTATCTCAAACACCATAATGGTTTGTAGATTTGACAGTAAGCAGGACAGCTTTCAGAGAAGAAAAAGAAGGCGGAAAAAGATGGTGGGGCTGCCAAAGAGAGGAACGAAAACACTTTACAAGATGTGAATGTATTTCAGCTATAATCAAAGAGATCAGCAAGATCAGAGAGAAGAGGGGAGACCAGTTATTAACTTCAGACTGTTTTTAAACCAATGCTGTTATACATTTTAAGTACAGCTGCATTTAATGGGTTTGTGCAAAAGCAGACATCGTTCAGATTGGGGGGGAAGCAAGAGTTTTCCATCGAGTCAGATAACCGACTTGGCAGCCAGCCACTTGTGAACAGAAAAAGATGCCGTCCAATCCCTGAGACGGAAGCTAATCAAAAAATATATTGTCTGTCTCCCTCTCTAGATATCTATATTTGTACCTGCAATTATTAAGAAAGTGCATTCTCGTAGAAAGCCATTTTCTGCCTAGGCTAATTTGATTGCACTAATGCATTTGCCAAAGGCAGAAATGCTCACGATAAATTTTTTGAGAGTGGGATGGAAGAGACATTCTGTTGCTGCCCATCCATAAATAAAGGGGTTATATCTGTCGATATTCTCCTCCCGTCCAGTCCGCAAGAACTGTATTTCATTAAACGTGGTGTTAATAAAGAAGGGTAGAGTAGGGGTGTGCAGAAAAATAAGTTGTGAAATAGCATACTCTAGTTAAATCCATGGCTCAACCCTAAATAGTCAGTATTCATTTGTTGCCCACACCCCTTCACACGGAGAAAAAAACATTGTCTAGAGCCGTGATGGTGAACCTATGGCATGTGTGCCACAAGTGGGACGCGGAGCCATATCTGTGGGCACGCGAGCGTTGCCGTAGCTCAGCTCTAGCGCGCACGTGCGCAGTGGCCAGTTGATTTTCGGGCACTGGAAGTCAGGAAATGGGCCGTTTCTGGCCTCCGGAGGGCCTCTGGGGGGGTGGGGAAGGCCGTTTTCACCCTCCCCAGGCTCCAAGAAAGCCTTTGGAGCCTGGGGAGGGTGAAAAACAGGCCTACTGGGCCCACTGTGCCATCAGGTGCTAAAAGCGGGGGTCGCGCAGTGGGGTCGTGCACGTATGCACAGGGGCAGGGGGCATTGAATTATGGGTGTGGGCATGTGCATGCACAACCCCCCACACACACTCCCCCTGCTTTTGGCACGCGACAGCAAAAAGGTTAGCCATCACTGGTCTAGAGAATTCTTTTGTGTTATATTTACCGACAAAAAAATAAAGAGCGACTAGTATAGATCTATTTTGAGCTATTTAACTCTTATCAGCTAGCCCATGATGGCGAACCTATGGCACATGTGCGAGAGGTGGCACGCAGAGCTCTCTCTGTGGGCACGTGCACTGTCTCCAGCTTTTCTTCTGGTTTCTGAAAAACAGCCCCAAAACAGCCTGAAAAATGGCCTGAAAATGGCCCAAAAATGGCCTGAAAATGGCCCTAAAACAGCCTGAAAACAGATCAGAAAATGGCCAAAAACAGGTATGTGTACGCCGGCCAGCTGGTCTTCAGGTTTCCGGCGCTCTGGCACGCGTGTTCCAGTTTGGGCACTTGGTGTCAAAAAGGTTCGCCGTTACTGAGCTAGCCATACCCTTCTGGGATTCAAACCCAGACTGCTTACATATTAGGTAGATGTATTAACCTCTAAGCCATGGGCTCTCCTAGCTTTGTCAGCTATATCAGGGGAGAGAGTAAGTGGAAGCAGTATGCTCTGTCCCATATTTGGGTAGACCAGATTGCCCCTATAAAAAACACTTATTGTCTAGATAAACCAGGGGTGAAATCCAGCAGGTTCTGACAGGTTCTGGAGAACCGGTAGCAGAAACTTTGAGCAGTTCAGAGAATAGGCAAATACCACTTCTGGCTGGCCCCAAAATGGGGTGGGAATGGAGATTTTGCAGTATTTTCCCCTGCCACGCCCACCAAGCCACACCACGCCCACCAAGTCACGCCCACAGAACCGGTAGTAAAAAAAATTGGATTTCACCACTGAGATAAACTACTCTTTTTTTCAGGAAGCCTACTCTTTAAAAAATCTGGATAACACGATTCACTAAAAAAGCCTAAATGTTGCTCCAGTTAAGCTCCTCCGGTTTTCCACACCTGTAAGAGACTAATGATAGATCCAGCAAACTGCATAATCCTGCCTTGGATCATAACTTTACAGTTAAGTGTCTAGGAATTAATTCCTCATGTTGAGAACTCTTGAATATAGACATAAAGGAGACGACTGGAAGAAAGATAATGGCTTGTTTTATCTCAAGATGAAACACACAAGTTGGAAAGACTAGAATCTGTATACACTTCAGAAGCTAAATTTGGTGAGAACCAGGTTTTTCAAAAAATGCAATGAAGATAATACCTTGTAAGAGAACAGGAAAAAATAACCAAAATATGAAATGACACATCTGCAATTTGGTGGAGATAGCGAACAAGAAAAGAGACCTCAAAAGAGCAGTACTGTATACAGGTAGTCCTTACTTACAACCACAATTGAGCCCAAAACGTCTGTTGCTAAGCGAATCAGTTAACTGAATTTTGCCCTATTTTACCCTCTTTCTTGCCACAGTTGTTAAGTGAATAACTGCAATTGTTAAGTTGCTAACACCGTTGTTAAGTGAATCTGGCTTTGCTGGTTAGAAGGTGGCGAAAGGGGAATCACATGAGCCCGGGACACTGCAATGATCGTAACTGTGAGTCAGTTGCCAAGCGTCTGAATTTTGATCACGTGACCGTGGGGATGCTGCAATGGTTGTAAGTGTGAAAAACGGTCATAAGTCCCTTTTTTCAGTGCTGTTGTAACTTCAAACGGATACTGAACAAATTGTTGTAAGTTATGGACTACCTGTATACGGAAGAGAAATGTGCATATGTATCAGTGGTGGGTTGCTCCGGATTCGGACCGGTTCGCAAGAACCGGTAGTAAAACCAGCGGAAGGCTCCGCCCACTGACCCAGATATCATCAGGAAGTTTCTGTGCATGCACAGAAGCGCGCACACACGCGCGGTCCCGTTCCAAACTGGTAGTAAAAGTAAGTAGAACCCACCCCTGATATGTGTGCATATGAGCCATCTAATAAGAATCATTATGCCAAATATAGAGGTATGAGAAAAATAAGAGAGGGGCGTTCAGCAATATAAAGCACAAAAAAGTAAAATAATTCAGCACTGCAATCTAAGTATAGTATGGGTATTTAAATGCCTGGGGAAACCTGATGGTGGGAAGACAGTGATGGAAGTACCAAGCGATCCTCTTTAGGGAAAGCCTTCCACCGTCAGGGTTCCAGGTGAAAAGGCAGCTGAGCCTTACTTGACAGGTGCACCACTTATGATTCCAAGTTGCATCTGAAAAAGAACTCTTTACGGCAGACAAAAATGTCCCTAAGCACTCAAAAATGTCAGAGTTGAATGCTAAAAGGCTCCCCCCCCCCTTATTTTGGAACTATGTACATAAACCAAACCGACATATCCAAGGCTTATTGAATGACTATTGATATAGTTATGGGGGAGGTAGGGAAATTCCTTACTTGAGCTTGGAACTGGGAATGAACTTTCTATCATAAATTCATGGTGAGGCACATTTTCCAACATGTGTATAAGAATATGCTGTTTTGTAAAAGCAGTGCTAATGTCAGCCAAAGGCTAAAACCTCCACAAAGTATATACAACCAAGTGTCTATATTTCCATGTTCAGATGCTGACTGGATCAGCAGGTCAAGCTTATTTCCATAATGGCAACAGAAGAAACGTTAGGGACAGCAGTTCAGCCTAGCATAATGCACACTCCATCTCCATGAAAAACCGTACTGTGTGTATCAGAGGTGGTATTCATCAGGTTCTGACCAGTTCTGGAGAACCGGTAGCGGAATTTTGAGTAGTTCGGAGAACTGGTAAATACCACCTCTGACTGGCCCTGTCTCCATCTATTCTCTGCCTCCCGAGTCCCAGCTGACCGGGAGGAAAAGGGGATTTTGCAGTATCCTTCCCCTGTTTTGTTTGTTTTGTTTTTATTAAATTTGTATACCGCCCTCCTCCTGAAGGACTCAGGGCGGTGAACAGCCACAGAATAAAACACATGGATACAAAAATTTAAAAATAGAATAAAAGCAAATTAAATAATTTGGCTAAGACAAATTTAAAATACCCAATAATTTAAGAAACAAATTAAAATTTATATTAAACAGGGGAAAAGATTTAGGCCAGGCCAGCTTGATGAAATAAAAAATTCTTAAGCGCGCGACGGAAGGTGCGCAGATCCGAGATTGTCCGTATCTCCGGGGGGAGCTCGTTCCAGACGTAGGTGCCCCCACAGAGAAGGCTCTCCCCCTGGGGACCGCCAGTCGACATTGTTTGGCCGATGGCACCCGGAGGAGCCCCTCTCTATGGGAGCGTACTGGCCGGTGGGAGGCTATTGGTGGTAGTAGGCGGTCCCTGGAGTGGGGAGGGAATGGAGATTTTATGGTATCTTTCCCCTGCCATGCCCACCAAGCCACAGCCACCAAGCCATGCCATGCCCACCAAGCACACCCACAGAACCGGTAGTAAAAAAAATTTGAATCCCACCACTGGTGTGTATACAACAACACAATATACCGGTGAGTACTCAATCGAATGCTCTCCTGTAATTCGAGGAAGACGAGTGGTTTAGAAATATAATTTTTAAAAAATTACTCCAAAAAATTGAATTTCAGCCCTATCCAGCAAGGCCAATCAAAGGGATCGTGTGAGTTATCATTCAGAGACCACCAAAACCCCACCTAATAGGAGAAGGAACAGCTGGAGGGGCACTGTTGTGATTTCCACAATCTTTTGCATTGAAGAAACACAACTCACACGCCCTCCTTGAGGAAAATATTTGAAAGTACAGGTTCTTAATTAAAATAACACGGTGAGTAATATGTTGACTGATTTACAGAAGCAAGAAACTCCATGCTGCCCATGGTCTGACGCCTATTATACTGAATAAGCATTTGGCTTATTAAATCATCCCACAGTGGGAAACTTAAAACAGAAAATAAACAGAAGCTCCAGCAGGCCCATTAAGACCTAAGCAAACTATTAAACTATCACCTTCTATGTATCTCTCTGTCCAACCCACTGGAAACATCTCGAGCTGCTGCTGAGTTAACGGTCAAAAATCACTCAGTCCTTTTGTCCAAGAAACAATCCCATTTTAATAGTGAACATGGGAACCAACTTCTCTATTGTAACTTTTTCAATAGAGACTCAAATCACTCTGACAAGGGGTGGGAGGAGAGATGCCTAGGCCCACTTTTAAAATGCCACAGGGAAGCTTGATGGGTGGATGTTTAATAATCCTCGGCCCATAGAGAGTTTCAAGGGTAAAATTGATAGATTTGATAATGTTGGCCGTTCTGTAGACATGAATTTAACTTTAATGGCAAAAAAGAGAGAGACCTCAACGCTGGTAAAAGAGTCGTTCTCACGCATAGAATTGACTGGAATGTGGTCTGGAGCAAGTATCCATAATAAAAGTACGTCACAAACAAAAATGTACAAAGAGATAATCTCCAGATATCGAGTTGAAAACCCCAGATCGACAAGATAGGGAATTGGGCATTGCATAGAACTTTTGTAATTTTTTAATGTCTTTTTCTAGCAATTCTTTCTTCAGTTGATGGGTGGTGAGTAGGGGGAAATTGGCTTAAATTCAGCGTTATTTTTATTCGAGTAAATATAGTCAATTCATGCCATTGAGACCTAAGTCAGTCATTCTCAAAAGTTTTTCAGCAAAATGATAAGTGAATTTGTGTGATCCTTCCTTTGAATAAAATTATTCAAATTATTACTGATTGAAAATGGATCAGCCAATTAGCTATGGTAATTGCTACACTGGGATGAAAAGCAGTGGTGGATTACCCCCGGTTCAGACCGGTTCGCAAGAACCGGTAATAAAACCAGCAGGAGGCTCTGCCCACCGCCCCGGATGTCATCATAGGCAATCTGTGCATGAGCAGAAGCGCGTGTGTGATCCCATTGCAAACTGGTAGTAAAGATAAGTAGAACCCACCCCGATGAAAAGGCAAGAAGGAAAACCTTCTGAGTGACTTTCACAATCTTGTTCCCACCATCCCTATCTGCATACAGCCCAGAATGATGTTGCTTTGGCTGCATGACACACACACACACACACACAGAGAGAGAGAGAGAGAGAGAGAGAGAGAGAGAGAGCTGGGATTTAAAGAATGGGCTTGCTCTGCAGCAGTGAGATTGAATCTTTTGGTCTTGGCGTGTCAAAAGTTTGGAAAATAGCTAGCATAAATGCCTGACTTTGTCGGCATATCACTCCCTTGCCTCCTCCCCCCCCCCAACAAAAGAAAAATAATTCTTTACATATTCATTAATTTAAAAAAAAATAAAGTCCAATCGTGTGTGACCCTTGGAATCTACCATGCATCTCTTACCTTCAAGCAATGTTCTTTTTTTGTTGACAGATCCTGCAGCCTAACCGAGGCAGCTCTGGGTCACCCAGGGCCCTTAGTTCTTGAAACAATGTCAGGGAATACTTTTCTGTGGCCTCCAAAACCACAGAGTGAAAACTGCATGGGAAAGTGTCCCATTCTCATGTCATTTTCAGTCACTCTGGAGACTGCACAAGAGCTCAGTATGGAGGCTGCATAGGAGACACCCTATTCACGTTGCCTCCACAGCAGGGGTAAAATGCTACCAGTTCAGACTGGTTCTTCAGAACCGGTAGTAAAAAATGCTACTGGTTTGGGTGAACCGGTATTTCTGGCGATCAGCTGGGCGATGATCAGCTGTGACGTGCGATTTATATTAGCTAGAATTGTCGGATTTCCTGCTTTCTAGCTAATCTAAATCGTGTGGCACAGCGGATTTCCTCCCCTTGCTGTTCTGCTTACCTTTGCAGACTCAGAAGGCTTCCTTTTTTAGTGCTGCGTGGGCGCACCTAAGACGCGCAGGCGCGCGAAGCACACGCTTGGTAGCAGACTCACAGAATCAGTAGCAGACTTCAGAGGATTTCACTGCTGCTCCACAGCTTTCAAAAATCACATGAGAATGGGGTGTGTTTTCGAGAATTATTGTTGGGTCTGGGTGAATGCTGTTGTGTCACCCAAAATGTCAGGGCATGTCACCTTTGAGACGTGAGTGATAGGTTCACCATCACTGCTCTACGGCCATACAACACACACACACACATAGACACACACACTCTGACTATGCAACATACACCAAAAATGGATTGAGGAAGATCAACTAAAAGACAGCACTGAGGCACTGATCATAACAGTCCAAGAACAGGCTTTCAGACCAGATCCATAGAGAAAAGGATCTACCACCGTAGACAGAACCTGAGGTGCACATTGTGCAGAGAGAGCTCAAAAATGGACAGGCAGGGACTGGCTAATCAACCAGACATTGTTGTAGTACTAGAAGCAGTGGTGGAATTCAATTTTTTTTACTACCGGTTCTGTGGGAGTGGCTTGGTGAGCATGGTGTGGTGTGGTGGGCGTGGCTTGGTAGGCATGGCAGGGGAAGGATACTGCAAAATCTCCATTCCCACCCCACTCCAGGGGGAAGGATATTGCAAAATCTCCATTCCCACCCCACTCTGAGGCCAGCCAGAGGTGGTATTTGCCGGTTCTCTGAACTACTCAAAATTTCCATTGCTGGTTCTCAGAACCTGCTGAATAGCACCCTTGACTAGTAGTGACATGACAGCAATATTCTAATATCTAAGGGGCTGCCCCAAAGAAGAGGGAGTCAACCTATTCTCCAAAGCACCTAAAGGCAGGACAAGAAGAAATGGATGGAGAGAAGTAACCTAGAACTGAGGAGAAATTTCTTGACAGTTAGAACAATTCATCAGTGGAACGACTTGCCTCCAGAAGTTGTGGATGCTCCAACACTGGAGGTTTTAAAGAAGAGATTGAACAACCATTTATCTGAAATGGGTATAGGGCAGTGATGGCTAACCTTTTTGCCATCGCGTGCCAGGAGCAGGGTGGTGGTGGTCACGCACGCATGTGCCCACACCCATAATTATATGTGTCCTGCCCCCACACATGCACGCATGATCCCTCCACACTCCCCCCGCTCCTGGCACATGATGGCACAGTAGGCCTGTTTTTTGCTCTCCCCAGCCTCCAGAGCCTTTCTAGAAGTCTGGGGAGGGCAAATATGATCCACTGGAAGTTGGCAAATGGGCCGTTTCCTGCCTCCAGGAGGATGGGGAAGGCTGTTTTCGCCCTCCCCAGATTCCTAGAAAGGGTCTGGAGGCTGGGGACAGAGAAAAATGGGCCTTCCCCACCCCCACCCCCACCCCCGAGGCCCTCCGGAGGCAGGAGACAGCCTGCACACGCTGGAGCTGAGCTCGCGTGCCCACTGATATGGCTATGCGTGCCACCTGTGGCACGCGTGCCATAGGTTCACCATCACGGGTATAGGGTTTTCCTGCCTGAGCAAGGGGTTGGAATAGAAGATCTCCAAGATCCCTTCCTTCCAACCCTGTTATTCTGTTTCTGTTCTGTTGACTAGAAGGCAGTGGTAATAGTGTCAAGTGTCCTGCAACAGCAAGAAGAAGGAGCATGAGAAGTTGGAGAAGTACCAGGGCCTGAAAGTGAAACTAGAGAGGATGTGGAAAGTGAAGGTCCAGGTTAGCCCAGTAGTCACAGGAGTGCTTGGGGCTGTGACTCCTAAACTGAGGGTGTAGCTCCAACAGATCCCAAGAACAATATCAGAGCTCTCGCTCCAAAAGAGTGAAGTGCTAGGAACAGCTAAAATACTATGGAGATATTCCTAGATCTCCAAGATTGAGGAAGACAAGTGCCATCTATAGGGGTAAGAAGATGAATTTTTTAATTAAAATTGTTCTTTTAAAAAAAAAGTTTAAGAAGACAGAAAGGAAGAGATCCCCTCCCCAAAAGAAACCAAAATACAATGTCTCTCTCTCTGTGTGTGCATATGTGGGTGTGAAAAAGGGAGAAAAATTAAAAGAAATTTCCCCCTTTATCGCCAGCAAGTATAGTCATTAACATCATCATTACCTCTTAAAATGCAGCTAAATATCTCTTCATTCCATTTTTATAAACCAATGTCTAAATCTTCAATTCTACTTATTAATAAGCAGAAGTCCAGTGAAGATTAACAGAAATAACAATGTAGATAGTTATATCTACATTTTCATTTTTAAAAAATCCTCTTAGTCCCACTCTCCAAATAATTAAAATCCAATCCCGTTTAACAATTAAACCTTAAAAATAACCTGAACAATTAATCCATTGCACCCAATTAAACATTACCAAAAATAATCATCGTCACCCAATCCCAGTCAAAAAGGGAACCATAAGATTTCACCAGAGATAACAAATCATTATTTTAACCATAATCAAATATATATTTTCTTCTTTTTGTCAGCAATTTTTTAAATCCCATAAAGTTCCATCATTTACTTTCCCATTGTCTCTTTGTCTCTTCTCTCAAAATTATTGTCATTTTTGTTAAAATCCTTTTGTAGTTCCAATAAAATAGGCCCAATAAATGCTTTATAGTCCAATACAAAAAAAATTAAAATCCATATCACTATTTTGGTGTATTACCTGTTATATCATGTTCAGTTATTAAGTCAGAATCCAATTCTAACAGTAAATCCAACATTTTTATCTCTTTCTTTTAAGTTGTAGTTTTAAATCCACCTTAGAGTCAATATTATTCAATAAGGCTTTGATTTTGATTGATTGATTGTTCAATGGGTTTTTTTCCTATTCAATAACATTTTTTGGTTCTAGTATAGAGTTATGTGCGAGGGGAATGACCCTAGAGTCGGGAACGACTAACACATAGGTCATCTCCGTTTCAAAGCCGAAGAGCCAGCACTGTCCGAAGATGTCTCCATGGTCATGTGACCAGCATGAGTAAACACCAAAGGCACATGGAATGCTGTTACCTTCCCACCAAGGTGGTCCCTATTTTTCTACTTGCATTTTTTATATGCTTTCGAACTGCTAGGTTGGCAGAATCTGGAACAAATAACGGGAGTTCACCCCGTTACGCGGCACTAGGGATTCAAACTGCTGAACTGCCAACCTTTCAATCGACGAGCTCCACGTCTTAGCCACTGAGCCACCCCTCCATATAGAGTTAAATACCACAAAACGTCTTTACCTAAGTGTCAAGTGTTTCCTTTAAAGCAGCCATCTGCCCTCTAATGTCCAAACTTCAAGGTATTTTTTATCAGTTTGCAACATAAGGAAAGAGAGTTTTCCCACAGGAGAGGATCTTTTAAATTAACTTCATTGTCTTTCTTTAATTCAAACTCATCTCAACCTTAAGCTGTTTTTTAAAAAAATCTTTCCAAAATGAACACAATCGTCATCCTTTTGCTGCATATTAAAAAAAAAAACTCTTACACAACTGTAAGCATATACATTTATTTATTTCTAAATGGGTAGAAGAGAAAACCAAACTTGCAGTTCTGAAGGCTTTTCAATCCTAACAAGCACTAGGGGGGAAAAAAGCTGCTAAGTGATTAAAAAGAGGAAGCTTCTCAAACCTGGAGTGCCCAAAAAAGACAGTATTAATGACCGAGAGCACGATAGAATCCTGTGACTCCCATCTGATCGCAAGAGACTGCCAAAATGTAGCTTTCTGCTGACAACTCACCAAAAACAGCTGTCTGGAGCAGTAGTGAGTTTCAAAAAATTTTACTACCAGTTCTGTGGGTATGGCTTGGTGGGCATGGCATGGCTTGGAGGGCGTGGCTTGGTGGTCATGGCAGGGGAAGTATACTGTAAAAACTCCATTCCCACCCCACTCCAGTGGAAGGATACTATAAAATCTCCATTCCCTCGCTAATCCAGGGGAAGGTTACTGCAAAATCCCCATTTCCTCCCAATCAGCTGGGACTTGGGAAGCAGAGAATAGATGGGGGCAGGGCCAATCAGAATTTTTACTGTTGGTTCTCCGAACTACTCAAAATTTCCACGACCATGTTATAAAAGACACTGTACAAAATTGTTCATAGGCATATCGGAAGCATGGATAGTTTGAAATATAGAAGGGTGGGCAACAGGTATGGTGTTAGTGTAAACATTATTCATTTCGTTTTCATTTTTTACATGAATTTCATACCTTTGTTTTGATTACTATTCTTTTATTCTTTTTCCGCTTTTTCCACAGCATTGTTTACTCAAAAAGTGGATTGCATGATGAATCTGCATATATGTTAATTGAATCATTTTGTATTTGTTTGAGACTAATACATGGACAGAAAGGTTGGAAATAGAACAAACAAACAAATATTCCACCTTGATCGCTTTCTAGATTTGTCCTTGTTCTATCCCTTTCTGCACTGAGCATCTCTATCGTATATCATATATTAGATTTTATTTAGACTTTAATCACAAGCTAAGATTTTGCACACAGAGCTCCCCTCTGAAGCCCACCATATAAAAGAATGGGAAAATTTTCTTATACTGTAGTAAAATGGAATCCTTCACAGTTGGTGCCTCCTTGTGGTACAACACGAACATTGCCTGAGAACTAAGAAACCAAAGGCTACAAGGTGGGAGTTTGCATCTTTAGTTCTTGTAGGGATTAGTGAACTCTGTACACCCAGTGAGTAAGGTAGGGTTCTGACTTGCAATTGTTCCTTGGCTGATGGAGGAAGAAACTTGTATGCAGCATCTGACCAGTTTGCTCTTAGTGCAGTGATGCTTTGAACATGCTGGAGAAATCGAATCTAAACATGATAAGGAATGCACGCAGTGCATGACTGAAGAAGCTTCTTGGATAAGCAGCAAAACATATCAAGCCTAAAAGTCCAGTTTCCATGACTCAACTTTCACACAACTCTATCTGGATGACTGAGAACCTTCACTGACACATGCAGAGCATGGTTTCTTGAATTCTTTCCAATGGTTTAATCAGCACCCACAATTTTTCACAGCAATGAAGTTAACATGTTTTGTGAGTTTGTGTGCGTGTGTGGTCACCTGCGGACAAAGAAATATATAGTTATATGTGTTTGTACTCTATCCTCATGTTATGTTTACTATTCATCTGCATGTATGTGTTGGAAGAAATATCCCTCTGGGTTCAGTTCCAAGTGGGGAAAAAAAACACTAGATTCATGGAAGATGCTTGGAAAGAAGGTTTATTGATGAACAAGATCACATGGCTTGAGTTCCTGAACAGAAAAAAGGCCGAGATGCTGAGAGTGCCTGGGTTTTATGCCTTCTGTTGGGCTTTGAATTTGAACTTGTATTCTAATTGGTTGTCAAACTCCCACGGAGCTATGCAGGGGCAACTCTGTAAGCTGTCCTGAGTCCTAAGCAGGGGTGAAATGCTCCTGGTTCAGACCAGATCTCCTGATCCGGTAGTGATGGAGGCGGGTGGTTCGGAGAATTGGTAGCAAAAATCCCTGCCCCCCCCCCCCCCCACCACCACCATTGCCCAGCTGAGCCGCGCAATCATCAGAGGGTTTTTTTTTAAAATTTTTAAAAGCATTTTTTCTACAACCTCTTTGGCCGAAAAAATGCTTTTAAAAGTTAAAAAAAAAAGCCTCTGATGATCACGCGGCTCAGCTGGGATCATCAGTGGCTTTTAAAAGCATCAGTGGCTTTTAAAAGCAAAAATGTTTTTAAAAGGAAAAAAAAGCCTCTGCCAATCAGGCAAGTCAGCTGGGATCGTCAGAGGCTTTAAAAGCATTTTTTTTACAACCTTTTCAGCCGAAGAGGTTGTAGAAAAAATGGTTTTAAAAGAAAAAAAAATGTTGGCCACGCCCACTCAGTCATATTACCCCCACACCAAGCCACGCCCACAGAACCGATAGTAACAAATTTTACATTTCACCACTTGTCCCCAGTTTGCTTGAGCCTTGCTGGGTGATGTAATCTGCCCAGGTGCCATGTGGTGAGTTCTGTTACTAGATGGGTAGAGGGCTAATTCTACCATTTTTTGGATCTTGGGTGAGGCATTTGCCTATGAATAGACCTAGCTATCTCTTTACCTCTTAAGTGTGGACATCTGCTGTGGGCTATTGAGGATGGTGGGGCCTATTAAGAGTGAGTCTGTTTCCTGCCTAAAAACATGTTTCTCAATTTCTCATCCAGGGAAATATAATATTCTGCCTTTTTAATATTTCCTAGAATATTTCATTTTCCTAGGAGAGAGGTGGGTGGTAACTTCCTACATATGTACAGGATGGGCTATATATAAGCCAGTCTGGGAGTGAGGCTTAGAATGGATCAGTCAACAGCTTTTCAAGTTGCTACCCAACTATCCCTTAGGGATGTATTGGAGAATTATTCCCTGGAATGTCCAATTCAGTTTTGGTTTGCCACTTCTCCCTTGTTCCAAATTTGATTGTGTTTTATTCAATTTTTGGAAAGTTTTTCTGCCAATGGGCAGTACAAGTGCAACCCTTTTTATAATTTCCTCCCAATATTGTGTTGGATTGCCAAGAATAAAAAGAAAGCCGAATTATGGGGACAAAAGGTGTTTATAGAGTTGATTTAATTTGATTGTCACATTATCCTGTCTTTTCTATCAGAGAAGTATTGGTAGTTCTGAGTCGCAAAAATTCAAGGACCACTAGAAATGGTCAAGAGATAGAAAACATCCTTAACACTTTGCATCCATCTAGTGGCTTTTCAGATTCTTGCAGACTATATCTGGTAGCTTTAGGATTAGATTTGTGAAATAATTGATTATCCTTTTAATCAGATATGATTTGCTTGTGGCATTTTGCCTAATGATTTTGTTTTTGCCAAGTAAAGGTGCTTGGCAAAAACAAACATTTCTCTATTCATTCATACAGCTAAGTTTGAATTTTTTAAAGGTAGAGTTTGAAGAAAAACCTCGCAATATGTGCCTAGGTGCCTGCCTCATCTGATTTTATGTTTTTATCATTTTCCTTCATTTAAAAAAAATCTGAAGACAACATCCTGCAGTGGAAAGTGTCAAGTCTGTAACATTCTCTTTATTTTTATTTTTTATTTTTTAAAAAAACTTTGGTATTTCCAGGGATTCCATAGGCTTTCCCAGAAAATAAAGCAATGATTGGCTGCAGTCAGTTATTTTGTTTAGATATGTGCCCACTTGCTGAGAATAAAAAAGAGTTCAACTACTGGCAAATGTCTGTTTTGTAATTGGCCATGTCACATCCCCAAAACATGGCTATT
Source organism: Ptyas mucosa (assembly GCA_012654045.1). NCBI lineage: Eukaryota > Metazoa > Chordata > Lepidosauria > Squamata > Colubridae > Ptyas > Ptyas mucosa. The sequence continues at coordinate 8,747,748 of WNWU01000053.1, read as the reverse complement.
TCCAAAAAAAATGTCCACAACACACAATGAGAATACCAAATCTGCTCATGGTTATAATTTCGATATCTATCAGCTAATATGGTACATTGCAACAAGAAGCATTCCCTTCTTTGTATTTTTATTTATATGGAAATCAATACTCAGTCATAAAGAGTAATTTGGATGTTTGATTAAGCTAAAAACAAAGCAACCACATTAGGGCTTGGCTTACTGATAACTAAAAACCAAGCTAAGTTATTAATCATAATATCAACCAAGAACCACAGCAATGTTAACCCAGGGGTTTATTTGTTGTTGTTGAAACAATACAGATACACTGGATTTCAGATATATGAATAGAATTTTAATCTATTCCAGACTTCTGAGATTGTCTCATGCAAATAACCAGATGCAGGGGTAAAAAGTTCAAAGTAATTTATTATTACTGCCTATAATACAGGAATCTCTCCAGACTGGCAATGTTTGCCGTATAAGGCTCTAAGGCCTTTAAAGGGGGGGGGGGGGTCAAACATAGCCCTCTTGCATTTAGGTAGTGAGCCTAGACTGATTCCTCGCTTGAGCCCTCCTCCCATCCAGGTTGGTTGCTGCCCCACAGAGATATCATTTGAAGTAAAGCTTTCCTCAAGATGAGCTCACTTTCTGGTACCTACAAGTATTTACCGTATTTTTCAGAGTATAAAATGCCCCTATTTCACCCCTAAAAGGGGGTGAAAATTTAGGTGCATCTTATACACCGAATGTAGCCCCACCCACCCACTGGCCCCCGCCCTTTGGCCTCTGCCTCCCAGCAGTTACCTCCTTGTAGCAAACAGCAAGAAAAAAAGTTCCTTTCAGCTTCAGCCCAGGCTAATTAGCACAAGTTGATTGGATCGGCCTCCCAACTCTCAGCTGATTTGCTCTCAGCTGTTTTGCCAGACTGCCAAGCCATAAGGGTTGGGGACTGATGCTCTAATATCTTGTCATCTCCTTTCAGTATCTGTCACCAAGGTTAGCTATGTCCCTGTCTAATGTTTGGACTGGGCCACTTGTTCACGCTCTCTTTTTTTTTCATAGGGTTTGACCCTGAAGACACTAAAAACAGAAATTAAAGCTAACTGTACCTTCTGAAGAATATAAAGCAATTACTTGCAATGCCGTTTTCTCTCTGCTAGTCAGAGGCAATTTAAGTCCTAACTGGTTTTGAACATCATCACCAATATTTTTTTAAATGTTAATAGGCTTAAAGTGAACATGTATAAGGTTAGAATAATATTACTGCAAGTTAAATAAATTAAAACACTCTGAACAGTAGTACCTAACGCATACTAGGATTCGGTATGTTATCTGGTCATTTCACACATTTACAAACCTCCCTGGAATTTTGTAAAAGGATGTTTTATGCTTCTGGGCCGGAATCAGCTCCAGTGAATAGCACTGTGCCTGAAAAATATTTTGCAATTTTAAATTTGTCATGCCTTTTTCACATAAGCAAGCACAGTGTTGCTTTCCATATGAATAAAAATACAAAGAAAGAAATGTTCATTGTTTTATATGTAGATGTCAAAACGGTGCCACTAGATGTCACAATTGGATTTTCTTTACAATATTTCTACTGAGGTTAAAAACATAATATTGGTGCACACAAGTGCACACAATTTGAATGACTTTGGAGATCAGATCAAACCTGCCCCAGATGCATCATACAGAGGGCATGCATGATTGTCCGTCTATTTTCATTTGTTCGTTGGGAAAACCCAAAACAACCATAGTTCATTCCATAAAGGAGTGGGAGAATGTCTGCTGCACTACAACCCTCTTCATGTCCGAATATTGCAGTTCATGTGAAGAATGTTCTATGTTATTCACATTATCACTGGATTAAAGTTGCATTGCTTACCCTACCGTCAGTGGTGAAATCCAATTTTTTTTACTACCGGTTCTGTGGTTGTGGCTTGGTGGGCATGGCTTGGTGGGCATGGCAGGGGAAGGATACTGCAAAATCTATATTCCCACCCCACTCCAGGGGAAGGATACTACAAAATCTCCATTCCCACCCCACTCTGGGGCCAGCCAGAGGTAGTATTTGCCGGTTCTCTGAACTGCTCAAAATTTCCGCTACCGGTTCTCCAGAACTGCTGGAACTAACCTGCTGGATTTTATCCCTGCCTACAGCCATATTAGACATATATTCTAGTCATCCCCCATACTACACACCTATGAATTGGCAAGGATAATTGCAGTCAAAAGACCTGAGTATCAAACAGCTGTTTGTATATAAACTTCTATGTGATCAGGACTCCTGTAGGCATGAATAAGGCTATTCCCTGTTCTGATTCCACTTGGTCCAGTTTCCCCTCAGTTTTATGTAGTTTAAAAATAGCAAGAAGCCATTTCACCCACACTTTAGCAGAACGGTCAGTTTCACTTTCCCAGCCCCAAGCCCCACCAATAGTTTTGCATTCCTCGCAAATATTTTTCTCCTCCCAGCTAATAGTCTGGCACGGTCTGTGCAAAAGTGCCTACTGAATTTCTTTGGCTAGTTCTAAACCACTTGTAGCAGTGATGGCTAACCTTTTCTGGATCGAGTGCCCAAAGTGTGCCCGAACTCCCAAAATGCAATACGCATGCCCCCCTGCGCATGCATCATGCCGCCCCCGCATGCACCTGCACCTGCGCATGCATGACAGAGACCAGAAGACCAGCTGGCCGGCAGGAGGTGCGCGCATTTCCTCAGTTTAGCTGAACTGGGGCAACGGCCCGCGTGCCATCAGAGAGGGCACTGCATGCCACCTCTGGCACATGTGCCATAGGTTCACCATCACGGATTTATAGAATGTTATAATATAAAATTAAGCTATGTGTGTACCTGGCAAATGTTTTTCTGGATACAAAAAAAATCTACTAGGATTAAGGAAGAGCAACTGATCAACCTACTTTTACGAGGCAGCTCCTTCTCTCCTAGCTTTTGACAAACTTTAATGTTATCTTCTTTACATCTCACCTCTGTTCTATCAAGGTGAGTTTTCTGCTATGTTGAGCAAAAAGCTCCAGTGACTCCGACTCCTACACCTACATCCTCCTCCTCTTCCTCTTCCCACTTCTTCAGCTAACACTCAATTTATTCTTTTCAGCAGCCTGTGCAACACACTTTACACAAACTAATCTGGGTTTCTCTGGCTTTTATTAAAACCATCAACCCAAGTTCATGAGCCAATGGCTGGGTCCCTTTAAGTCACTTTAGCTGCAAGCCATCATCTCCGTTTCCAACTTTTTTCCTCTAAAGTTCTCCTTCCCAGAGCTCCACCCACCCACCTTCTAATGCCAGCCTGGCATTCAGCACTGAGATTATCCCACCTGCACCTGCTCTTCTGCTGTGAGAATGTTCTTCTGAGAATGTAAACTAGCCTCTATTCTCAGCTCTTTATCAGCTAAGCAAGTATTAACTTTTTTTGTTATCTGTCTGGATATGTGAAGTAAGATGATATAGGAGAGAATGGGCTGATCACAAGCCACCAGCAGGCTACAATAATTAGTTTCATGTCTCTGTTTGTTACTATCCAATACAGTGGTGGGATTTAAATTTTTTTACTACCAGTTCTGTGGGCGTGGCTTGGTGGGCATGGCATGGCTTAGTGGGTGTGGCTTGGTGGGCGTGGCAGGGGAAGGATACTATAAAATCTCCATTCCCTCACCACTCCAGGGGAAGGATACTGCAAAATCTCCATTTCCTCCCTGGGAGGAAGGGAGGCAACGAATAGATGGGGGTGAGGCCAGTCAGAGGTGGTATTTCCGGTTCTCTGAACTACTCAAAATTCCCACTACTGGTTCTCCAGAACTGGTCAGAACCTGCTGAATACCACCTCTGATCCAGTGGTTGGTTAGATTTCAGGAGCTGAGTTCTTGGCGCCTTAACTCCTTGACAGCTAAAACCATCCAAATAAATAATCAGTAGTCTTATAGCACATTTTTTGATCATGATAGTTTTCTTTATCAATAAGGAACAAGGGGGGTCTCTGAGAAACAAATCATTCTTTTACCCGTCCTTTAAAATTCTCTCTGAATTTATCTGGATACAGTTGGATTTTTTCCTGGGGTTTCCCATCCCTGACCTAACTCAAAATAACCTGCTAACAGTGAGTTATACCACAATAAATAATCATAGCACAATAAATAAATAAATAAAAATAAAAAATAAATATGCAGGTGCATGTTTATCCTGTGGTAAACCAAGATACTAATTTTGTCTCCATAATCTTCTCTGGCAACACTGCGGTAGAGTCTAATCATGTCCCCTACAATGTTACATCTGGTCCAGTGTAATTTGAGTGTAACTTGTTAGTAATAACTGAGTACCAGAGAAAATTGACCAATCTCTTAACTGACAGTGATAACGATTAAGCAGTGGAACAGCTTGCCACCTGGTGTTGTGGTGCTCCATCACTGGAAATTTTCAAGAAAAGACTGGATAACAGTTTGTCTGGAATAGTATAAGAACTCCTGCCTTAGGCAAGGGGTTAGACTAGAAGACCTCTATGGTCCCTTCCAGTCCTATGATTTTATGACTACTTGAACTTTTCTTGGCATGAATACATTCACATTCAGGATTTATTTCCTTATTTATATCTTAGTTTGTAGTTAATTTCATCTGCAATTTGGAAGAGGCAAACTACAGTATTTTCTGTAATTTCCAGCTTGGCATTGTACTAATGAAAGGGATCATCTACTATTCCGTTCCCGCCTTCCTTGCTCTCTTATTACAACTGTTTGGAGTTACATTTTTCCAAGAACCATGGAAGCACCTCCTCTGTTGCTCTTGTTTTTAAAATCCAAAGGTGGCTGTAATAGCTAAACTCCTGGTGATCTGATGTTTCTCAGGAGAAACACTGAGATGGGAAGCAATTAAATCTACAGTTTTAGAAAACGGTTGAGCAGCAGATAGAATTTGAGCAGAGGTCTGTTGATCCTTTATAATTTTCCCAGAACATACATTTATATTTAATATGGTAGTAGATTATCTTGTTTCTTCTGATTTTTCCTACTTACTTTCACCTGGCAAAGGTGTTGTGTTTTTTCCCCATTTGCAACGCGTGGTCCCATCGCGAACTGGTAGTAAAGGTAAGTAGAACCCACCCCTGCAGACAGGACACATAACATGCCTCTCATGCCAAATCTGATGGGACAAGTAGGTGTAACCAGAAAGAGGCAATTTCCCCCCCCCCCCCAATATTCCAAATTATTCCAGTATTTGAGGGGCAAGGGGCCTACTTATTTTCCAAAACACCAGAAGGCAAGACAGGAAACAATGGATGGAAACTAATCAAGGAGAGAAGCAACCTGGAATTAAGGAGAAACTTCTTAACACTGAGAACAATTAACCAGTGGAACAGCTTGTCTTCAGAAGTTGTGGGTGCTTCATCGCTGGAGGTTTTTAAGAAGAGACTGGACAGCCACTTGTATGAAATGGTAGGGTTTCCGACCTGAGCAGCGGGTTGGACTAGAAGACCTCCAGGGTCCCTTCCAGCTCTATTCTGATTGAAATAAATATCCTTACCCCATGCTCTGTAGGGCTTTATAGCTCATCACCAACCCCTTGAATTGACTACAGAAGATGTGGAAGCCAATGCACCTCTGCAGAGCAGAGGTGTAATATGTGCTTGTGGAGAAAAGCACAGGTAGTTGCCCACATTGTCACATTTGCACCAGCTGCAATTCGAGATGTTCTTCAAGGGCAGCCCCATATAGAGCACATTTCAGTAATCCATTCAGGAGGTGACCAGCACAGAACCTCCTGATCCAGGAACAGGTGCAACTGCCATACAGCATAAAGGCCCTCCTGATCGTGACTGTCACCAGACCATCACCCAGGAAAACCCTCGATTTGCAAACTGAGTCTTTTTGGAGAAGTGCCAGCCCATCCAGAACCTGAGATAGCCAAATCCTTGGAGCCTAAACCCAAAATTATTCCGCCTTGCTAGGGTTGAGCTGAAGCCTGTCATTCCACATCCAACCCCCTTCAACTTACAGACACCAGGATAGGAAACGACAGTTTAATGCATGTATTTATTTACATGGTTAATTTAATGCATAATTAACGTAGCTATTTCCTAGGAACAGTCATCTTTGTTGTACTGTGACTCTTGATAAATGCAACCGGTAGAACAATCTTTACAGAAAGAAATATCCCCACAAAATTCAATCCTGTTGGGTTTCGGTTGCTGAAAGTTAAAAATATTTGATGACTTTATTGATTTTACTTCTGCACTTTTTAAAAAAATATAGATAAAATATACATTTCAACAGTAAGTTACATTCCTGGAAAAGACAAGAAAGTATATACCCTGTAGATTTTGATGCATGCAAGAAGGGGCAACAATGTAAAGCATTCAGTTCAAGGAATAATCTCAGTTAAAATGGACAAGCTTGATTTAAAAAATCGGCTATGTTCATGCTTTGTCTCAATATTTTTTTCAACCTTTGGCAACTTGAAGATGTACGGACTTCAATTCCCAGAATTCCCCAGCCAGCTGTGATAGCTGAGGAATTCTGGGAGTTGAAGTCTACAAGCCTTAAAGTTGCCAAGATTGAGAAACACTGCTTTAATATATATAACTTAAAGCAGAGGTCTTCAAACTTGACAGCTTTAAGACTTGTGGACTTCAACTCCCAGAATTCTCCAGCCAGCATAGCATAGTACAGCATAGCATAGCTGGCTGGAGAATTCTGGGAGTTGAAGTCCACGAGTCTTAAAGCTGCCAAGTTTGAAGACCTAAAGCATAATGACTGTATTTGCCAAAATCTCAGTCTTGTTTGGTTTATTGTGACCTAACATGTTTGCTTATCTTTTTGTTGAGCTGACCATATTGTGCAAACTCAGAACATGGGCTAATTCAGGGATCCAAGGCAGGGCTGCGAGAATACAGCTGTTTTGTATAAAACTGAAGCCAGCCTTCTGCAGATCAAACCATCAATCGTAGGTCCTTAAGGAGGAGTACAGCCAGGTAGCCTAAGGAGCCCTCCAGCCATGATCTTCTCCCAGACATCTACATTGCAACATTACCAATACAGGCAGTCCTTGACTCATAACAATTCATTTAGTGACCATTCAAAGTTACAACGGCGCTGAAAAAAGTTACTTATTATGACCGTTTTTCACACTTGCGACCTTTCCGGCATCCTCGCGATCAAAATTCAGACGCATGGCAACTGGTTCCTACTTATGACCATCGCTGCGTCCCAAGGTCGCAACCTTCTGACAAGCCACGTCAATGGGGAAGCCAGATTCCCTTAACAAACCGTGTGGCTAAGTCATCGACCCCAGCCATTCACTTCACAAGGGAGGCAAAGAAAGCTCGTCACACGGGGCAAAATTCACTTCACAAATGCCTCACTTAACAACAGAAATTTGGAGGGCTCAGTTGTGGCTGTAAGTCTAGGACAGGGGGTCCCCAAAATTGGCAACTTTAAGACTTGTGGACTTCAACTCCCAGAATTCTCCAGCCAGCAGAGCTGGCTGGAGAATTCTGGGAGTTGTAGTCCACAAGTCTTAAAGTTGTCAAGTTTAAAGACCTCTCTGGTCCCTAATATCGCCCTGTCTTGTCACCCACAAAAGCCCTTCATTCTCCCCCTTAAGCGCAGGTGGGAGCGGGTCCATCTCTGCAAAAGAAAGCCAACCACCCCACATTTGACACTTTCGGACGTTATTCCTCTTCCGCCTCTTCCGCGGGCGCTCTTTTCACCTCATCGCTCCGGAGAAGCGGCCACCTTCGGGCGCTCCGGGCGCCGCGCTCCGCCCCTTCAGGTTGGGCAAAGTCGCTCCCATTTGCTTTCGAGCCGTCTCCGAAACCTGCGGGCGCTTACAGACTGAAACTTGACCCTCCCCGAAGGTTTGGCTGGGCGGCGACGGTGGGCTGGTTGTACGTGGCCGAGCGAAGTTTCACCTTTTCTCTCCCTGCCGCACCAACCAGGAAACGCCGAGCTCCCGTCGGAAGGACTCTCGGCTTGGAAGAGACGAAGCTGCGCCCGATCCCTGGAAAAAAGTTCCCGTGAACTCCGGCGCGTTGCTGAACGTGGGGAGGCCCATCAGCAGCTCTGGGGTGAGTTGGGAAAATAAAATATCTCGGGCACACAAACAGCTTCGTATGTGTATATTAAGGGGCGTGCATAAGTGCACCAGCGTGCCTGTCCTAATATTTCTTTTTATTTACTCTTTTCATGTGTTCAAATTATGTTTATACTTTTACCTGTTATCTTATATATGCTTGATAAAATAAACCTAAGATTATGATTGTATAGTAAAGAAGGCTGGCTGGCTTCACTTAAGTTCTCCTCCCCTTTCTGGCTTTGAAGATCTGGGATTTGTAAACAAAACGCCCCAGAAACTTATCAGGCTTTGTTCTGGTTGAATACGTTTCCTTTAAATCGGTTCAGGTAGTCCTCCACTTATTACAACAGCTTGCTTAGCGACCGTTCGAAGTTACAACAAAGTGACTTAACGTACGACCGGTTTTCACGCTTTTTACGACCCGTTGCAGCATGTGGGTCATGTGATTTACATTCAGGGGGGTGTGTGTTTGCAACCAACTCACCTTTCTGATGGTTGCAAGGTCCCGGGGTCATCCATCTTTTTTAACCTGACAAGCAAAAGACAACCAGATTCATTTAACAATGTGTTACTAATTGAACAACTGCAGTGGAAATCAGAGTCACTTAACAATTGTGTTACTAGTTTAACAACTGCAGTGATTCGCTTAACAAATTTGGCCAGAAAATGGGGCAAAATTCACTTAATGGATGTTTCACTTAGCAACCTACATTTTTGGGCTCAAATCTGGTCATAAGTTGAGGATAACCTGAATTCATCAACCTGGTGTCCTCCAAAACTGTTTGAGCTACTCGCCCTAGGCAGTTTAGTCAGTGGTGGCCACGCTAGCTGCAAAGGAAGGGACCTCTAGAGGGGCCCTTGGTGCTCTCTGAGCTTTCTTGTTTTCTTGCAGATGTTTCATTAATCCAAGCTAGGTAACATCATCAGTGCTACTGAAGGGACCTCTAGCCCAACATTTCTGCAAAGCATCAGGTTGCAGAAGGCTTACTAAATCCCTGGCTGCCTGTTGGCCTTGCTTTCAGATTGAAAATAGATTTCAGGAAAAAAGCCTTTAAAAATTCCTGCTTTTGCACTCAGATCTTCAATGCTGAATGAGGAGTACCTTGTTGGAAAGGTTAGGTAATTGTAGACCACCTGGGGAAAAGATAGGATGCAATTAAAATGGCTCAATTTAGACTAAGGCAAGCACATTCTCAGAATATACAGTCTCTCTCATCATAAGTCAAGTTTAGGCAATCTAATCGTAGTCCTTTCTGATCCCAGATGGGAATTTGTGGCATAGATACAGTTATTTATTTATTATTTATTTATTATTTATTTATTATTTATTAAATTTTTATACCGCCCTTCTCCCGCGGGACTCAGGGCGGTGCACAGCCGAGATAAAAAACATAACATACAAAATTTAAGAACAATTTAAAAACATTAAACAATTTCAGCCCAGTAATTTAAAACAACCCAATTAAAACCGAATTCAAGTAAAACTGGGAGAAAGGGATCAAGCCAGCCCTGCTAGATGGAATAGATGCGTTTTCAGGGTCCGACGAAAAGTCCGGAGGTCTGTTATCGTGCGTATCTCACGGGGTAGGTCGTTCCAGAGGGCAGGCGCTGCCACAGAGAAGGCTCTCCCCCTGGGGGTCGCCAGCCGACATTGTCTGGCCGACGGCACCCTGAGGAGGCCCTCTCTGTGTGAGCGAACCGGCTGGTGGGAGGCTATTGGCGGCAGAAGGCGGTCTCGCAAGTACCCCGGCCCTAAGCAGTTGGGCTAAAATGGTATCATCTCTGACTGTTGGCTGGAGCTGATGAGAGTTGGGAGTTTATTTTTTTTTTTATTTCCAATTTATATACCGCCCTTCTCCCTGAGGACTCAGGGCGGTGTACAGCCAGAAATAAAAACATAAAATGCAAATATTAAAACAATTAAAATATATATAAATTTGGCTCCAGAATTAAAACTAACAAACCAATTAAAATTTAAAATGTCTTCTTAAGCCAGCCCGGCTTGTTGGAAAAAATGTGTTTTAAGGGCACGGCGGAAGGCACTGAGGTCATGAATTCTCCTAATCTCCAGGGGCAACTGGTTCCAGAGGGTGGGTGCCCCCACAGAGAAGGCTCTCCCCCTGGGGGTCACCAGCCTACATTGTTCAACTACATCTGGAAGATGTGCAACTTAATCCCATCGCAAGATCAAACCTGAATATGATCTTGGGTTTATCCTTCCTGGCAATACAGTGAAAGACAGAGATAAATCTTATGAGATTAGGCTGTTTTTGTCAGTTCATTTATAAAATAGTGAACATAATATGAAACAGTCCAAAGCTGGGGTACAGTCCATTAAAAATAAACATAGCTTACTCTAAGTAGTTTTAAAGTAAAACTAAGATAACTCAGTAGAAGTGTTGACATCATAAGCTGTCTTGGTTCAGTCAGTACATTTATTTTTTAATGGAAATCTAAAGGATCAAAATCAAGATAGAGTAAAACTCAGCAATTCCTAAGGCAGCAGGAATCCTGAGTGGGATTTAATTCTGTGGCTTATGATAAATGAAAAGGAGAGAAAGCTGCAATGCAGGAGATCAGAATTAGTATTACTATCACATCCTCCCTGTGTGACTATAGCATTATCTGGTCATTTGCATGTTAGCCATATGCCCGAAACACAGATTCCTCCTTTTCTTGAACATGACACAGTTAACGCGTCAGCTCTGATATAAAGAAGGAATGAAAGATGCACTGGGCATGTGCGAACCAGTTGACAGGTACAGTTGACTGAATTAAAATCCACCCTGGAGAGAATTATATTTTCCCAAGAAGAGGTATAGCAGACATTGGTAAAATAATCCATTTTCCTATTAAACTATGTAATTTTAAAACATTTAAATAATTTTTTTCCATGAGATTGTAAGGATCACTCCACAGGTAGTTCTTGACTTACAACTATTCATTAGGGACTGTTTGAGGTTACAACTCAGAAGTGGAATTCAGCAGGTTCTGACCAGTTCTGGAGAACCGGTAGCAGAAATTTTGAGTAATTTGGAGAACCGGTAAATACCGCCTCTGACTGGCCCCACCCTCATCTATTCTCTGCCTTCTGAGTCCCAGCTGATCGGAAAGAAATGGGGATTTTGTAGTAATTTTCCCCTGGAGTAGGGTGGGAATGGAGATTTTACCGTAACCTTCCCCTGGTGTGGGGTGGGAATGAAGATTTTACAGTATCCTTCCCCTGCCACGCCCACTAAGCCACACCCACCAAGCCATGCCACGCCCACCAAGCCACACTCACAGAACCGGTTGTAAAAATTTTTGAATCCTGCCACTGTTAACAACTGCATTGAAAAAAGTGACTTACGGCCATTTTTCACCCTTACTATTGTAACCCCCATGGTCATGTGATCAAAATTTGGACCCTTGGCAACTGGCTCACATTTATGATGGTTGCAGTGCCCTGAGGTCATGTGACCTTCTGACAAGCAAAGTCAATGTGGTAGTCGGATTCACTTAACAATCATGTTATTAACTGAACAACTGCTGTGATTCACTTAACACTTGTGTCAAGAAAGGTCATAAAATGGAGGAAAACTCATTTAAAATTGTCTCACTTAGCAATGGAAATTTTAGGCACAATTGTGGTCATAAGTTGATGACTACCTATATTCCATAAACTTTGCTGATCTCTTAAAACAGCAACATTTTAATGTTGCGTTCCTTTGATTTTTGCCATTTGTTGTATTCCTTTGGTTTTTTGAAATGTATGGCATTATAATTTGATCTAATCATTTAATTTACCAACTCCCTGCCTCACTGTACATTTTGTTCCTCAACCAGTGTTCTCTAAATTTTGGGGGCTAATATTCTATTGTTATTGAGCAAATTGACAAGTATGTATTTTGGGGAGCTGTTATCCAAAATTTTGGGATGGTATTGAATTGGGAAAGGATGTTCTAACCTATACTATATAGCAGTGATTGCTAACCTTTTTGCCATCGCATGCCAGGAGGGGGGCGGGGGTGGTTTGCGCACATGCGTGCCCACACCCATAATTCTATGTGCCCTGCCCTGCACATGTGCGCGCAACCCCCCTCCCTCCCGCTCCTGGCACGCGATGGCCAGGAAGCCCATTTTTGTTTCTCACCTGGCTCCAGATCCTCTCTATGCATCTGGGGAGGGTGAAAATAGCTTTCCCCACTCCCTCAGAGGCCCTCCGGAGGCCTGAAATGGCCCATTTCCCAATTCCCAGTGGGACAGGAAGTGATGTTTTTTGCTGTCCCTAGCCTCCAGAGCCTTTCTAGGAGTCTCTGGAGGCTGGAGAAAGCAAAAAACATCATTTCCTGTCTCACTGGGAGTTGGGAAATGGGCCGTTTCAGGCCTCCGAGGGAATGGGGAAGGCTGTTTTCGCCCTCCCCAGATGCATAGAGGGGATCTGGAGCCAGGTGAGAAAGAAAAATGGGCCTTACCCCCACCCCCCCAGGCCCTCCGGAGGCAGGAAACAGCCTGTTTCTCTACTTCTGGTGGGCCCAGAAGGCCCAAAAATCAGCTGGCCAGCACACACATGCATACCAGAGCTGAGCTGGCATGCCCACTGATATGGCTACACGTGCCACAGGTTCACCATCATGGCTATATAGCAAGTAATAAAACCTACTATGGTCACTTTCTTCTTTTATAGATCACCTTCGTGCCTTATTTTGTGTTTCTAACCAAGTAACAAAATTGTTGACTGAATGTTCGCCATTCATCAAATTGAAGCAGAAGCAAGTTCTACTTGTAGGTAACATCAACAAAATAGAAGATGCCCCATTCCGGGAAATTTCATCAAGACAGAGGCTACATTCCCAGGGAGAATCCCAATTATTTTGATAAAAGAAGTAGGCCACCACATTCATCAGGTGGACGGTAAGTTTAAGAAAGCATCCTTTGCATAGAATAGAGTTTTTAATGCTCTCTCTTTCCCTCTCATTTCCACGTAATTTACTCCTGTTAAGGTTTCCTATCAAACGGCTGATAAGTAGTAGACCAGTGTTTTAATGTTCTCTCAGGAAGAGTAGGGAAAGAGCACAGTGTTTTGGGTACGTGCAAAGTGTTTTCCCACACCAAAAAAGCCCTCATTTAATGGGCCAAGGCATACTTTTCTAAATTGAATAGCGTTGCATGTAAAGGGGAATGGGGTGGAGGAGGGAGTGATGTCTTGAAATCTCTATCCCGGCATCTCAGTTAAGCTTGAGTGGGAGTTTCCATTAGTGCCAGTGCCAGTGATTTTTCTAAGCTTAATTGTTATTCACAGCATATCCGATTTCAGGAAGAGTTGTAGTACACAGGGAAGGGGAGAGAGCATTCTCTTTCAAAATTCTTCCCACAGGGCTGTAAGCAGTAGAGAAACACTTGCAAACACTAATGCAAGATGGATTCCCCCCCCCCTTCCTAAACTTAATTGTCCAGCTTAGGGAGTGGGATATTTTGGTCTTTGCAAGATGTGGTAAGAGAGTAGTACCTAACACTCTCCTTCCCCAATCATCTTCTTCATGGAAGTTAAGATCTAGGAGAGAAAATTATACATTGGTACCAATAGATACTTGAAGCTCCAGTGGGTGGGGGTGGGGGGGAGCTTGGAAATTAAGTGTGTCTTGGCAGCAAATATATTTACACCTCCTCCCCCACCCACACACACACCACAAATCCCTGGGTTCCTCTCCATTTTTGTGTGTGGAATCATCCTAAATCTGAAGTAAAATGCTTTTTCTCTCCGCTCCAATTATGCCAAATTTTCCAACTCCTTCCTCAACTCTATTTATAATTTCTGTCTTACTTTTTATTTTATCAGTAACTCTGGTTTAGAACTGCAGGCAGTTGCCTTAGGGTTTTTTTTTTAAACTTCTTCTTCCAGATCTTTTTTTTTTATCCTGGCAAATCATTCTTCCATTTCCCTTTTTAAAGAAATTATTGCGGTCATTTCTGCCAAATTCTTCAACCATTTTCTGCAATAAATCTGGTGAAATGTCTTTTATCTGTAAGTTGTTCTAGTGAACCCCTGCATCCTTTTCCCCAATTTGGCAACTTTCCTTGTGGTTGCCATGGTGAGAAAGTGAAAGTATGTCAATTATAGTACTAGTTATAGTTCGCAAAAGATAGCCCCCCCACCCGTTTTGCTTCTCTGTATCGTTAACATTTTAGTCCCAATTAGTTTTCTGCAGTTGCAGTCTCACAACTTAGCTCATATTAGCCTTATGTTCTTATTTTGCAAAACCAACCAACTGCTATTGTCCTTAAAACAAACTATCAGCATTCCCACAAAGGTCCGGTCTGCTAGTCTAATTAATTTTACTGTTTTCCAAGGCAGTTTTGTAAAAAAAAAAAAAAAGTCTTCTTTTTTAAAAAAATCACTGTCCCCTTTGTTCATTGGAAACTTTCTTAGATCACGATCTTGTTAAGCTTTTTGCTTTTAAATTGAAATCTTTTAAAATAGTTGATTTCCCCACCCCCTTCTTAATTTCAAAAAGAAGGCACCATCAAGGGTCTTTGATCTTCAATGCCATTGAGAATATCTCTCTTAGCTTGCAAAGTAATTAAATCGTCAAGTGTTTAAGAAGTTTATGCTCTTGCTAGTCAAATATCCACGAAGGCTGCCCAGCAATTAGGGACACCTTGAAAACTCCTTAGCGCCCAAACCTTGACCCGCAATTGATCGCAAGAAACTAAATCTCGTGAGGAGCAGCTCTTTCAGAGCACAAATGGGTGCTCCCCAATTTGTCCTCCCTCCAAAGAAATTTCTGTCAATTCCACCACTACGTTGTCTCTACTTAAGGAACCTCTTGCAGAGATATTTAATCCACTGTAACATTTCACCCATAAACCTGCCGAGATTCAACTCTGACCTAGGACAAAAGGTTTGCTTAACTTTTATTTACTTAATATTACTTAATATTCCCCACAACATGGGTAGGTTCATCCTCTGGTAAACAGCAACTTCCTCCCCATGGAGGTACCACAGAAGAAGTCTTCCAATTTTTTGTCCCTCGGCAGAAAAACAAGTTTATTGTTCTGACCTGGCTCCCAAACACAACAAGTAGTTGTGTTATTTGTGTAGTTAAATAAATGTTCCCTTTATTAGGAGCTCCAGGAGCCCTGGCAAAAAGTCTCTCTGTCACACACACAGCGGGCTAACAAGTCTGTCCAGCAGGGAGATGAATAGTTGTCTGCCACACCTATTCATCTCCGCCCCATGACTTTTATCCCCAGATAGAGCTAGCAGCAGTGGCTCTTCTATCCCAAGAATCAGCCCATAGATTTCCACTGCTCTCCTCTCCTCTGTGTTTTGTGCATCTGCGCGTCAGGCACTGGACCCAGCTGTTCCTCCTCTTCCTCATCAGCCACCTCCATATCTGGGGGCTGTTGACTCTCCATATAAGGGCTGATGGACAGCCCAGGCTCCGCCTCTGTATCTATCTCTGACAGCTCCAATCCCTCTTCCCCCTCGGAGCTCTCAGGTTGCCTTGAGGGTGACCCTGACTCTCACGCTGACTCCTCATCTCATTCATCTGCTGGAGGGGCCGGCATCTGACAGGCCACAACATTTATGATAGCAGTGCTCTGTCACAGATTTGATGGAGTCATTTCCAAATTTGAAATCATCTCCCAGTATAGTCAGGTAGTTGACTGGGAGGGATGCTGCCATTGTGTTGGTACATGAATAAAAGCTGTTGCTGAAGGGAGAGGAAATTGCTGATGATCCTAACAGGCTGATCTATCACAAAGACATCCGGTTTTTTTCTGCCTTTCTTTCTGTCCATAGATTGTCGCAAGGAACAACTGAACATTCAAGATCTTCCTTGGCTTTTGCAGACCCAGAGCCGAACCATCTGGGACCAAGACAGGGCTATGACAATCCCCCGCCTCCCTACTATCATTCCAAAAAGACTTTTTCAGAGAAATGTTCAAACCTGTGCTCCCGAAGAGGTAGGCAAGCCTTTTTCTTTGTCTATTTCATTACAGGTAGTCCTCGACTTATGACCACAATGGAGCCCAAAATTTATGTTGCTAAGCGAGACATTTGTGAAATGAGTTTTGCCCCCATTTTACAACCTTTCTTGCCACAGTTGTTAAGTGAATCTGGTTTACCCATTGACTTCTTTTGTCTGAAAGGTCGCAAAAGGTAGATCACGTGATCCCAGGACACTACAACCGTCATAAACATGAGTCAGTTGCCAACTCTCTGATCACATGACCATTGAGATGCTGCAATGGTCATAAGTGTTAAAAATGGTCATAACTCACTCTTTTCAGTAATGTTGTAACTTTGAACGGTCACTAAAGGAATTGTTGTAAGTTGAAGACTAACGTGTTTCCCCGAAAATAACACCCTGTCTTATATTTTTTTGAACCCCAAAATAAGCGCTTAGCCTTCGTTTTGGGGAGGTCTTATTATTTTGGGGCACATGGACCAGGATGGGGCTCCTCTTGCCATCTTATCTGATTTCCAGCTCTGTGTTTAAATATATTCAGGGAGGGCTTATTATAGCGCATGGGCTCAAAAGCCCGATTGGGCTTATTATCAGGGGATGTCTTATTTTTGGGGAAACAGGGTACCTGTATTAACTGTATTGTATTCAAGAGGGCTTATAAAGATACTACATTTTATTATGGCCAGCTTTTATTTCTTTTCTTGTGAATAGAATAA
The DNA here is from genome assembly GCA_012654045.1 of Ptyas mucosa. Taxonomy (NCBI): domain Eukaryota; kingdom Metazoa; phylum Chordata; class Lepidosauria; order Squamata; family Colubridae; genus Ptyas; species Ptyas mucosa. The sequence continues at coordinate 8,730,997 of WNWU01000053.1, read as the reverse complement.
GAGAGAAGGGGGGAGAGAGAAAACTGTCTGAACTTTTTAAAGGCAGAGTGAAGAACAGAAGGCAATGTAATTTAAACTTATATCTTGGAGTAAAATTTGTCTTGTAAACAAATGTTCTAAAACAGGGGTTTCAAACTCAAGGCCCGGGGGCTGGATCCAACCTGGGGGGGTGCTTAGATCTGGCCCACAGGGCTGCCCTGGAAATAGTGAAGGACCGGCCCGTGGTGCCTTCGCCAGTGAAAATGGAGCTTGCGAGGGGCATGGGCAGCCTTTCCGAGCTCCATTTTCACTGACAAAGGGTTGCAGGAGGCAATCGCAAGTGAAAACGGAGCCCGGGAGTCCGTTTTCGCTGGCAGAGCATTCAAGTCACCACAGTTGCCCCCAACATGAGTGACATTGAGTTGGCCACGCCCACCCTGGCACACACAGCCCGCCCCCCAAGGTCAAACACAGCCTTGATGCGGCCCTCAATGAAATCGAGTTTGACATCCCTGTTCTAAAATAATTGCAAATTTTCACATGAGATGCAGTGCTAATAAGCAGAGGTTTTTTTTTTATTAGTCTCTTACTCGGGAATGCAGTACGGTTATATATTTCATGTTCTTCCATGATCTTAAACTGGCATGAGATTCTTCCTTTTTTCTTTTCCTGATTTCTTTTTTTCCTCCTCTCAGTCTTAACAGTTGCAAAAACTGCGTGTGGGGTTCATGGCTAGTCATGACCTATTAAGATGATTTTCTTACTCTTTGCTGTCTCTGTCACATCAGCTGTTGAGTTCTATCCTGCTTTTCTGACTGTAAGGCACCAATCATAAAACCTCAGAAGTTCTGTGAAATCAGAGTTAAATTGATCTCAGGCGGAGAAAGCTTGGCTCATGATTAAGGTCCTGATTTCTTTTTCGAAACAGACAGGGTAGGAGCTGACACAACAGTCAAGATGTACATTTCTTAAATAAAGATGGTGTTTTTCAACGTGCAAAGCACGATTTGTCTTTTTAAATAGAAATAATATACTGTATAATTGAATATTGCAAGTTATAATATTGCAAGCTTGGGAGACTTTAGGATAAAAACTAAATGCAAATTAATATTAAAACCAAAAATTAACTACAAAGAAAAAAAACCCAGAAAGCAAGGCAAAATGTGAGATGGATTCCCATTGTCAGCTAGTTAGAGCCCAGATGATTATAGCGTTACAGAAAAGTAAGGATTGCATGTATTTCTTGGGGAAGAACAATCTGTAATATAGAGACTACTGCAGATAAGAAAAGCTGTTTTGAAAATTTACCTCTGTAGCAGTGGTGGGTTGCCCCCGGTTCAGACCGGTTCACAAGAACTGGTAGTAAAACCAGTGGGACACCCCGCCCATTGCCCCAGATGTTGCCATCAGTGATCTGCGCATGCGCAGAAGCAAGGCATGTGAGCAAAGTGAGCACACGTGATCCCATTGCGAACTGGTGGTAAAGGTAAATAGAACCCACCCCTTTACTGTAGAGTGAAGTTTTATCACTGACATGCCAGTTTAATCTTGGCATTTGTCTGTTATTTCATAAATGTTCATAGCATCTTAAGCAATAGCAATTTGGGATTTCAAGCATTCCTTTATTAACAGATTTTGGCTGCGAAGGAAGTACAGGTAGTCCTCGACTTACAACAGTTCACTTAGTGACCGTTCAAAGTTACAAAAGCAATGGAAAAAAGTGACTTATGACCACTTTTTACACATATGACTGTCGCAGCATCCCCATGGTTACGTGATCAAAATTCAGATGCTTGGCGACTGGGGCATATTGATGAACGGTTGCAGTATCCCGGGGTCATGTGATCATCTTCTGACAAGCAAAGTCAATGGAGAAGCCAGATTCACTTAACAACTGGGTTACTAACTTAACAACTGCAACGATTCGCTTAACAATCATGGCAAGAAAATTTACATTGTAAAATGTAACAAACATCCCGCCTAGCAACATAAATTTTAGGCTCAATTATGGTCATAAGTCAAGAACTACCTGTAGTCCTCTTCTCTTAGATATAGCTAATTGGCCATCTGTCAAAGATGCTGCCATGTCCATCTTGCATCGAGCAAGGAGATATTTAGGCTTCTCTTAGGGGCCTCTACGGAGAGTGCATTTAAATTTCCTGACTTCCTGAGACTTATACAAGCCAATATTTTTTATAGACAATTTGGGATCATCTAAATGTGCCTTCCTAATAAGTGACTTCAAAACCTAGTAATTATCAGCCATGAGCACTGACTGGGGAACTCAGGAAGTTTAGTAAAGTCATGGTTGATAATTCAATTACTAGGTTTTGAAGTTACATATTGGGAAGGCTCACTTAGATGATTTCAAGTTCTCTATAAAAATATTGGCTTGCATAACTCTCCCACATTTGGCTAATTAGAACTCTTGAGAGTTCTCTCCAACAGCAGCATCTTCAGTTATAGTTCACTCTTTATTGCTTTGGGGTTTTTTTAATGAGATTTTCCTTGATAGGGAATATAATAATTTTCTCTACCATTGCAGGGAGTGAAATGTCTTAGATTAGCTTGTTTTATTGTCAGAAGTTAAGATGGGGGTGAATAGAAGTATTCTAAATTCCTACCAGAAAAAGGAGGGCTTGTATAGAAATGTGAACATAGACTGAATTAAACTGATTTTTACTTAATTTCAAGAAGATTAATTGAAGCTAATTGATTTAGGTAATATTGAATGGTAGGGTAGCCACATAATACTTTCTAGAAGAGCACATGACTAAATGTTGTTATATTTTTTACAAAGGAGTAGGAAACCTGCGATCCTTCAAATCAGGGTTCCCTGAAGTGGTCAATATACAATCCAAGGGTTGATGGAACTATCTATTATTGTTGTTGTTGTTATGTGAGGTACTATTAGCTAAAGTAATATTTATTGAATTATTTTCATATAAATGTTTTGGGGGGGTGTCAATCCACATTCTGAAACTTCACCAAGAGTCAATGAGCTGAAGAGTCTGGGGACCCCTGTTTTAGATGTTGTTGAACTAAAGCTGCCAATAGTCCAATAAATGTTGTGAGTCCACAACACTGAGAGCATAAAAGCTCTTCAGATCTCATTGTTCAACTTTATGAAAAAATGGGCCTGGTATTGTGTGTTTTAATCTCTAGTGTTCAATTATAAGGTAGTAAAGATCCTAATGGATACAGTCGGGTAACAGATTAATGATATATACTACTTCATAAAGAATTATACAATCCCTCCAAAAACAATTGACGGTATTTCAAACTTCTTCCCTGATATATTCAGAAATCGAAATGGACCTGGGAATTTCATTAAATGGTCTTGCACTTCCCCGGGTTTTTTTTTCAACATTTTGAACCATTATATGATACACACACACACACACACACACACACACATACATACACATATATTGTATTTTGAGTGATCTTTTAAACCACATTTAAACAAAAATAACCATATTTAATGGTCTAATTTTGTTTACTTAGTGAATGCATTCTTGACAGAATGAGTACAAACCTCAGAGGGTACTATTGGTGGTAACTAAGAACATTTTCAGTAATTTAATAACACCACAAGAAAAGGAAAACCTTTCAAAGTATTATGCATACTGCATATCTATAGATTTCTTAAAATAAGCGCCATTGAACTCAATGAGACCAACTTCTTAGTAGTCACATGTATGATTGCATATTAGTTTTCTTTTTCAAGGACAATAACACGATTTTCTGTAATTCGAGTTTAAAAATGGCCTCCAGTGTTTTATTTTAGCTTTTCCATATAGCTGAGGACCAAACTAGAAACAAGAGCAATACATTTTTATCTCTTTCTTTTTTTCCCTTTGGTTAAAATAATTGCAAAGTGGAAAGATCGATGGGGGCAGGGATAGATTTGAAATAGATTCTAGAAGCTTAAATGTAAGTGAATTTTTATGCAGAAAATATTTTTTTAAAATGCAAATACCATAAGGTTATTGATCTTAGAAGTAAGGGGATCAGGAAATGTTGCACACACACCCTTGTGGTCACATGACTGCATTTTGGGTGCTTGGCAACCGGCTCATGTTTACAACTGGTCGCCATATCCTACAGTCACGTGACCATAATTTACTACTTTTTTTTCTGGTTTCTGGCAAAATAAAGCCCATTCAGGACAGAGTACAATTTGAGACCATGCAATTTGCTTAGCGACTGCAAACTCTGGAGTTATGACTATTTGCTGTAAAATTGTAAAATTGCTGTAAAATTTTTCAAAGTTGTAAAATTGAATCCAATCACGTGGAGGCCTCACCTTATGACCATCTTGACTTAACATTAGACTTTCCGGTCCCAAACTGCAGTCGTAAGTATTCCTACTTACATTATGTATGTATATGTAATATCTACATGTTATATTATATATGTAATATATGTAAAATATTACATATGCAACAGTATGTATATATTCATTTTAATACACTTCTATAACAATTGTGTTTTTTTAAGTTACTGTAGTTCGTACTGTCCTGTATTTCATTATATTTATCCATATAAAGTCTGTGTCTACAGCTATGATGGCGAATCTATGACACGCATGGTGTTGGCCGGCTCTTCCTCTTCCGGGTTTCTGGCATGCATGTGCACACGATAATCAGCTGGCCTTTGTACATGTGACAGTGCTAGAAACTGGAAGAGCTGTTCTGTGAGCATGCTTGCTAGCCAGCTGATCGGCACATGCGCATGTGCGACAGTAACCAGAAGACTTGCCAGCTGGTGTGGATGTGCGTGCTGGAAACCAGAAATAAATTTTTCAGCGCGCACATGCCCCCTGTGCTACTCATCTTCCTGGTCATGGCCCAGACAAGTGCTCCATTTTCGGCACTTGGTGCTCCACTCGCTTTTCGGCACTTGATACTGAAAAGGTTCACCATCACTGATCTGTAGGCAATCCACTTATAAGTAGCAATCATAATCAGGTCTTCAGTTCATTGACTGAATGAGGTCATACATTTAACTTTCCAATGTTCCAATATCAGTCTTCCTTAATATATATATATATATATTACAGTGTCCTACACTTAATAAATTTTTGGATGAAATTGCGGACTATATAAATGTAGCTGAGCAACAAAAGCTAAAATTCTCAGAGGATAACACCTAGGATAACATGCCTACTATGTGGAACTTGATAAGTGGACAATGTAAATGGATTCTCCATGCCCTTAACTATGATTTAAAAATTGATATTATTTTTTTCTATTGAATTAGGCTTCTGTTACACCTTTAGTAACTTCAGAGAAATTGAATTAGTGGTCCCTTCTTCAGACAGCTCCATCTCAATATCTCCTTTGCAAAAGCTGCTCTTAAATTATTCACTCCCCTGTTTTGGTTTTTCAATAAGCAAGCTGGGCAGACTTCATCTTTCCCTGAAACAGTGATTAAGGTTGCCATTTATGAATGGGTAAGATTAACTGACAGTGGGCTTAATATGCATATACACATTTGTCTTCTTGTGGCATGCTTTAGTTAGGTTCCAAGGATATTGATTTTTGAGGAGGTCTTTACTTTTGACTTAAGATTTGTAGGTCCTGTTAATGCTATATTTGACTGAATATCTTGACGGACTGTAGTTTAGCAATTGCCTAAATTGAATTCTCATAAAAGTACAATGGCTGTGCTTCATTTCCAGCCTTCCCTTCTTTTCTCAACAAGGTCAGTTGCAAATTAGCAAGTAAGTAAATTGAATTTCATCAGCAAAAACAGCTATAAATGGGTTTTTTCCCTCCACTGGAATACACTAATTTGTAATAAACTCGCCTGCGTAATCATGTGTGCATATGTGTGTGTTTTATACTGGGGATAATTTAATTTATTTTGGAAGTGTTTCTGTTAAACGATGCTGTGGTAATTTAGGACTGAAACCAACTAACCTATTTATTGGCTTCTTCCTGCAATCTATAACTTATTTTTCTAGCTGCAATTGGCTTATCGTGGATTTTTACTTTTCATAAGGAAAATCATCTCACACCCTGAAAGAGTACATAACCTTTTCATTATAAAACAAAAGTATATATATAGTATGTATATCTGGGGAGCGGTAGTAATCAGAGTGTATATAAGATAGTGTGGAATATCTATTGAACAAACAGTGATAATTTAAATACTTTGATTAGAATAGAGTCTTTATACAAAACTATACACAGACGCAAGCAGACAATTCACTGTTACCTTTTGCTCTATCTGGTGGTCAAATATTAAAGCATTTTTGTCGCTGCTGGATGAAATGACAAGTGTAATCTAAGCAATTCTAAGAAGGGCAAGGGTTGGGGGAAAGTGACCTGAACACGAATCTGTGCCTTGATCCATCTCCGATCGGTTTTCTTCTTGAACAAATTAAATACATTTTAACAGGATCTTCTCCTATTTGTGAAGCTTTATATGATGTTTTGGGGCCCTCTTTTCACATTCACCGATCAAAAATAGAAACGCCGGTCCAAACCAGTATTTTATTTATTTATTTATTTATTTCCAATTTATATACCGCCCTTCTCCCTGAGGACTCAGGGCGGTGTACAGCCAGACATAAAAACATAAAATATAAATATTAAGACATTTAAAATATATATTAAGTATTAAGCCTTTGATAGGTTTTCATTCTTTTCCTGCAGATTTTGAATTTAATTCTAGTTAAGTCAGCTGCATAACCTTCAGCTCCATTCTAATTATTTCGCATTTGAAGCTCTTCCACCCTCTTAAGCCTTTTACCTCCACCTCCTCCTCCTCGTCCAATTTCTTTTATCTAACAAGATTGCTTTAGCTTACACTGAGACTAGGCTTTGTACATGAGCCACCTCTGAGAATTAGCGCTATCAATATTTGTTGCCAGGAAAATAGCGGAGAGCTAGCTGGCCTCTTGATTCCCACCGACAGGCTTTGTAGCAGCTAGCTGACTTGAATGGCCTTTTGAAAGGAATAATCAAACGGCCTTTAACTCTTGAGCAGATGCCAAACTTCTCGGATTCCAGGACAGAAAGTGCTACTGTTTGTTCCAGCCTTCCCCAACCTGTGCCCTCAGGATGTGTTGACTACAGTATATTTGCAGCATTACAGATTAACAGAGTTGGAAGGGACCCTGTAGGTCATCTAGTCCAACCCTCTGCCCAAGCAGGAGACCCTACGCCATTTCTGACAAATGGCAGTCCAATCTCTTCTTGAAAGTGATGAAGCTCCCACAACTTCCAAAGGTAAGCTGTTCCACTGGTTGATTGTTCTCACTGTCAGAAAATTTCTCCTTATTTCCAGGTTAAATCTCTCCTTGATCAGTTTCCATCCATTATTCCTTGTCTGGCCTACAGGTGCTTTAGAAAATAGCTCAACCCCTTCCTCTCTGTGGCAGCCCCTCAATATTGGAAGACTGCTATCATGTCTCCCCTGGTCCTTCTCTTTACTAGACTAGCCATGCCCAGTTCCTGTAACCGTTCTTCATATGTTTTAGTCTCCAGTCCCCTAATCATCCTGGTTGCTCTTTTCTGCACTTTTTCTAGAGTCTTTTTTTATAGTATGGTGACCAAAACTGGATACAGTATTCTAGGATACTTATTAAGGCTTTATAGAGTGGTATTAGTACCTCACTTGATCTTGATTGTATCCCTCTGTTAGATTGTATCCCTCTGCAGTAGGGATACAATCCCTACTGCACATAGTGACCGTTCAGAGTTACAGCGGCACTGAAAAAAGTGACTTGTGACCATTTTTCACACTTATGGCTGTTGCAGCATCCCCGTGGTCACGTGATTTACATTTGGATGCTTGACAACTGACTCACATTTATGACGGTTGCAGCGTCCCGGAGTCATGTGATCATAGTTTGCGACCTTCTGACAAGCAAAGTCAATGGGGAAGCCAGATTCCCTTAACAACCCGTGTTATTAATTTAACAACTGCAGTGATTCACTTAACAAATGGGGCAAAATTCTCTTAACAAATGTCTCACTTAGCAACAAAAATTTTGGGCTGAATTGTGGTCGTAAGTTGAGGACTACCTGTACTACAAAGTTTCTAGGTAAGATTTCTGTTTAAAAATGCCACAATAACTTGATGGGCTTATGTTGATATTAGTAGCTTATGTGCTGATTATCGTGTTCACATTCATGTCCCGGACATATAAACTAGTACACAAGAATAAGACATGTGGCTCATTTGGCACAAGATAATCTTATATTAAAAGCAACTCTTGTTTAAAAGATTATCTAGTATAAGTTGGATTTAAGTATAATCAGAGGAAAGGAAAGCAAAGATTGCTTTCTAGAAAAGATTGCTGAACCGCAAACTGAGTAGGGGTAAGGATCATTTTGTCATAGACCTCACTCTGGTGAGATAGATCCATTCAAAATATAATACTTTTGTTTACATTTGCATCTGTCTATCTATATAGATAACTAGATTTTATCTGAATAATTACCTTTTTCCCTTTTGAAGTGAGTTGCTACATGAGCTGTCCCATTGTTAATTATAGTTTGTTTTTGAGGATATGTACATATAGCCAAATACAAGCAAAGCAATTTTACAGTGGGTTGCTTGCTAATTCTAGATTAATTCTAGACCTGCTTGTCAAGTCAGCCCCATCCTTTTTCACAAACAGTTGTCCAAGATCCCCTTGTTGGTTATTTCTGCCTCCATGTATTCATCAGTAGTCTGCTCTACCTTCTGGTCCTGCCTTGGCTCCCCGTTTCTACACCAGATGTGTGAAAATGGCTAAAAACTATTATTTTTAAAAAGTATACAAGTAGAACTAGCAAGAATACTACTAAAATTCAGGAAACTAACAATAGTAAACAGATGTACAGGTCTTAAGTGCAATTATTGTTTGTCTACGAACCCCAAAATAAATCTGTGACTAGAAAATCCAACAATCAATATGTACAATGTATATGTAAACGTGAGATTTTGTTAGTGGGAGATCACCATCCTCACCTCTAGTCCTTTTCTATTGAAATGAAACATTTCTATTGAAGATTATTTTGGACTAGTAAATTTGTGCTAAGGGGTGTTACAATATGTTAAAAAAGTAAGGTTTTAATCACTTTTAATCTCAAGTGCTTAAAAATACTTAATTTTGAATTAATATTTTCATATGCAAAGTGAAATCTAAAAAGGCTTTTAAAAATAGCAGGGATGGCAACTACAAGTAGTTCTTGACTTACAATTATTCATGTAATGACCATTCAAAGTTACAACAGCACCGAGGAAGGTGACATGATTGTTTTTCATACAACTGTTGCAGCATCTTCATGGTCACATGATCAAAATTTGAATACTTGTCAATTGACTCATAGTTATGACGTTTGCAATGTCCCAGGGTCATGTAATCACCTTTGGTGACCTTCTGACAAGCAAAGTTAATGGGAAGCCAGATTCACTTAACAACCCTGTTACAAACTTAGCAACTGCCACGATTCACTTAACAACTGTGGCAAGAAAGAAAGGTTGTAAAATGGGGGCCAAACTCATTTAACAACTGTCTCACTTAGCAATAGAAATTTTGGACTCAATTGTGGCTGTATGTCGAGGACTACCTGTATAATAATTGTACTAAAATTGATGAATCCCCGTTTCTTAAAATGGAGCAGGTGTTTGTTTAATGGGCGCTCACATTTTCTGAAAATTTAATAGTCCACGGTCACAGAAAGTTTGAGAAACGCTGCTTTAGAGAGGTTTCTTTTTAAATTCTCAACTTGCTTATCGTCAACAAGCAGTTCAACACACATGAATCACTGATGAAACCTCTTTGAACTCGGGATGCATTTTGGCACTAATAAAAATCACTCTGGGGATAAATATTGCCGCTATTGTCGTGTCGAGTCCTTATTTGAACTTTCTTAGCCCTGGAATTTTTAGCACAGCTGAAGTATTTGATAGGCTACATCAGGAAGCTGGCATCAGGTCTTGTAGTTTTCAACATTTTAACTTTCTCAGAGGGATCGTATGAAAGAGTACAGCTTACAGAGGGAGTAGATCCAGTTTAATCTAGTTTAATTCATCTAGTTTAATGTAATTCCCATTAAAATAAGTCATTTAGGAAGAGTTGGTGATTTCTTGGCTTCCAGTAAGCTAAAAAAAGTAGGATTGCAGTTCTACTGTTTAGTTGTAGTTATAATTGTGTGTCTCTACATCTAGACAGAAAGAGAGACTGACAAGTTCTTTATGACTCAGTTGCCCAAAGTTGTTTTGGATAACGAGATGGGTGGCAAAAAAATAATAATAAATAAATTCAAACAAGGGTTGAGGACAGGGGTGGGTTCTACTTACCTTTACTACCGGTTCGCAATGAGGCCGCGCGTGCAGAAGCATTCTGATGACGTCGGGGTCGGTGGGCGGAGCCTTCCTCCAGTTTTACTACCGGTTCTATAGAACCGGTGCAAACCAGGGGCAACCCACCACTGGTTGAGGATTATTGTTGTGCCACCCAGTTAAGGAATCAGGTCTTTTGAAAGAACACTTATTCAAGGAGAAAGTAAGTAAAAGGATGGCAAGCAGCAGAGGACAAAAAAGTTAAGTGGACTCCTGAGCTGGATAGCAGAAAGAAAATTCTTTCATCTACAGGACAATATTATCATATTATCTTGCTATTATGTGTGTCCCATAGCTGCCAGAAGTGCAGCTTGACTAATTTAACAGCTACAGCAATTCACTTAACAACAGTGGCAAGAAAGAAAGGTCACAAAATGGGGGAAATTCACTTAACAGATATTTCACTTTGCAACAGAAATTTTGGACTTAATTATGGTCATAAGTTGAGCATTACCTGTACTGAAGATTGAGAGAGGGAAGAAATAACATAATTATAATTTTTTTAAAAAATACACTGTCTTGGCATGGAACATACCATTTTTTAAAAAAATAAAACTAACTTTAAACAAAAAATCCATCCAGCTGTTGAAGTTAAAAAACTTTCAAAAAGTAGCCACTCTAAAATATTATTTTAAAAAAGAAGCAAATTAATGGTGACCTTTGCTTAGCAGCAGTTAATCAAATCCAAGACTAGTATAGCAAGCTTTTCTTACCAGAGAAAGTAAAGAAATGATTTGAAAATCAAGCTCTCTTAAGTTTTGATTGAGATATGATAATGTGAAGAATAGTTGGCAGGACATTTCATTTAGCTTAATCTGCCCCGGTCCTTAACTCTTAAGCATGACTCTATGTAGTTTTAATAGGAAAGGCCTCAGATACACTTACATTAAACTAAGTTTGCATAAAGTTTCCAGAATGTAATCTCTCCGGCTATTATACCCTTCAATTTATACTTCATCTTGAACACGACTAGGTAATAAATTTGTAGTATAATTATTCGGGTTTATTTTTCTCATTTTTTCACTCTGCCAGCTTGTTGGTGATTTTGCTTAGATTCGTCTAATGTATTCAAATTGCGCAAACTAAAATTTAGTCATTTTTTTTTTAGTTTTGAGATTATTACTCTAGTTAAGAGCTTTTGCTCATGTCTTCTTTAATCTTGTTGCTATTGTTCTATTCCAGAATCTGTTTCGGGGCTTCATACCTCACTCTTTCTTTAAATTGTGAGTGAGGTCTGGCATTTTAAAAAACAAGAGGAGCCAAGATTTAAAAACAAACAAACCCGAAAGAGATTGAGTTTAAATTACGTTAATACAACCATTCTCTATATATTAATAAATTCTCTTTCTATCACATCAACAATTCAAATTTAGCATTGATTTTTGCAGATGCTTTGGGACCCCAGGAATGAAATTTTTACACCCCTGCATTAGTGGATTTATAATATTTACAATATTGTAGCTATCCCTGCTGCATCTAGCTAACTGAAAAAGATGGCAAACATTCCATAGAATTTAAATCTGTTAATTCATCTGGTAAGTAACAGAATTGTGTACTGGTTAAGTTGTATTGTACAGTATGTCATTGTAGGAGCTGAATGATATGGCCACAATATGGGAAAAACAAAGTGCTATCGCATGTGATATTGAAATGTGTGCTCTTTGATCGTAATGTATACAATTAAACTCCCAACAGATAATGTGTCATATAAATTTCCAATTACTAAGAAATGAAAGATTTCCTGCACATCTGAATATGAAGAAGTTCCAAACTATTCATACTCTGCAGGTGAGGGTGGAGAAAAATCTTTCTCTTCCTTCTCTCTAAGTGTTTGCTTCTCTTTGCAAACAAAGAGGGGAGTGGAGAGGAGGAGAAAGTACAGTTTACGTCAGTTCTAAGTCTTGTGTAAGTCATCCCAGAAAGCAATGTGTGGGGATAGGAGAAGAGTACAGTTCATTTAGTGACCATTCAAAGTTACAGTGGCACTGAAAAAAGTTGACTTATGATCATTTTTCACACTTGCAACCATTGCAGTATCCCCAGTCATGTGATCAAAATTCAGATGCTTGGCAACTGACTCATAACGGTTGCTGTGTCCCAGGGGTCATGTGACACCCCCCCCTTCTGTGATTTTCTTGGAAGCAAAGTCAATGGGGAAGCCAGATTCACTTAACAACTGTGTCACTAACTTGACAACTGCAGTGATTGACTTAACAACTATAATGCATATTAATGCATTATGCATTTCCTCTACATGGTATAAGCCTTCTGCCCTGAACAAAAGGTTGGACTAGAAGGCCTCTGAGGTACCTTCCAGCTCTATAATTCTATGATTCAACTTTAGCACAAAAGGTCATAGAATGGAGAAAATTCACTTAACAAATATTCCACTTAGCAATAAAAATTTGGGGTTCAGTTATGGTTGTAAGTCAAGGACTACCTGAATTGAATCACAGCCGTTCCTGAAATGTATCTTCTCCGGCTCCCGTCTGCACACTAATTACCCCTAGAATGTCTGATACAAGGATAGTTTACTCTGATAGTTTACTCTGGAAGCTATTTTTACTCTGATTAGGATGGGGAAACCTTCTAACATTAACTTTCCTCTTCTAAGGTCAGAGGTGTGTAAATTGCCTGGGTTTTGTACCCATTGTCCTATAGCCGTGATGGTGAACCTATGGCACATGTGCCAGAGGTGGCACGCAGCGCCCTCTCTGTGGGCACACCACCAGTTCAGCTCTGTCATGCATGTGCGCGCACCTCCTGCCATCCAGTCGGTCTTTGGGTCTCTGCCATGCATGTGGGGGGCCACGCATGTATGTGTGCGGGGGAGCGTGCACACATGCGAGGGAGATGGGGCATATGGGTGTGTGTGTGCATGCGTGGGGGTTGGGGTGCATGCACATGCACATGTGTGGGGCGCATGTGGAGGCCATACGCATGCACGGGGGTGGAGTGCATGCGTGGGGGGCCACACGTGCATTGCATTTTGGGGGTTCATGCGCGCACATGCACGCTTTGGGCACTCGGTCTGGAAAAGGTTAACCATCACTGTCCTATATAAATTCACCAAATTATAAAGGACTTTTTCTCTTAGTGAGCTGGCAGTCTCACCAAGTTTGTGTTGCTTTTACATTAGTTTATTGTTCAGTTGTGATTTATTTCACCCTTTGCAGTACTTTTTGTGTCTTACATGTTGGTGTTTCCTCATCCTTTTGTATGTTACATATGAAGCTTTAAATTTTTGGAACTTTGGGAAAGTAATGTTGAATCACATGAGGGTGAAACTGTCAGATGGCCATGTTGTTCTGAGAGTGTGAAGCTATCACCTAATCAATGAAGCTGTGAAGAATTCTTCTTTCGAATTGTAGCAACATGTATAACACATTATAAAGATGTTCCATTATCCAAGTCAGAGCTGAGGAAGCATCTTAGATGAGAAGTGAAACAACTTCAAAGAAAAAACAGAAAGTCCAGTTGCCTCTTGTAAAAAGCACCTTTGGAACATGTTCCATTATAGTTAATTTGAAAAAAGTTAAAACATGTGGGCTCAGTCCAGTTGGGGCCAAAAGATCCTATTATATGGTTTTGTATTGTTCTATTCACAGAATAAAGTGCAGATTGTACTTGTGAGTGGACACCACAGAAATAAGTCTATTTACATTCAGGACATGACATCTCAACTTTTGCAGTATATGTAGCAGTTTTACTAAAAATAAAGAGACGGCACCCAAATATAAAATCCATCCATCTTTGATTTTTAGCAGCAAGTGCCAGTAGCAGTTATTCAATCCATTAACTTTTTTTTAATAAAAAGTTTATTTTTCAATTACAAAGATAAACATTCCATCTTTCCTTAAGCAGTGTGTCATCTGGGTACAAGCATCTCTGTGCAACTTCTTTCACCATTTGCTACATCATTCGCATTCACATTATTTCTCTAAATTTAATGTTATATTAAACGATTAAACATTGTAAAGTTCTTCATTTTCTTTTTAATATCTTCTGGCGATAATACCATATTAACATTAAACATCATTATTCTCATCATACATGTACTAACTTTCTGTTATAGGAGATACTTGTGGGTATAAGCACCCGCCTCGAAGTTCTGCAGAAAGAGAGAGAGAGAGAGAGCTGTAGCAATAATAAACTGCCCAATGATACGATATTATTGCATTAGTTTCTAGATGCATTTTTACAGAATGAAAGATAACCACATCCAATGGATTTATGGCGGTGTTAATTCCCCATCTCTTTTCTTCCTGCAGGTGTCTTGCAGTTTGTCGAAGTCACAGTCAACATTTTGGTGCTGATCTGCGTAGGAGCAACTCAGGCGGGAGTCTCTGGTTTCACTTCTCTGGGAGGCCTAGGCTCTTTCAACATCAACTCATTCTATAGTCCATTTCAGGGGACTGAACTCCAAGAGGTGACTGAGCTGGACATGCAGTACAGCCAGTTGAGAGCCCCTTGTGTGTATGGAGGGGTAGCCTTCAGCCTGACAATGATGTGCCTAACGCTTCTGTTTCTCATTGGTGGAGCAAAGCCTATCCATCGCCTTTCCCTTGGACAGCTTGCCGCCGAGTGTCTCTTTGACATCCTCGCCTGCCTTGGTTATATAGCAGCTGTCGGCCTCTATCTCCACTTCGTCATTCAAGTCAACGCCACGGATGTGTGCCTGAAGAGAGAAAGACTATATGCAAGGCGAGGTTACACCTCAATGAATTGCAGCGTGCAAGGCGGGGATGCATCCGTGGCCCTTTTCGGCCTGGTGGCTGCTTGCCTGTATTTTGGAAGCTTGGTGGTCTGCATTCTCACCATTCGGGAGGTCCGGCAGTTTCAAAAGCAGCAGGACAACAGTCGTTATAATCTTGAGAGAACCTACAGGGAAGATGACCATCCGAAACCCTACAGGAGCAAAGAAAACATACACCCCGAAAGGACTTTTAGCACACTTGTGTAATCTATACCAGGTAGCTCAATGAAGCCAGACTTTAAAAAAAGATAAATATTTTTTGCACAGAGAATAGTTGTATAATATAATATCAAAGATGTATTTTAAAAAATTTTCTTCCTAGCTAGGAACTTAGTTCTGTGGTTAGTTCTGTAACTATTTTTATGGAAAAAGGGAAGGAATTGCAGAAATGATTTTCAGGATTTTTTTACCTGGATATGTATTTTCAGTAAGAGCTCTTCTGTATCATTGTCTTAAGATCTCACCCAGATGTGTCCCTGAAATTACCCAAGAACTTAAGTTTGCCTTGAAGGTATCTAACTGTAAAGTTAGATAGTAAGATAGTTATTGCAAAGAGTGAATTTGTGGAAGATCAGTTGTTTTGTGTATTGATTATATTTGTAAATGACCCAGAAATTGGTTACTGGTTCCAGATTGAAACTTAATGGTGTTGACCCATCAACTTTATTATATTCAGAAATTTCTTCTTTCTAAGTGCCTGACTGAATAGGAAATCTGGGCATTAGTTCTCTATCATTTAAGTACATTGATACAGTACATCTTGCCTGCCTTTGTGCTCTTAAAGTGCCTGAGACAAATCACCAGCTATGATCTAGGCTTGTTATTAGGTTAAACGCCGTTCTCACTAGTAATTGACACAGATTTGGGGCTGGTAGAATGCTCCGGCATCTGATCTGCTAATTGCTTTGGCAAGGCTCCCATGGCCCACTGACACTAAGGAGATGCTTGATAGAGCCGTGGGGGGAGAGGTGGTATTATTCTTAGGATTGTCAGGTTGAAAATAGAGCCAATAATAAGTTGAAATTTACAGTGCTTGGTCTTTTCTTTTAGTTCCATTCTGGGAAATATTTGAATGTCTGGACAATTTAAACTGGGAAAGACATTTTCTCCGTATTTTCAGGGCTGTGTGTAAACGCCTCACTTCAACAGTGTCGGGTGACCGAAAGTCAGAAAGCCACCAGGAAAACGGGGGGCTGTCCCAAATTAATTCATCCTAAATTAATTCAAAACCATTCTGACTGGAGGTCACTGGTCCTGGCCTTATTGCTTTTTAAATGGATAGATCAGCCTTTATACACAAAGACTGTGTTATAGCCATAACTTCCTAATTTCCAAGAAAGTCAGGAAAGAGGAGACATTCTGGGCCATGCCTCATACATTACTCTGTTGCCTGAAGCAGCTTTGTTTGCTGCCTTTATAGAACTTAAAGAGGGTTTTGATTCAGTATCTAAGGAAATGCTTTCATACTAATATTCCAGGCTAGAAACTGGGAGATTGTGAGTTCTAGTCCCGCCTTAGCTATGAAAGCCAGCTGGGTGACCTTGGGCCAGTCACTCTCTCTCTCAGCCAACTCACCTCACAGGGTTGTTGCTGTAACAAGAGGAAGAAGGCATATTAGATGGGTTCGCCACCTTGAGCCATTTATAAAAAAAACATAAAGATATAAATTAAATAAGTCTCTTGTGGGTGCATCATTTCTACTCCTCATACATGCATTAAATTATGGCGCTTGTCTGAGGTAAAGTTGTAATGCAGCAGGATGTCTTTTAGAAGCAGCTCCAAGCAGGAAAATGAAGAAACAACTGTCTCATTATTATTTGGTTTTTATGGTGAGGGTATTATTTACCCAAGGAACATTATGTCCCTAAGTATCTCAGAAACCTGCTACAACATTGCAGTTTGCTGCCAAACATCAATTTTTATATGAAATATTTTATCATTCTGCAAACTGCCCAGATTCACTCCAATAAGTGATATCAAGAGCATATAAATTTAATAAAATAAAATAAAAACCATTTATCTGTTGTAACTACTGTGTTTTATTATTTTATTATTGATGATTGCAGTGTTGTAGGGGTTAAGGCACCAAGCCTGAAAGTGGGAGTTCTAGGTCTACCGTAGGCACAAAGTTATGTGGGGGACTTTGGGCCAGTCGTTCCGTTGCAGCCCTAGGAAGAAGGCAACAGCAATTTGGTTCTGAAAATCTTGCGAAGAAAACTATAGGGCCGTGATGGTGAACCTATGGCACGTGTGCCAGAGGTGGCACACAGCGCCCTCTCTGTGGGCACATGAGCCGTCGGTCCAGTTCAGCTCAGCCACACATGCGCACGCACCTCCTGCCGGCCAGTAGATCTTTGGGTCTCTGCCACACATGCGGGGGTGCATGTGGGGGCCACACATGCATGCATGAGGGGGTGCGTGCACACATGCAAGGGGGATAGGAGGCATGCACGCTGGGCCACACACACATTGCATTTTGGGGATTCATGCACCCACACAAGTGCTTTGGGCACTCGGTCCGGAAAAGGTTAGCCATCACTGCTATAGGGACTTGCTTAGGCGATTGCCAGAAGTCAAGAGTAACTCAAAGTCTGTTAAAAAAAAAGGCGATAGTAATAGAAACTATTTGCTTGAATTTCAGACACAAGCTTGGTGAGTAGTCAGCACCCAAGACCCTTTGCTAAACTACTATTTTGAAGATCTCATTGCATGTGATCATCCACTCAATTTCCAGCTGGGACTGCAGGACGTCGTAATTCAATTGAACAATCGTACTTCATGTTTGGCATGGCAGGGTTTATTATTGTGCAAAATATTTCAACTTTGAAGTTTCAGAGTGGGAAATTGTAAGTTCCAACATTAGTGGCCTGGAGGTGGTGGTGGGGTTTTTTTTTGCAAAATTTAATTAAGTTTATTATAATATAAAATATGAATATGAAACAAAAAATCAGCAAAGGACAATAGAAAAGAGAAACAGTGCAAAGATACAGAAAGAAAAAAAGCAGTGACTGCTGACTTTGTTCAATGCACTGAAAACAAAAGAAAACAAAAGAAAACAAAAAGAAGTTACAACCTCAACTTTTGGCTTTGTGTTTCTATTAAAGCGGGCGGTACAGGTAGCACTTAACAACCACAATTGGGTCCAGAATCTCTTAAGTCATGGTTGTTAAATGAGTTGTGCCCGAGTTTACAACCTTTTTGGTCATGGTCATTAAGCAAATCACTGAAATCATTAAATAAAAGTGGCTGTTTAGCAAATATGTCTTTCCCCATTGAATGCTTTTTTTTAAGAAGATCCCTGGGAAGGTTCCAAATGACAATCAGGTGACCCCAGGAATTATGCAATTATTCTAAATACATGCCAGTTGCCAAGCGCCGGACTTTTGATCAGGTGACCATAGGAATGCTGTGGCAGCCGTAAGTGCAAGGATAGGTTGTAAGTGTTCTGACCTAGGCTTCCTGAGAAAGCACAAATCGCAATTATAGTCCCAAAAAACCTCTTTTATTGAAACGGCTGTGAATTATGGTCATTCACAGCCCATAAAGATTCACAAACAAGTCTATGAAGATTCCGACAGATGTCTGCTCGAGTTGACACAGTTTTTCAGGGTAAGTTGATAAGCACCCACCTTTATCTTCCTTGAAAAGCTGCCAGAGACCTAATTGCCGATTAGTTTTGCAAGGCCAAACGAACACAGAGTCAAAACGGACTTCTCAAGAGCTTGAATTGACTATATGAACTAATTGCTTCCTGCAAAGGCTCACGGTCTTATGGGAAGGGCCAATCAACTCCAAGCCTTACTCCTGAGTCACCCTTTTTTTCCTTAATTGTTCTTGCCTTCTGGCAGCTCTGCACATGCGCACACTGGGAACAGGCGCACACTGTTCTTCTGTCTCAATGATGTCAGATTCCGGAGGCTCTGGAAGTAGCACATAACTATCAGATGGCCCTGGCCCCCTCTCTGCCTCCGACGCAGAGCCTTCGTCTGAGCGTGCCCCAGACTCCAGGACTGGCCCATGTTCCTCTCCAACCTCCTCACTGTCTGACTCTGCTGCCAGCTCCACAAGCTGCCGGCGGACCACAACAGTAAGTCCCTTTAACCAGCCCTATGATAATTTTGAACAGTTGTCAAACAAATAGCCACAAGTCAAAGACTTCCTGTATTGGGGAGACTCTTGATAGACATGGATTCCCATCCACTCTGGGTTCATTCCTTAGCATAGAATGGAGAGCAGAATGGCCCATTCCTTGTGGATGAGTTGTGGCAGCTCCTACATGGGAGGAATGGTCCCATCAATGTCTTGCTTTCTTTCTCAAAAACATTTTAAACCATCCATCAAAATTCTTTTTAGCTGCCTCCAAGGGTTGTGGCTCTTTTATAAAAAAAGTCCCAATCTCCCTGGATAGGCAGTAGGAATTCTTGTTAGGGAATGGGAACGTTGCGTGGCGGAGTAGCTCCAGGCTCAGTCCTCTCCAATTTTCTTCATCGTTCATATGAAGCTCCAGGGCAGGTCATCTTGTCAGTTTGCGTAGCTATATTGTCAATCTAAAATAAAACCCTACCTACTATTACAAGACCACAAGCTATGGCATTTGGCGAAGCATTTGACATCCCTGTTCTCTTGTCACACAAAGAGAAGCACATCCGCACTGACTCATTTCAAGATTAAGCCAATTCTGTTTAGCACATTGTCATGGCAAAAAAGAAAAACGAACATAAACTTATCTTCATTCATCTCCTGTGGGGGAATAGTTTCCATGCATGCAATATGTAACATGTTTGGATTGAAATTAAAATTCCCTAGATAGAAAATCTCAGCTTTAAATCATTTAAAATTGATTCTCATTGGGATTGTTAAAGCATAGTCCTTTTAAAGTCCTACATGGATTCCCTCTGTCCCCTGCTCAGTTTCTCTCTTTTTCCCCAGTCTTTCACATTTTTTTCTTTTGTCTTCCTTTTCACTTTTCCCCTTGTCTCCTCTCTTCTTTCCTCAGTTGTCTTCCTCCCTCTGTATTCTATCCAATCCAACAGAATGCTAAAATGAAATGATGTAACGGAGCTTGGCCATTATCTACCCTCAGGACGACAAACATGGGTCAGTATAAAAGATGTATACTGAAATGGAAGTAAATTAGAAGGCCAACCAATGTTTTTGGACTACCTTTCAGGGAACTTCCCATATTTTACTCAGACCCTATGGGATGCAAAAGAGTAGTATTTCCAAAAAAATTAAAATTGTTTTTTCTAACAGATAATTGGGTTCGTTTTGTGCTCCATGCATTATTCCGACTGACCCACTCAATTTGACTATAGCAGGGGTTTCAAACTCGCGGCCTGCAGGCTGGATGCGTCACGCGTTGGCCACCCCCACCCCCAGTTTAGCAAAGAGCGGGGAGTCACAATATGTCACGTGATGTGACCCCGTGAGTTTGACACCCATAAACTAGAGCCGTGATGGCGAACCTATGGCATGGGTGTCACAGGTGGTACATGGAGCCATATTGGTGGGCATGCGAGCTCAGCTCTGGCACGCATGCGTGCGCCAGTCAGTTCATTTTCAGGCCTTCTGGGCCCACCAGAAGTCAGGAAACACGCTGTTTCTGGCCTCCGGAGGGCCTCTAGGGGAGGTGGGGAAGGCTGTTTTTGCCCTCCTCAGGCTCCTAAAAAGGCTCTGGAGCCTGGGGAGAGTGAAAAATGGATCTACTGGGCCCACCGGGCCATCGCATGCCAAAAGCAGGGGGAGCATTGGAGGGGGCACATAGAATTATGGATGTGGGCACACGTGCGTGTGACACACACACACACCTCGTGCTCCCCTTGCTTTTGGCACGCGATGTCAAAAAGGTTAGCCATCATCTTCCACACCATGGAAAACTGGTATCTCTTTCTGTCTTTTGCAACATACCTCGATCCCTCTCTGGCACTCCAAATTTCTAGGCTTGTTCCATTATCTCATGTATATCTCAGAGGACAAAGTTGGGAATGAAGTAAAACTGGCTGTTGAGCACAAATTTGGGGGGGGAGGGGGAATCCCCTTTCATTCAATGTTTCCCATGCAACTAAATGTCCTTTCCACAATTTAACTTTGTTTATACTCTGTTTTTATTCCAAGAAGCTCAAGGCTCCTGACCCATTTATTCTCAATTAGAACTTATTGAATGCTACCAACTGGCCTAAGATCATTTAATGAGCTTCATGGTTCAGTGCAGCTTTGAACTCAAAGCTTTCACCATTTATTCTTGTATTTCCAGTTTGTTGACAACATGGCAATTTCCACAATTTCTTCTTGATAGCAAAATACTATCTTTTTCACTCTTGAAATAAGAGTATCTTTCCTCCTTCCAATATGGTAATTCTTTAATACTAAGGACAGGGTAATGTTAGTTTAGTTTATCAACAACTGTTGTGATAAAAAATGTGAGAATCTGAACTTTTCACTGTCAAGCCTGCAGATTATATACATGCACATGTGTGTTTGTATAGACATACCAGAAGGCAGCAAATATTTGTAAATTTTTATATTTATTATAACAAAAATTATGACATGTTCATTTGTGCATTCTTCTTTAATATAACTCTTGGTATGTAAATGATCTACAGTAAATGAACTCTATACAATCATGCTGGTTGTGACAGCAGGGAGGAACACACAAAAATGTGCCAAAAAAGTTAATGGTGAAGACTGAAAAAAAATTAACACAGGGATCTGTAGCCCACTGAAGTCTACCCAGCTTATTACAGCTGCTCCTGCTAATTTTGTATGGATCAGAATCCAAAAATGTCGTCATTTGTGGGCAACTTTTCATGAGAACACAAGTCTCCCCCACCCCCCCTGCTGACTTGGGCCCAGCCAAATCAAATGGCAACTGGACATGGTGGTACAGACACAGTATGTCATCAGGGCTTCCACAGATTTCATCACCTTCACTCACTGAGAAGGCTATACGTTGATAGGATTTTCCTGCCCTCCCAATTTGGTGGCATGAATGTTAGCTTTGACATACATGCGAAAGCTCCCGGGTGTAAATGGAAACAGGTGTGTGTGTGTGTGGAGGGGGAGGGGGGGCAAATGTCAGTTTATTAGGTTGTGCCCTCCTGCCAGGTCTACAAAAACATGTGAAGCATCACTATACAACACTGAGTTATTTACAGGAATTTCCCAATCAGCTGTTCTCTCAGAGAAAATTAGTGAGTCTCAGTGACTTAAAGTCACCTGAAAGAGTAAAAGCAACTCCTAGGAGTTAGTCTCCATAATTCTACAAATGTCTATCCATTTTCAAGACCAAAAAAGCCTTTTTTTTTTCTCTCAAAGAAATAACAGTATTACAATATTACTTAATCATTTAGCACTGGCAATACTGCCCTGTTTTCCAAACAGACAGAGGAAAGGAAAAAAAAAAAGAACAATTTTTAAAAAATATTACATCAACGTCATCATCAGTTTCTTTGTAATATATTAAACCTTTTGTATTTTAATTTTTCTCCACTTGTTTTGTACACATCCGATATGTTAAGGAAGGGGAAGAGTTAAACTAGATTAATTTCTAACCAATGAAGCATCACTAGAAAAAGGAAAAGAAAAAAAAAAGAGTTGGTGATCATTACAGCTAACAAACAAGAAGCAGCTGCACTTCTCAGTTAAAGGGAAGGATCTGGAAGAGAAAGTGGAACAAACGCTTTCTTCCTTCCTCACCTCATTAGTGTAATACAAACCTAAGGAGCTTCCAGCTCTTAATGTCTTGTTAGCTTGTTTTCCAAAGCTCCGTCATAGTGGCGTGTCGTAATAATCGGGCAGTTGATCCAGCTGATATTGACGCTGTTGCTGTTGTTGCTGCTGCTGTTGTTGCTGTTGTTGCTGCTGTTGCTGTTGTTGTTGTTGCTGCTGCTGCTGTTGTTGTTGCTGCTCATGATGTTGCTTCATTATCTCCTTCACCTCCTCCTCAAGCTCTGGTGGGATGATGAACTGATCGTCTGGATCTGGCTGAGCTGGGGCGGCAAAATAGCCCCCCGTCTTCCTGAGTGGTGCATCGGCTGCTACTTCAATTAGATTGTGGCTCCTCTCCGGAGGAGCCACTGAGCCGTTGCCTCGGCGGCGCCCAATCGTGCCAGTGGCAGAAGCGTCGGCCTTCCGAAGGAGGCACGTGTCTTCTTCATTCGCACTGATGACGATGCCTTCGTCGGTGACTTCCACCGGGACCTGCAACACCATCTGCTTCTCCTTTGCCTGGCCGCAGTGGATGTCCACTTCCACTTCGACTCTGCTGCCATTGGAAAAGACCCCTTCGATTGGCTCCTCATCGTCACTGTCAAGGCCATTGTCTGAAAAGGCGCTGGAAAACGTAGCGCTGGACAGCTGCCTTTGGAAGGAGTTGGAGAGGCAAACTGGGTGGAGCATACAGCGCTGTTCATTAGGGTAAGCGGGGCTGTTTTCATTCATGGTTACCTGAGGTGGCTCGTCGGAGGCCGTGGATCCAACCTCGCTGCTCATTTCGGAAGTGGAGATCTCGCTGCTAATCTCAGAGGCCATGCCGCTGCTCGATGAAGGCATCCCCAAAGCATCAGAAGGTTTATCTTTGATTACTACGTTGACAGACTGGGGGAAGCTACCTGGGCTGGGAGGAGGGACCCCGTTTAACTCACAGCAGCAGAAGCTGTCCTCAGTTACGTTGAGCTGAACCACCACGGCACTGAGGCTATCATTGCAGCCATAGCTCTGAGCCAACGTGCAAAGTTTCTTGGCAGCTCCAAGGGCATCGGGCACGTTCCTGACAGCCTCCACAGCTTCATCGATGGAGAGACTGTCCCATAGGCCTTTGCTGCCCAGAATGAAGAATTCATCCTGAGGAGTCAAAGTAATGGATTGTACGTGGGGGCGTGGAACAACACTTGGGTGAAGAAAGGTATATCCCAAAATCCTTGTTGAGTCTGTTACACCATTCACTTTGCCATCCTAGAAGGAAGGGAAAAAACGTATGTTAATTGCTTAATGTTGTTTTAAGAGCTAAATAGCAGCTCTTACTTGGGGGAGAGGAGGGATAAGGTTTGAGTAAAAAGTTGGATTTAGAATCTATCCAAGCTGTTAGTACCTCTGAGTAGTGTGGACCATCATTCTGGTCAACTGGCATCTCATCTAAGAGAAATATAATGTCTAGGATGTCCAATAATTTTAAAAGAGGAAGAGGGGAGCTCTGTGACTTCAGAATGGACGGTCAATGTTAGTCCAACAGCAGGAAATGATTTTTGTTGGAAGTAGTTAAAGGGGGAAGGGAACCTTATCATATCTCCCTTCCTGCCACTTTTGAGACATGATGTTGAATTTATATTACTAATAGCAACAGAAAAGTAACAGATCTGCACCGTGACCGATATTGGGCAGATTAAAACTATGGGGCTTTTTCTCTCTGGAGATCTTTCACATTTGAAGTATGCAAAAGCTTTCAAATTCAAAACATTCTGACCTCAAAAGCCTGTCCAACTTTGGCAATTTTAAGACTTGTGAACTTTAACTCCCAGAATTCCCCAGCCAGCCATCTTGTGCAGTTGAAGTCCACAAATCTTAAAAGTTGCCAAGGTTCGACATCTCTGCTCTACGTGGCTTGTTCCAACTTTACCAAAAGTGTTCCAATGTTGGTCAATTCCTCTGGAAATGTTCTGAGTTTGAACAAGACCTTTTGGAGCTTCAATTTTTTTAAAAATGTATCATAAACTTCTACTTGTTACCTGCTGCCAGTAGTCTTGTGGGAAAACAGCAATCCACAATTGGCCCACTGACCAGTTTAATAATTATTTGTCACTTCTGCATTTTTTTGAATGTTTGCATCTTTTTGTCATTGAATATCATCACTTCTTCTGAATCCTACTGATATATAGAACCTAGAGAGTGTCAAGACTCAGAAGGTAGAGCGCTCAATCAATCAAAATATAATGCTTAGTTTCTATGAAACATAACACCAATCATTCAACCACTGATTTCCGCATATTTCTGTAAAATATTTCAACAGAGGGCTTAGTGGTTTGTGGCAATCTAGAAAGGAGCATCAACGTTCTGGTATTTGCCTTGCTACTTTCACACAAATTTCACTTTGCCTGCTACTTTTCTAAAAACAGTCTAGAGAAGCAAGCAGATTCCTGAATGTTGTTTAGAAGTTCTCTGTGACTTCCTGGACAACTTTATGTTGAGATCTTGGAAGCATTTTTTTTTTCCAGGAGAGCCACTCTTGGTAAGATTTGCTATTGTCCTAAATCATCTCCATTTCATGAATATGACACTGACTGGTTCTGGAGCTTTACAGATGAAGTTGTAAAATGAAGCCTTCAGAAATGTCTCTTTAGGGGCATGACATGTCTCTGGCATCTACATAATAAGAACTTCATTGTGATGAAGGAAGTCAAAGTTTATACAGTATATATTTCAACTCTTATTGTTCACTGATGTACTCACATAACTGGCCCTAGTTATCCCTTTAATTGGATGGATTTTAGACTCTGGCACCCCACATGCTGGATGACATCATTAACGATATAAATATTATGGAGTGATTTCTTCTTCTCTTCTGAAGAAGTCCCTTTCTATGTTAGTAGGAAGCCCTATGTCCATGATGATGAACCTATGGCATGCGTGCCACAGGTGGCACATGTAGCCATATCAGTGGGCATGCGACCTCAGCTCCAGTGGGCATGGGCATGCCGGCCAGCTGATTTTTGGGCCTTCTGGGCCCACCAGAAGTAGGGAAACAGGTTGTTTCCTGCCTCCGGAGGGCCTCGGGATGGGGGGTGGGGAAGGCCTGTTTTTCTCTGTCACCTGGCTCCAGAGCCTTTCTAGGAGTCGGGGAAGGGCAAAAACGGCTTTCCCCCCCTCCCGGAGGCCCTCCAGCAGCCAGAAACTGCCCATTTTCCAACTTCTGGTGGGACTGGAAAGCCCATTTTTTGCTGTCCCCAGCCTCCAGAGCCTCTCTAGTAGTCTGGGGAGGAAAAACACGGAATTCTCCACTGGAAATTGGCAAACGGGCCATTTCTGGCCTTTGGAAGGCCTCTGGGGTGTGTGGGAAAGGCCATTTTCGTCCTCCCCAGACTCCTAGAGAGGCTCTGGAGCCAGGTGACAGAGAAAAACGAGCCTACTGGGCCATCGCATGCCAGGAGTGGGAGGAGTGGGGTGGTCATGCGTGCATGCGCGGGGCGCATAGAATTATGGGTATGGGTACATGCATGCGCGAACCCCCCTGCTACCCCCCCTCCTGGCACGTGATGGCAAAAAGGTTAGCCATTACTGCCCTATGTGATTGTGAAGCTCTGATAACATTCAGTGGCAAAGAGATGCAAAAATCCAGATGATTTAGAAGTGGATAATTTTTCACAGAACTGTAGCTGGTGAGAAAAAGTGGCAATACCAGCTGCATGAAATAAAGCAGTAGACTGCTTACCGAAGCAGGAATTAAGGACACTACAGGTAGTGGTCGACTTAACGACCACAATTGAACCCAAAATTTCTGTGACTAACCAAGACAGTTGTTGAGTGAGTTTTGCCACATTTTATGACCTCTCTTGTCACAGTTGTTAAGTGAATCACTGAAGTTGTTAAGTAACACGGTTGTTAAGTGAATCTGGCTTCCCATTGATTTTGCTTCGAAAAAGTGATCACATAACCTCAGGACACTACAAATGTCATAAAATGAACCAGTTGCCAAGCGTGTGAATTTTAATCATGTGAGCATGCGAATGCTATAATAGTGCTAAGCGTGAACAATGTTCATAAGTCGCTTTTTTTCAATCCATTGTAACTTCAAATGGTCACTAACGGAACTGTTGTAAGTCAAGGACTACCTGGAATGGCAACTGATACAAAAAATCAAATAACTCCTAACATACCATCCCTGTACATGTGGCTTCTGGCTTCTGCATTGCATAGCATTAAAAGAAGGAAAAATTAACAAGTTGTGGGTTTCTTTTCTACAGCCCTACCACACCAAACTCATATTTCTAGGCTTAGAAAATGCAGATTTACTGTAATCATATAGGTTGGAAGAGGAAATAAATTATGCCTGGACTCTTGTTTGTTTTCAGGAAATTGCTCTGCAGAAAAACTGTTTTCACATGCCCCAATTACATGTCTTTTTCAGATATGTTATTTCCCCTCAGGGGAAAAAAAGATTAATATCAGAAAGGAAAAACATTGCTTTTTAAAAATTAAAATAAGTAGTATTCATATTCTCAAGTTCTGGCTTGGTTTGACTTTAAACAAAATTAGGGAATTTTTAACATCCTGTATTCATTTAAAGACTGGATCAAACATGAAAAAGGAAGTAGGAATGGGGAAAGAGGAAAGTAAAACTGAAGGAAATGTCTTGTATTTCATACTTTTACATACTTTAATTTTAAAAACATTATAAATAGTGGAAATGTGCAAACTGAAGAAAGTATTTTTAGTTTGGGAAGGATACCTCTGATATTAATTAATATTATGGGCATTGTAGTAGTTGTCCATAAAAGCATTTTAGGAAATTTGCCGTATATTTCTTTTAGGATGGCCTCCCAATGATCTTGACTTTTCTCTAACCTTTGGGATAGTTTGATGGTAAAGCTATTAGAAGCATATTTCATGAGGGATTGGGATATATGTTTTCTCTCGTATGTGAGATTTCTTCTCTGTTCAATTTTGTCCGTTTTTTAAAAGACATTATATTGGTTTTTCGGTATATACTGTGCAAAGTCACTTTTGAATTGAAGTGTCCTTATAAATCTAAATTATATATACCATGTTTCTCCAAAAAGAAGGCCGGGTCTTATTTTCTTTTGACCTCCGAAAAAACAGGAGGGTTCTTTTTGGAGGGTTCTAATTATTGACTCACCTTGCAGCGGTGGCACCAATGCCCCACCCAGCAGAAGCCCACTGCTGCCCCACTTCTTCTGTGGCTGCTTGCCGCCATTCGCATGCATCATCCCTGCCTCTGTTTCGCCTTCAGATGCCTTCTGGCAGGCATCTGAAGGCAAAATGGAGGCCAGGTCAATACATGTGAGTGGTGGCAAGCAGC
Organism: Ptyas mucosa; assembly: GCA_012654045.1. Taxonomy (NCBI): domain Eukaryota; kingdom Metazoa; phylum Chordata; class Lepidosauria; order Squamata; family Colubridae; genus Ptyas; species Ptyas mucosa. The sequence continues at coordinate 8,702,885 of WNWU01000053.1, read as the reverse complement.
CACAGCAGAAGCGGCCACAGAAGAAGGTGAGGCAGGTGTCGGGGTGTGCGAGGCCTGGTAAGTAGGGCAGCCCCACCCCTTCATCCCCATCCAAGCTTATTTTTTACCTGTGTGCCTCGCCCCACTCCCTGCACCACAGGATGGGCGGGGTCTTAATTAGGGCTAATTTTGTGGGTGGGGCTTAATTTGATCACATGTGCTCAAAAATGTGATAGGCCAGTGATGGCTAACCTTTTTGTCATTGCGTGCCAAAAGCGGTGGGAGCGTGGTGGGGTCACATGCATGCGTGCCCACACCCATAATTCTATATGCTCCGCCCCCCTGTGCTCCCCCCGCCTTTGGCACGTGATGGCATAGTGGGCCTGATAGGCCCGTTTTTTTGCTCTCCCCAGAGCCTTTCTAGGAGCCTGGGGAGGGCAAAAATGGCTTTCCCCACCCCCTCAGAGGCCTTCCGGAGCCAGAAACAGTGTGTTTCCTGACTTCTGGTGGGCCCAGAAGGCCCGAAAATCAGCTGGTTGGTGCACGCATGCGTGCTGGAGCTGAGCTCGCGTGCCCACCGATATGGCTCTGCGTGCCACCTGTGGCACCCGTGCCATAGGTTCGCCATCACGGTGATAGGCCTTCTTTTCAAGGTGGGTCGTCTTTTTGGAGAAACACGGTATATATGTATTTGCATACATGCATTTATAAAAATTTGGGATGGGTATGGGTAGAAAATAGAATAGAATAGAATAGAATAGAATAGAATAGAATAGAATAGAATAGAATAGAATAGAATAGAATAGAATAGAATAGAATAGAATAGAATAGAATCCAATCCAATCCAATCCAATCCAATCCAATAGAACAGAATGCTCAGTGTACGTAAAAACAACAAAGTGATAGCTCATAGATCATAAATCATAGTTACAATCATTAATCATAAGAATTTGGGCAAGATGTCAGAAGGAAATTCTGCCTTATTGGCAGGGTTCTGAAACAGATTTGCAAAGAAGCACCTGCATTTTATTAACCTGATCCCTCCCTCCCGGAGCTGACAACCCAATGTCTTACTTCTGTAATAATGGCCTTGTGCTGCTTGATCCTCCTTAGCTCTTCCTCACAGCTCATCATATAAGACCTAGACAAAGGCAGAGGCTTCCCGTTCCTGCAGAGAACGGATTGGCACTTTCCCACATTTGCTGAGGTTAATGTGAAGCATCCACCTGGATCTAATGGGTCATGTTTGATGTGGCAAAGGACAGCGGAACCTCCGAGTTTCTGCCCAGCAGTTCCAAGCTTCCTGGTATTTAAAAAACAACAACAACATTAAGAGGTTAAACAGGGAGAAACAATGATCGTGCATATAGAATTAAGGTCAACACACACACGCTTATTTTCAAGATTCAGCAGAAAAAGTGAGGGATTCATACACAGAAAGCAATTAAGACACCTACAATTGAAATTTGATGCATTCTATTAGAGCTGCTGATGGAATTTTTACAGTTTAGTGCTCAGCCAGATGGTAGCAGTAGCTGACCTTGGCTGATTTTCAAAAGCTAAGCAGTGCTGGACCTTATTAGTAACCAGATGGGAGACAACCAGGACATGTAGGCTCAATTGGAATTTTTTTAAAATATCGAGAAAGGGGATATATTCTTGCCAATATGTTTATGAAGTCAGTAGGTGTTGAAGCTCTACCTGAAGATTACTTTTACAATTAATTGGTACAGTTTGTATGGCTCCTTGATTGATTTCCCAACCTTCCCAGTTAAATAACTACATCAGTGGTGAAATTCAATTTTTTTACTACCGGTTCTGTGGGTGGGGCTTGGTGAGCGTGATGTGGCTTGGTGGGTGTGGCAGGAGAAGGATACTGCAAAATCTCTATTCCCACCCTGCTCCAGGGGAAGGATACTGCAAAATCCCTATTCCCTCTCCACTCCTGAGGGAAGGATATTGCAAAATCTCCATTCCCATCCCACTCTGGGGCCAGCCAGAGGTGGTATTTGCCGGTTCTCTGAACTACTCAAAATTTCCGCTACCGGTTCTCCAGAACCTGTCAGAACCTGCTGAATTTCACCCCTGGACTACATTATAAAGAAATAGGAACCCTTCATCAAACACCCAGAGAACCAAAGCCATTCTGGTGCCCTCCAACTAGAAGGATCACAGAACAGAGACAACACTGTGCTATGTATGCAAACAAGCCAATTCAATAGAAGGTATCTCTTTCAACATTCCTAAAGCAAATCCCGCTCAGAAAAACGGAAGACTTGACATTCCAATAGTTCAATAATAGGAGTGCCCAAAATGTACTGAACTGAGATAGTTTTGACATTTAAAATTATGTTTTGAGTGCAAAACAGCAACTTCAATTATTCTGGAAGAGTTTCAAGCTTGAAACAGCACACTTGAACGAGAGTATTCCAAATTTGAAACAGTTCAAATTTCTTATGCATGCCCCTCATCCAGAACTTTTCTAAATAGGCAAACTATTAGAAAAGAAAAATAAGAAAGGCATTCTAGTTTTGCGCTCCCTTTGCAAACCAACTGGATCAGATAAACATGACTGCAGAAAACTGTCATGAAATCCCAATTAAGTCCAAACTCACATATTAATTACATCCTCCCAACTGTACAATTCTCCAAAATTGGCTGTTTCCAATTCATCTCAGAACTGTCAAGCCTATATAAATAATGCATAAAAATCCACCTATCTTCTTCCAAAAGCCATATCTGGTTATAATTTAAACAATTTGCTTTTGATTATTCAGTCTGGAGTAATAGTGGAAATGAGCTGCTACAGAGCTATGTATCTATAAATAAAATTAATCCCATTCAGTATATCTATATACAGACTGTTCTCTCCTTTTTTTAAGGGGGGTATACAAGAAGAAATGTATGATTTTTATAATATTTTAAAAGAGTTGTATCTGAGAATTTAGGTAATTTAATGGAAGACGAGAGCTGTGACAAATAGCATTTGAATGTGTATATGCAAAGCACCAGAGCCAGGTCATTTTCGTGCAAACGAAACAGAAGATAGAAATGGCAGGAATCTAGCAATGGAGTCATTATTGTTTCTAGCAAAATGGTAACTAGCTTCTATCCAGTTCACTTTTGGAATTAAGCTCTGGTAAATTAAATGCAGCTTACTGTATTATTAATCTTCTCCAATTATAGTCAAACGTTAAATATAAAAACATGATTTCAAGGGGAACAACAGTGTTAATTCATTGATCTGGAGAATCCCCCAAATTTTGCTGAAGTGTAAGCAGAAATGTTCAGCAGTGGCAAGCAAATCCCTTAGCTATCACTTATGATACATGGGAAATGCTGAATGTATCATCTAAGCGGCTAATTTTCAAGCTCTTTCTGTTACTTTCCCACTGAAGTGGTACCTACTGTATATACTCGAGTATAAGCCGACCCGAATATAAGCCGAGGCACCTAATTTTACCACAAAAAACTGGGAAAACTTGTTGACTCGAGTATAAGCCTAGGGTGGAAAATGCAGCAGCTACTGGTAAATTTCAAAATAAAAATAGATACCAATAAAATTACATTAATTGAGGCATCAGTAGGTTAAATGTCTTTTCAAAGAAAAACAGTAAACTAGCTCTGTAAGTGGAAAAGAGGATCAACAAAAACAATATGGTGTCAACAATAACTTTAAAAGTACTGTATGAGTTGGGTAGCTATATAAATTTGTTTAATAAATACAATGGGAAAGGTTTTTGGGGATTCCAGAATTTACATGGCACTAATTGGATTAGTGGACCCTCCCCATGCCCCATTTTACCTTTAGCAAGCCTCCCTGCAGCCAAAACGGTTGCAGGAAAAAAAGGCATTTTTTTTCTCACTCGAGTATAAGCAGAGGGGGGCTTTTTCCAGCATAAAAAATGTGCTGAAAAACTCGGCTTATACTCGAGTATACACGGTATTTATCTACTGGCATTTGTGTGCTTTCAAACTGTTTGGTGGGCAGGAGCTGGAGCAAATAACGGGAATTCATCCTGTCACTCAGCTCTTGGGTCTCAAACCTGGGCTGTCAACTTGACTCAGCTGACAAGCTCAACATGTTTAACCGCTGAGCTATTGCAGGGTCTGCAGCTATAAAAGATCTAAAATCAGGGAACTGCGATCATTTCAACAGTGTGTCTGAGAGAGCAAGGGGTAAGAGGTTAACCCAGTCACATAAGTCATGTTCTTGAAAAGCCTTTCTTTCTGGTTAATGACAGAAGATCTGAAAAAAACCCTAGGATTCAATCTGCATCCTCTGCTAAAAGAATAACACATTCGCCGGTAAAGATTTTATCTTGAAAGCTGCAGTCAGGCAGAATAGACAATTCTAGGCTGTATGTCAATGATCTGAGTCACTAGTAAGCCATTTTCAACATTCATAGTTGGCATGGTAAGTAAGAATGACAGTTCTTGTCTCATGTCAAAACTCAGATGCCAGCAGAATCTCCGGATGCACCCAACACACACGATGCTGTGCCAATCCAAATCGGACTTTCCAGAGGAACAAGTGAAAAGGGACTCCAAAAAGAGTGAAGAAGAAGAAATGGGACATGTTCAGGATTGAAAAACAGATCCTTGCTTATCTTTACAAATATCAATTTGGAAATACAACTGACCTCTGCATTACAATGAAAGTGTTGATCATGTATTCCTCTTCATTCTTGGTTTTCTGCAGTTCTTCTGCCAAGATATCACTCATGGTACATTGTAGAAGGTAGGGTATTTCCACGTTGCGGTCCCCATCAAAGACTCCATAGAGGGCCTCCCTGTTCTCACAGAAGTTATTGGCGGAAAGAGCTGCCACACACAGTCTGTCAAAAGAAACAAACAAACAAATAAATAAAAGTGTGAAACAATCCAAGCCAGCTTAGCATGAGGGCAACTGACTGGGCAATTTTCTACATCTACAAAGCTATCTCCATCAACATGCCATCAAGTTTCACTCCCACATTTTCTAGGTATTAACATAAGCAGCTTTCACATTTCTTGCAGTTCATTTTGAAAAGAAAGGTCTTAATCCAAAGAGGATGGAGAATGTAGTGCTTTGTTGAAAAAACTGAATCCATCTAAACAATTCTACAGTAGAAGCAAAATAGAGTATATCCTATTCTCTCACCAAGCTAATTATACATGTAATCAATCTACTGGCCTTTTTGCCATGCAGTACTTCTGTTGCAGAACAACTAATAATTTCCTTTGGGCATGACACAGAAAAAAGCATTGGGCGTTAATATCAAGACTACGTAATATACATAAAGAAAAGCACCATCTCATTTAATTACAAAAACACTACAATCATAAAGGACAAGACACATTTTTCCTAGATGTGCCTCAAGGGAATTCAGTTATACTTGATTGCTCAGTTATACTTGATTGTTAACCCAATTATTTTGCCATTCAGCAAATTACCTGATATAAGGCAATATATAGAAGAGACAAAAATATTATAGCTTAAATGGCATTCATCCTCTAGACCACGGGTGTCAAACTCGCAGTGTCACGTTGCCATCACGTGATGTTTTGCGATGTTTTTCCCCTTTGCGGAGCTGGGGTGGGCATGGCCTGCGTGTGAAGCATCCGGCCCACAGGCCACCAGTTTGACACACCTGCTCTAGACCTGTGAACAAAAGCTGTTGCTGTTCACTGTGACTTTCTAGCCAATTTAAAATCACAGTACAGGGATGTCTAACCCTGTCAACTTAAAAACCTGTGGGCTTCAACTCCCAGAATTCCCTAGTCAGCTGGGGATTTCTGGGAGTTCAAGTCCACAAGTCTTAAAAGTTATGAAGGTTTGACATATCAGACTTAGTGTGAAGTATAACTTCAGTTGTTTTAAAGATGATTCTACACATAACTGGCTTGAGTTTCCATTATCATACTAGAAATAGTTCAGCAAAGTTTAAGAAAAATTACAGTGTCACTGTCTTTCCCCAAAAAACTAGGAAGGAAATAGGAAAGAGATTTAAATAGAAAAAAGAATAGAAACTATATTAACTTCCTTGGAAATTTCTAACTTTGGGATACCAATGTCATTGTTGGTCTTCTTTTAAAATTTATATATTTATGATATATAAATAAATAAAATAGAAACCCCAAATCAGTCAACTTAATATTTGAACCTGCTGGCTCCCATTGCTATCCTGCTACCTTAAAAAAAAAATCCAACATATAATTTGTACTTTCTATCTACCTGAAAGGTGACTAAGGAGAAATATAATTTAAACATTTCCACAAAAACGTATTACAAATTAAACACACAAAAGCACAGGATGAAAATGTACCAAGAAACTATTGAGAGGATTATTAAAATTAAAAAGGATATTATGTCCAATGTCAAAAGTTCAAGCGACAGAACACTAAATATATAAAATGACACATAAAGAAACTAGGACATTTCCAAAATGGAAGCGATGCCACCACAAAAGCTTGTGTCAAACACCAATCTAGGAAACTCTTTTTTTTTTTGCTTAGCAAAAATACAGCAACCATCACGAGGTCTTTAAATTGTATTCTTGGTTATTATATTTGTCTCTTGACTTTTCTTGAGGCATTCAAGGTAGCACATAGGAAGAACTCTGCTCCTTTTATCCTCACATCCTGATGGGGTAGTGAAATATTGACTAGCTCAAAGTTCATGCTGTGATGTGCATGCAAATCATGTTTGTGAAATGCAGAATTCAGTTCAGAATCTCGGAGTTGTTGTTTTAAAAGAAAAAACAATGGCAAATTTCTCGTCCTTGCATATTCATGCCAGAGGTTAAGGCTCAAATGTATTCTTTTACTCACTGCCACTCCTAATGATTACCAAACCCAAAATTCTGCAATGTAAGGTATAATTATGCTGTTTGATAAGGAACAAAAGACCCAGAATTCTGTTTTTAGAAAAAAATGAACACAGAACATTTAACTTTTTATCATAGCCATATTTTTTACAGTCCAGGGTGGATAAAAATTGATGGTTTTTTAAAAACTTTTTTTTAAAAAAATCAGATTAAAAAAAAATTAAATTGGATTTATTTTTATCAAATTTATTTTAACAAAATAAATTTTGGAGTAAAAATCTATCTAAATATAGCTTTCTATTTAAGATACATTAATAATTTAGTTTATTCAGAATGAAATGGAACTTAGTTATGAAGCATGAAGCTGTATATTCTGCAATATTTACGTTTTTGGTAGACTCATTCAATGAATCTAAGCTCTGCAAGCTAAATAGGAAACCTTTATTTTGTTTGCAAATAATATTAAAGATTCTAACGACCAGCAAGAATGAGTCCTTACATTTAAAGAGCACCTGTCATTTCAGATCCATCATGGCAGAGCCTGTTAGAGGCCATCCACTCACCTGCTGCCCACTACGTCCCTCTCCTTGTTGTGCCACTGCCACATCACCAGCCGTCCCATTGAAGTGAATGGGACTGTCGGTGAGTCAACAGTGGGTTAGAGGAGGAGCTGCTGCGGGACAGAGATGACAGTTGCTCTTTAAAAATTATGATTTAAATTGAGTTGGTTTAAATCAAGCCTTTTTCCTAGTGATTTAAATCATGATTTAAATCGACTTGATTTCAATCAAATCCACCCTGTTATAGTCATTCACTCTTAACATCACTGGGTGTGCAATGTATGTGTCTCCTTTTATTTTCAAACTCATCCTTGTTAATTTGGGTTTGTTTGTTTGCTTGCTTCATGCCATTAGCTTCCCTTCTGTACCAGAGAAAAAGGTCTCAAAATAGTTCTTTGGAGGATAAGCAGAGCCATTAGGATAATAATGAAACAATCTAAAGAGATTCTTACAGAAAGGGGACATGACAAATGAGGAGAGCCCAGGAAAACAGCTCACAGTTTTGATCCGAAAAATGAAAATATTTCAATCAGCGGGGAACTTGATGTGGCTGGACTGCAGGACTCTGCAAATAGGTTTGATCCACACATTTCACTGGTTCGCTTAATCATTATGTATGGAATAAAAGACAACTGGCCAGGTTCACATAAGCCAATCCTCAAATCTTGCCTACAGACCTCAATGGCTAAAATAGCTAATCCAAAAATCAAGCAAACTACATTCTTATTTAATGCAACATATTAATTTCATTAAGCAAGGGTAACTTGCTACCAAGGCAACAAATGTCACACAGCCTCTACTGAGACCCAGGTATTTACAAGGATAAAATGAAGAGAGAATATGTATAATTTAAAGACTGTCAATATTTAATTTTCATTGCCATGAAGAGTCAAGGTATTCTCCAGTAATGGAGATGGCATGTTTCAGTGCCAATACCCAGAAAACGTGAGCGGGAATGTACTAGTGCAATGTTTGTAGCATTGGCCTCTGATTGGCACCATGAGAACAAAATACTAGTGGGACCATGGTTAATCAGCTTCATTAGGAATGACAGTTTATACATGTTGAGCAACAAAATCCCTTAGCAAAAACTCTGAAGCAGTGAAGACTAACTTTTCAGCTAATTCTCTTGGCTGAAACTGACTCTACAGGTCGGTCTCGACTTACGACTGCAATTGAGCCCAAAATTTATGTTGTTAAGTGAGAAATTTGTTAATTTGAGTTTTGCCCCATTTTAGGATTTTTCCTTGCCATATTTGCTAAGTGAATCACTGCAGTTGCTAAATTAGTAATATGTTGTTAACTGAATCTGTTTCCCCACTGACTTTGCTGGTCAGAAGGTCGCAAAAGGGGATCACTTGACCGCAACTGTCATAAATGTGAGTCATCTGTCAAGCATCTGAATGCAAATCACATGACCATGGGGATCCTGCAACGGTGTAAGTATGAAAAATGGTCATAAGTCACTTTTTCAGTGCTGCTGTAACTTCGAACGGTGACTAAACAAGCTGTTGTAAGTCAAGGACTACCTATACTATAGATCAGTGATGGCTAACCTTTTTGCCATTGCATGCTAGGAGCAGGGTGGGTGGGGGGTGTCACGCACGTGCATGCCCACGCCCATAATTTAATGCGCCCCGCCCTTGCACATGCGACCTCTCTCCCCCCCACTCCTGGCAAACGATGGCCCGGTAGGCCCATTTTTCTCTCTCACCAGGCTCCAGAGCCTTTCTAAAAGTCTGGGGAGGGCAAAAATGGCCTTCCCCCCGGAGGCCATCTGGAGGCCCGAAACAGCCCATTTGCCAACTTCCAGTGGGACCGGAAGTCCCATTTTTTGCTGTCCCCAGGCTCCAGAGCCTCTCTAAGAATCTGGGGAGGGCGAAAACGGCCTTCCCCCCCCCCCACCATTTGGAGGCCCTCCAGAGGCCGAAAATGGCCCATTTGCCAACTTCCGGTCTCACCAGAACTGGTAGCGGTGGCGGCGGGAGGCTCCGCCCACTCACCCGGATGTCTCTGCACATCCGCAGAAGCGCCTTGCGTGCACACCCATGAGCAAACCGGTAGCGGCCGAAATTGAAACCCACTACTGAGGTAGTCCTTGACTTAAAATCATAATTGAGACTGGAATTTCTGTCATATGTTGTGGTGATAAGTTAAGTTGGACCCAATTTCACAGTGGCCCTTAAGTGAATCATATGAACACAAAAAAAGTCACATATTACAATTGCATGACCGCAGGACACTGCAACCCTCACAAATGTGATCTACTTGCCAAGTGCCTGAATGACCACAAGAGTGGTATAATGGTTGTAAATGCGAGTACAAGTTGTAAGATACTTTTTTTGAGGCTGTTATAATTTTGAACCATTGTTAAATCGTCGTAAGTCAAGAACGATCTATAAAATATTTTGTAACGTTTTTCTAAATATTTTGTAAAGACAATCATGAATAATCAATCATAGCCTCAAAGGGGGTGAAAAAGAGATCCTTTCTCAAAAGTGTAATAGCTTTTATCAACTCTATATCTGATCATGAGGTCTAGCCTTACTCCCATATCTGCGGGTTTTTGGATTGAAAGAGATACATGCTTCCAAGACTCAATTAAACTGGACACTTTCTTCCACCCAATGCCCAATATCATTCTCAACAAAATCTACCATCTTGGCAGCAGCAACTCCATAAGGTGTGTTTTCTCATGTATAAGCCTATTTTGGGACATAAAGATCCTTATAGAATATACGTTACATTAATTTTACAAACAGATGGACAGACTTAACCATAGTTTCTACTGGGAAACTGTTGAGTATCGTAGACCAAGCTGGAAGTTTGGAACTCAGACAAATCAGCCATCAACAAGCCCATAGAGATAAACAACATGTAGCTACTATTTAAAAGAGACAATAAAAAAGCTAAAAAGATCAGAACAACTCCTTACCAGTAATCAGCATGCAGATAAGTGGGGATTAACACCAAAAATTGTTACTTACTCTGCTAACAAAACAATTAAGATTGGAGTGCACCAAGGACTCTACATTTCCTTACTATAGCAAAGCAATACAAATGTAACCTTGGGAACCAGTCCCCAAATGGAGCATTATAAATAGAAATGATATATAATTTGCACTTAAGGCTTTTTTCAAACCATAACTAGTGAATTGCAACTCAAGGATTCCACTGCATTCTGAAAATGAGGAATAGCTTCAAGTGAACAGATTCACGTTTGTAAATCAGTGAGTTCAATTTCACAGCGCCTATTCAAAAGCATCATATCCATACCCGACACACTCTCCTTATTCATGTTAACATAGGCACCCTCAAGAATTTGTCACTCTGCACTCAGAGAATGATCTTCCTCCAGTTCCTTTACTGTAGAGAGAGGGATAGTAGGCTCCCCTCAGTCTGTTCTCATCTCAGTCATTCACTGCATTTTTCAAAATTGGTTTGTCCAGGAAGGCTGAGACCAACATATCCTCAAAGGGTCACCATATTTAAATTTGGATTTGTAGGGGAGGAAAAAAGTAACCTCATGTGATTTATCTGAGTATAGTGCAGGGGTCTGCAACCTTAAACACTCAAAGAGCCATTTGGACCCGTTTCCCACAGAAAAGAAAACACCGGGAGCCACAAAACCCTTCCTGTGCCTGACTATTTCTTGAGTGGCTACAAAACTAGCATATGTAGTTGAATTAAACATTCTGTTTTCTTCTGAAACTCTTCTTTTCATGGATTTATCCATGGTTAGCCTACTGGGGGTTGAAAAGCTCAATAAATCATGTGCTGGCGGGTGTCACACATTGGCGGTTGTGATGCGTATTTTGAGTGACAGGGAGTGAAAGAGCCACATGCGGCTCCAGAGCCGCAGGTTGCTGACCTCTGGTATAGTGCAATGCTGAGGAAGTCATGTTTGTTAAAGCTGTCAGAAATACTAACTTGTGTAAGAAACGTAAACGGTGAGACTAAATAATCCATGAAGCTTTTAGAAAAGAAAGGGGGCACCCTTGAAGTAAAGATGCTGGTGTCAGTAGGCCTGGAATTTCTCAGTTTTGCCACCTGGGTTAAAAATAGCTTCCTAGTAAAGAATGTGAGGAATGGTAGCTGTGCCAAGTTGTAAGGAACTTCAAAGCAGCTTAACTGGTCCTCCCTCTAACAGGAATGCACAAGCTGACACTCCGGCATCGTTAAAATATGGCTGCAGAATTTTTTTATTTTTTTTTTGCAGGACAGGAGGGCCAAAATGAATAAATACAAGGAAAGCCATGTCAATATTAAGCTTAATTGAATATCTATCAGATCAATCCACTTTTAGACCTGGCCTTGTCTAGTACACCATTTCATTCTGAAAAATTTGTATGGCCTGCTAGAAAAGCATAGAGAGTGTTTTACACAAAGAGAAGAGAGGAAGTGGCAACCTGGCCTTTGGGACCACCACCAAATGGCTCCCCCCCCCAATTCCGACCTTCCCATTTATACACACATGCACACACAATTTGTGAGCATGTAAGATTAAATCTCTTTCTAATTAAGATATTTGTTTTTATTTTAACAGGTATGCTTGTTTATTTTGAACCCTTAAATTTTTACACTGCGGCCTGCAAAGATTTCTGAAGGTTACATTTATGATCCCTCCAGATCTGGTTGCTCAGTAGCCCATCCAATGCCACGGTTAAGCTAGATCCAACAGAAGTGCCCCCTCCCACACAGGTGAATATACTGATGAGGGGAAAATCAGGCTAAAAGCCTTGCAAGTGATTTTTGAACAGCTTACTTGTTCTTAACTCCGGATGCTTCAGTGTAACCATGGCTCCACACTGCTGGGGCTCCAGAGGCATCTCCGGCGGAAGGCTGGTCAATCTTGAAGCAACGAATATTACTACAAAGAGAAACAAAAACGCTCAAGCATCCATGCTTCAAAAGAAAAGGAAGCAGTCCCCGTTATTTTCTGCTAATCTTGTGTCATGTTTGTAGGTTATATTTTAAGTCCCTAGGGGAAAATGTATTTACGATAGCGGTGATGAGAGTCCCTGAATACGCAAGAATACGCATATATTCTTTACTCTGCTTTACTAAAAAAAGTGTTGTCAAATATGACATTAAAAAAGGAAATCAGAAATGTTAATAATAAGGTAAGTTAATTAGTTGCCTGAATAGGGTATTACAAAAAAATAAACAGCTATGCACAGATGAAAATGGTTTTCCCTCCCACGCGTTCTGGCATAATTGCCTTTTTTAATTCCTGCATTTCACCGTTTTTTGGATTTATTTTTCAGTAAAAGTATTTAACTTGTATTCATCCAAAGTCATTTTTGTGTGTCTATGTTTCTGTGTTTGTTTGTATGTTTATAGTCATAAATCCACACCCATGTACCCTGCTTAAATTGGCCGCACTTACACACTTTCTCTTTGCCCATGACCAACGTTTTATCCAGAACTCTGATGGCAACCTTCACCCACACACTTGTCTGAATTTTAGCTGCCACCTCACAAAAAAAGCCCCTGGAACTATTTAAATGCTAGTGCTTAACACAAATATAGAGTGCAATAGGCTGAATGAATCAATGTTTATTTTTATAAACTATTTTTATTAAAAAAAAAGGAGAGTAAAACAAAGCATATAATTTAACCTGCTTTATATAAATACATGACTCTTGCAGATTTGGATGCTACTTCTGCTGATCCTGAGATATAGTTCAAAACAAGCAAATAATTCTTAGTTCAGGAGCCGTGGTGGCACAGTGGTTAGAATGCAGTACTGCAGGCTGTTTCTGCTAACTGCCGGCTGCCAGCAGTTCGGCAGTTTGAGTCTCACTGGCTCAAGGTTGTCTCAGCCTTCCATCTTTCTGAGGTCAGTAAAATGAGGACCCAGATTGTTGGGGGCAATATGCTGACTTTGTAAAACCGCTTAGAGAGGGTTGTAAGGCACTGTGAAGTGGTATATACAGTCATGGCCGTAAATGTTGGCACCCCTGAAATTTTTCCAGAAAATGAAGTATTTCTCACAGAAAAGTATTACAGTAACACATGTTTTGCTATACACATGTTTATTCCCTTTGTGTGTATTGGAACAAAACCAAAAAAGGGAGGGAAAAAAGCAAATTGGACATAATGTCACACAAAACTCCAAAAATGGTCTGGACAAAATCATTGGCACCCTTTACTTAATATTTGGTTGCACACCCTTTGGAATAAATAACTGAAATCAGTCGCTTCCGATAACCATCAATAAGCTTCTTACACCTCTCAACCGGAATTATGGACCACTCTTTCTTTGTAAACTGCTCCAGGTCTCTCTTATTGGAAGGGCGCCTCTTCCCAACAGCAATTTTAAGATCTCTCCACAGGTGTTCAATGGGATTGAGATCTGGACTCATTGCTGGCCACTTCAGAACTCTCCAGTGCTTTGTTGCCATCCATTTCTGGGTGCTTTTTGATGTATGTTTGGGGTCATTGTCCTGCTGGAAGACCCAAGATCTCCGACGCAAACCCAGCTTTCTGACACTGGGCTCTACAGTATGACCCAAAATCCGTTGGTACTCCTCAGATTTCATGATGCCTTGCACACATTCAAGGCACCCAGTGCCAGAGGCAGCAAAACAACCCCAAAACATCAGTGAACCTCCACCATATTTCACTGTAGGTACTGTGTTCTTTTCTTTGTAGGCCTCATTCTGTTTGCGGTAAACAGTAGAATGATGTGCTTTACTAAAAAACTCTATCTTGGTCTCATCTGTCCACAAGACGTTTGCCCAGAAGGATTTTGGCTTACTCAAGTACATGTTGGCAAACTGTAGTCTTGCTTTTTTATGTCTCTGTGTCATCAGTGGGGTCCTCCTGGATCTCCTGCCATAGCGTTTCATTTCATTTAAATGTCGACGGATAGTTCGCGCTGACACTGATGCTCCCTGAGCCTGCAGGACAGCTTGAATTGCTTTGGAACTTGTTTGGGGCTGCTTATCCACCATCCGGACTATCCTGCGTTGGCACCTTTCATCAATTTTTCTCTTCTGTCCACGCCCAGGGAGATTAGCTACAGTGCCATGGGTTGCAAACTTCTTGATAATGTTGCACACTGTGGACAAAGGCAAATCTAGATCTCTGGAGATGGACTTGTAACCTTGAGATTGGTGATATTTTTTCACAATTTGGTTCTCGAGTCCTCAAACAGTTCTCTTCTCCTCTTTCTGTTGTCCATGCTTAGTGTGGCACACACAGACACTCAATGAAAAGACTAAGTGAACTTTTCTCCTTTTTATCTGCTTTCAGGTGTGAGTTTTATATTGCCCACACCTGTTACTTGCCCCAGGTGAGTTTAAAGGAGCATCATATGCTTGAAACAATCTTATTTATCCACAATTTTGAAAGGGTGCCAATGATTTTGTCCAGCCCATTTTTGGAGTTTTGTGTGACATTATGTCCAATTTGCTTTTTTTCCTCCCTTTTTTGGTTTTGTTCCAATACACACAAAGGGAATAAACATGTGTATAGCAAAACATGTGTTACTGTAATACTTTTCTGTGAGAAATACTTCATTTTCTGGAAAAATTTCAGGGGTGCCAACATTTACGGCCATGACTGTAAGTCTAAGTGCTATTGCTATTCATGATGATCTTTCCAAAGGAGGCAAATAACTCAGCTAGGCAACATGAGCAAGGAGTTAACGAAGCATTCATTGCAAACACCCAAGGAAGGGCATGGGAAGGCATTATGGTTTGTGTGTATATCTAAAGACAATTTATCTTAGCATAATTTAGCCCGATTAAGCTGAAATTCTGTCACTTTAAAGAAAGCGAGAGCCTCTTTCTAAGTTCAATAATGCATCCCCGCCACCCAGTGGTGGGTTTCAAATTTTTTTACTACTGGTTCTGTGGGTGTGGCTTGGTGGGTGTGGCATTGCTTGGTGGGTGTGGGTTGGTGGGCATGGCAGGGGAAGGATACTGTAAAATCTCCCATTCCCACCCCATTCCAGGGAAAGGTTACTGCAAAATCCCCATTTCCTCCTTATTAGCTGGGACTTAGAAGGCAGAGAATAGATGGGGGCGGTGCCAGTCAGAATTTTTACTACTGGTTCTCTGAACTACTCAAAATTCCCGCTACCGGTTCTCTAGAACTGGTCAGAACCTGCTGAAACCCACCTCTGCTGCCACCCCTCCAGCGTGGCCCCTGGCCACTGAAAGAAAATAAGCAGGGCTACCATCAGCTTGCCTAAGAAGTCAATTCCACTGGTGTGGAATAGTGAGAAGGGGAGAGGAAAGATTAAGGGTTTTCTTATGTACCTTGCCCTTTTTCATTACTCTTTTCTTTCCCATGTATCATGTCATTTTAGCTCAAGCATAGCTAACCATTTTTGGACAGGAGGCCATACTTTGTTCTTATGTCCTACCTATAGGTAGAGAGGGCATGGCATATGACATTAGCAGCAGCATGCTAAACTTTTCTGGCCTAAGTTTTTTCAAATTGGACAACTACAAAAGATTATAATGCAATTTGAGGGAGATGTAGGGTGTTTAAGGTGCTTGCTTTGCCCCTATAGATCACCAAACATTTCTTTCAAGGCTCTGAAAATTCTGCCCTTTGTCTCCTCCACCAGTCCTACTGCTGACCTGCAATCTGTTAGTCACATTAGGTGGTAAATATGAAGCTTTATAGTACTTAGGGGGAGGGAAATGATGAGCTTCTGCTGCTCAGCAATTGGTTGAGAAGTTTGCATTCCTGCCCCACCCCCCAAAAGATAAAAGTTAAGCTGGGGTAATCGGAAGTATTATTGTAGCACATTAAACAGGATGACAGCGAAGGATTTTTTTAAAAAAGCAGCAGAGAGCACTCCAGGAACTTGGTGTCTTCTAGAGTGAGCAAAATCATTTGCTTCAAACCATTCTGAGCATCTAATGTCACAAAATGCCTTGTCTCAAGCGGCAAACATCCCGCTTCAAGCACGTTGAACACTTTCAAGCTCAAAAGAGAAGATTTCAAGCTGGAACCTGTCGGCTTTGAGCTCAAACCAAAATGCCAAAGCATCCCATGTTCCACTGAAATCAAAAGTTAAGCGCTGAAGCCAAGACTTTCTTAAAATGCTGCACTTAAAAACTTTTCAAAATGAAAATGTTTTGCACATCCCTAATAATATTAATTAATTATTAATATTAATAATAATATTATTAATGTGCTCCCTGTTAATTAAGTCTATCTAGAAGTCATTTTGGAAGACTACTCAAAAACATAGAGGTAAGTCCTCAATTTACAACAGTTCATTTAGCGACTGTTCAAAGTTACAATGGGATTAGACTGTTTTTCACATGTACAACCGTTGCACCATCCCCATGGTTGCGTGATCAAGATTCAGATGCTTGGCAACTGATTCATATTTCTGATGGTTGCAGTGTTCAAGTGATCACCTTTTGCAACCTTCTGACAAGTGAAGTCAATGAGGAAGCCAGATTCACTTAACAACCTCAGTGATTCAGTTAACAACTGTGGCAAGAAAGGTCATAAAATGGGGCAAAATTCACTTAGTACTGCCTACTATTTAGCAACAGAAATTTTAGAGTGAGTTGTGGTCGTAGATCAAGGACTACCTTTACTTCAAATTAAAAAGTTTGATAATTCCTGCTCTAGATTATAATTTCTATCAGTCCTGTCCGCTTCTCATGTTAGCTAAGGGGGAAAAATGTTTCCTTAAAAACAGGCAACTCTTTTGACAAGAGACCTTACAAATTTTCTACTTTCCCCTCTTCTCCCTCTCTCTCTCCCCTCCATTTTTTGGTAGTGAGCTATCTAGTAACTTAGGGATATTGCATATCTTTGGATTGTTTTTTTCTTCTCATACTGATGTGACAGGGAAAGAACTAACCTAATAATGGTAAAAGATACCACTCAGGATGGTTTTACCTTCTCTCTCCTGGTGGTTCCAACACTAGGAATGAGAAGGGGTTTGAGCCTATTTGCTAGAGTCTATTTAACTTGGTCATGCAGAACTTAGGAAAAGCCACCACATGTTAAGATAAGATTCTTTAGGCATGACCTGAATGACACAATCCTATGCAAAAACGGTGTGTTATCTGGGCCTTGAACTGGAAGCAGGGGATAATTAATTGTGGCAAGCAGCACAGTATGCCAAAGGTTGGGCTTTAACAAGTTTGTCAAAAGGAGTGGAGTTTCCAGAAGTGTCTGAAGATACTTACTAAACTGAACAGGAAGATTCTGTTGTAGGCAACAATATTGTGTTAATTGTAATTCATGCAGGATATGTTTATACAAGTTCATAAAATGACTGAAAGTAATGTAGAGATTTACAGAGAACTGGGAAAATGATCTCTGACAAAACTCTTTGAAAAGTGACATACACATTTGCTGACAATCTCATCCTTTGGACCAGGGGTTTACAATGGCCACTGAAGACTGATTTTTGGAGCATTCAGAGAAAAGACAAGAAGCAGAAATCTTCACAGCAATATGACAGTGCCACAAGGAAGCCATTGTGCAATTCAAGAATGCAGTCAAAAACCACACAATTATTTCCTTGTACAGATATAGTGGAAATAAAGTTCACCAAAAGAGAACTTTGACCAGGACAAGTCATGAGTCAGCAAATTCAGATCACGTTATATTTGAAAGTTACGAGAGACAAAGTCCTTTTGCTCAAAATAGCAGATCTTTCAATATTTCATAAAGAGGCTTATCCCATTTTGTATGATGTGCCAAAAAAAAAAAAAAGAATACATGCTGTGTACATAAGACCCTACAACTCACACAAGAAACTTGACATTTTCTTGATAGGGCTAGTAGACTTAGCTGAAAAAGTATGCAGCAATAGAGCTATTGGAATCATAGGAGATATAAGTCAGGCTCATAAATATGTAAATATATAATCCCTTTGGAAAGAACAAAGACATTTTGTTTCCTTTAGTTCTTCAGGATGCAGGGATGGGCAGCAGCCACTTTTATCATAAGATAAGAAACACAGTTGAGGGCTTGAGCATTCAGCACAGCAAAACAGGAGTAAAGGGACACGATCAGAGTTCAAATCTTCAACCAGGAAACTCACTGGATGACCTTGAGAGCTGGTCACTCTCTCAACTTAACTGGCAAAAAGACAGACCTAAATAGAACCAAAAATGACCGGAGGAGGAAAAAGTAAAAAATAAATTAAAAAAATACTAGTTTTTGCTCCTGCTTCTTGATTCCCTGAGTGGAAGGTGGGGGGAAGTGCTCCCCGTCTTCAAAATGGAAGGATGAAGGTCAAGAGCAAAAAGAAACCATTGTTTGAGTTCAAGGAGATCTTGGACAAGAACAAACAGGGACCATTAAAGTGTAAGGACTGGGTTCTGGGCTCTTATTTACCAAACCAGTTATTTACTGAGTTTCAAAAGAAAAACAGTCCTCCTGAACATAGTCATTTAAAAAAAAAAATTATGGGCGGTTAATGTTTACATAACAAGTGCTTTTCCCCAAGTGCATCGTGTACCCTTTTGCCTATTGTGTAATAACATGGACGGCTCCTTACTTCAGCAGCTCCAAGGTTTTGTGATCCAGAACTAGCCTGGGGTTTCCAGTTAGGTCTAGTTCCTGCAGCTTCGGAGGCAAAGTTTCAGGCAACGTGACTTCGGTCAGCTCATTACAGCTCAGGTCCACACACTGAAGAACGAGGGGAGAGTTAACATAAACAGGCCATGGGTCTTCGGAACACAGATGCTAATTGTTACATAGACTATAGTAGGAAATCAGAGTTCCAACTGTCACAAGTAACATGCACAGTAATAAACCAAGATCTGGACTGTACCATTTCAGACCAGAGGTGGATGCACAGATAATGGAAGGCTCCACCGCTCGGGAACTTCACGATTGAGAAAATTATTGCATAAATCAAGAATGTAGAATAAGCTTTATTCCTTAATATCTCATTTCCGGTGGGTAAGTATTGTCATTTAGCAGAGGGAGCAACCCAATAAATATGCAGCTGCAGTCTGAAGTGGCAGAGCTGAGAGCCTCTTCCTGCCGTTTAATAGAATTAAGCCAACCTCCGCTTCCACCACCCTCAATCGAGCAAATTCTACAATGGCCTCAGCAAAACACAAGATATGATTATTTAATACAAACATTCCTTGAAGTAATCCTCCTTTAATCTAACATGCCGTCATGAAATGTTAAAAATAAAGCAGAGAGCAGCTGATATTCTAACTAATGTACATGACTGGTTAACAGCTGTATTTTTCCCCCTTTCTTCTATGTCTGATTTCTGAAAATCGTGGAAGGTTGCACACTATTTAATGACTCTGAGTGAGCCTAATTTAATTCTGTAACTTTTCTAAACTTTATGCTTCATTAAATAACCTCCATGTTTGTTGCAGAATGAATAGTGATTTGTCTACTGTCTGTGTTAAGAGGATAATTATTATCCTTAAGCTAATAGAGCACATCAGTGTTAAGTGAGTTTTAATTAAAAGTAATTTTATAAATACATAGATTAGAAGCCAATTGCGGAAAGGGACTGTCATAATTCTGACAGAGCTGTTATTATTCACCACCAGCCTTTAATACAGAGCTATGTTGTGAATTTAAAGGTGCATTTAAAATCAATTTCAAAATGCAGGCTGCACTGAAAACCAAAATTTTAAGATGTCACAAAATAACAGATAATGAATGCCAATGAACTGGAATACTGCCGAAGACATTAAAATATTCAGTTGGATCTAATATTGGGAGTACAGTGATAGATAGAAAGGAAAGAAGACAGGGCTAAATCATGGTAATTATTAAAAGTTTTAAAATTACTTGTTTTAAAACTACTTATTTTACACAACAGAAAATTTCACTGAATTTTAATTTATGTTCAGAGTAACAGGGCAATTGTTTTCCAGAAAAAATTTGGAAAAGCAGAGCATTTGAAACACAAGTTGGAAAGATAACAGCATGAATACTACTATCAACCTAGCAAAGTTTTTTTTTTTGAAAAAAAATCTTGGGATGGCACAAAGTGTGATGTACAGAAGACTTTTTTCCAACACCAGAGATATATGATTTGGTTATAGAAATGCATCAAACAAGTAATGCAATCTCACATGGGCAACTCAGAGCAAAAGGTTGTCTTGACATCTTAAGGAAGATGGAATAATTGTATTGCTACCTTAAGCATTGATGTAAGATTTCTCACTTTACAAAAACTTTCTGTATTTAAGTTGTTGTCTCCCTTTCCTTCTTTCTCTCTCTCTCTGTCACACTGCTCCAGTTACAATACCAATATTTCAAATATCTATTAGCGCGCCAAACTCTTCCAAGAACCATCTTTCTCTTTGAATGGAGAACATGTGGTTTTCTATAGAACCGTGATGGTGAACCTATGGCACGTGTGCCACAGGTGGCACGCGGAGCCATATCAGTGGGCACGCTAGCTCAGCTCTGGCGCGCATGTGTGCGCTGGCAAACTGATTTTCAGGTCTTCTGGGGCCACTGGAAGTCGAGAAACAGGCTGTTTCTGGCCTCCGGAGGGCCTCTGGGTGGGTGGGGAAGGCCATTTTCACCCTCCCCAGGCTCCTAGAAAGCCTCTGGAGCCTGGGGAGGGCGAAAAATGGGTCTACCAGGCCCACCAGGCCATCATGTGCCAAAAGCATGCGCGGGGGGTAGATGGCGCGCATAGAATTATGGGTGTGGGCACGTGCGTGCATGACCCCCCCCATGCTCCCCATGCTTTTGGCACGCAATGGCAAAAAGGTTAGCCATCACTGCTATAGAACATGGACAGAATGTAACTTCATCACACCAGGCTCAAGGTTGACTCAGCCTTCCATCCTTTAGAGGTCGGTAAAATGAGGGCCTAGATTGTTGGGGGCAATATGCTGACTCTGTAAATGGCTTAGAGAGGACTGTAAAGTACCGTGAAGCGGTATATAAGTCTCAATGCTATTGCTATTTAAATACACATGAGAAATCCATGAAAAATCCTATCCTAATTGGAGATATGTAAAAAAAAAATGCTCTATCTTCACAATGGATGATGACCTCCAAGCAACTAGAAAGAGCTTTAGGAGTAAATTCTTATGAAACTCCTACCTTGATCTCGCCAAGTTGCATGACTTCTGGAAAGACTTCAATGCAGTTGGAGTGTGCAATCACAGTATGCATGCGGCGACAATTCATGATCGTCGTTGGAATAGATTTCAGCTTATTGCCACTAACGTCAATTTCTTCCAACTCTTCAAGTTTGGCCATTTTACTACACACAAACGAAACAGAAAGATTTTGAGCATAAAAACCAAAGTATTCCCTTAGAATAATGACTTTAAAGGCCAAAGTACATGTGGTTCTCGACTTACAACCATCCATTCACTGACTATTCAAAGTTACAACGGCACTGAAAAAAGTGACTTAGGTCCATTTTTCACACTGACAACCATTGCAGCATCCCCGTGGTCACATGATCAAAATTCAGACACTTAGCAACTGATTCATATTTATGACGGTTGCTGTTTCC
Source organism: Ptyas mucosa (assembly GCA_012654045.1). Taxonomy (NCBI): domain Eukaryota; kingdom Metazoa; phylum Chordata; class Lepidosauria; order Squamata; family Colubridae; genus Ptyas; species Ptyas mucosa. Next base: position 8,681,076 of record WNWU01000053.1, on the reverse strand, counting down.
TAGGGTCACCATTGCGACCTTCTGATAAACAAAGTCAACGAGGAAGCACAGATTCACAGACATGTTACTAACTTAACAACTGCAGTGATCCACTTAAGAACTGTGGCAAGAAAGGTCATAAAACAGCCGAAAGCTCACTTAACAAATGTTTCACTTAGAAACCTAAATTTTAGGCTCAATTATGGTCATAAGTCGAGGACAACCTGTATCCTGAAGCCTTTCCATGCTTGACTTGTACAAAATAGTATGTGACAATTGATATGTCCACTGCAGAAAATAGCATTTTTTTTGATAGTTAGTAATAGCCCTACAGATAAGGAAGGGCTCATTTGTTGATCTCCATTTCTTTCTTAAATGCTTACTCATATCACAATGAGAGTAATAATGATCTGAAGGTTCATGATTTCTAGCCAGAGGTTCTAGCATTCTTAAAACTGGAAGGAACTTACAAAGTTAGTCAGAACTGGTTTCAGTAAAGGCGTCTACCAGGTACCGGTTTAGTACAGTATTCTTGTAAATGTTTCCAATCTGTTCCCTTCAATATTACTTTTTCCTGATTTTGATCACCTTCTGTTTCTCTGCAAATTCTGCATACTGGTTCTAATATGGCCCTTTTGAACAACAGAGAATGTCTCCTCTATTGCCTTTATGATATTTTAAAATGTTATTTTTTGCAAAACTGAAAAAATAAAAAATGGCCATTTGTATGGATATTTATAATTAGACAATTCAATAAATTTAATGTGTATTTTCATATCACATTTTGGGATGTTTCCGATATTAATATTTTAAGAAGTGGAAGTGGAAAAACATGGAAGAGTAAACATATACAACTATATAAGCAGATAATATATCTAAATAGTCTTCCATGTGAGACTCCTGAAAACACATCTTACATTTTAAAAAACCTAAGTAGAGAAACTCTTCACTGTATAACAGATGGAGAATGAGGGTTTTCCCATCCCTGTGATATTAGCTTTTTTACAATTATAACCTTGGTCCTCTGGTTACTTTTCTTATCATTAGTCTTCTAAAATAATTGGATTCCAAAGCCATTCAATTTTTAAGACATGCCAGATATGCTGATTCCAAAGTAGCCCATGAAATAAAGTTTCCAACAGACAAAACCTGACATTCCTTGACCCTAAACAAAAGACATGCCTTGTGATTTAAACTTAAATCTGGAAGATTACATTTCCTTCTCTAATTGACAATTAGGGCTTCCTGAGTGAAAGATCAGAGACAAATTTCCTCCAAATAAATGCTGAAACTGTGTTCAATTTTCAAAGACATGTTTTACAAATATATAAATATAGATTATTTTCTGTGACAAAATCTTTTTCAAGTGCATACTAATTTTACACTACAAACTTAAACTGAGTTCAGTCTATATATACAAACTACCGCTATTTCTGCCAATGAATACACAAATATTTAAATTCAGTCTGATCTTCTTGAAATATACTGCAAGACATTTTCAATAAAAGATAAGTTATAATCCATCAGAACTCTTTTAAATTATGCTTCTTCATATAATTGAACATGGTTTATAAATGATGGCTATCCTCATCCATGGTTTGTTTAGCATGTCATCCAAAGATGGATGAAAGAAGAAGCATAATGAGACTCTGGTATGCTACTCATTTGGTAGCAAGTCCAATTGCACAGGGTCAGTACTATATTTACTCAAAAAGAAGCTACCATTTAGTGAAATATCTAACAACCTTTAAATAACCATATAAATCGCTCAAATGTATTTGATTAAGAGAATCAGCTACCATGCTTTTTTACCTTGCGGGAAAGCTTTGCAAGCGATTGTAAGCCATATGTAATATCTTCAGGTGAGGATGACCGGTTAACAAGGGGACACTTTTATCTGTGAGGTGATTGTTGGTCAAATACAGTTCTTGTAAAATACTATGTGTCTCCTCTGAAAGAGTGGCTGGAGGTAACATTTCCAGTTTGTTGGCAGAAGTATTCAAGTACCTTAAGCTGCAAAAAATTATTAGAGATAACTTTAGGTATACATTTTCAATGACCTTTTTAATGATTTAGTAGCACTATTGCTGAAAATTTGTTTAAAATTGATCAACCACTTTTTTCTACTTTCATCAGAGGTAGCCTTACTATCAAAAGAGAATTTAAATTGACGGAAATATGAGATAAGGGCCTCCTCTACAGATCCAATTGATCCTGGGGATGTAACAGGGCAGCCAAAACAGTTCTATTCTGTTTGATTTACCACTATTTTAATAGGGTTCTCTGGTTAAGCATTTTCATTTTCTTTTAAGTGACTGATTGATACACATTGATGTGAATTATTCATCTGTTTGAGAGGACTGATAAACAAAAACAGGTATACAAGAATGGAATGGAATGGAATGGAATGGAATGGAATGGAATGGAATGGA
>WNWU01000053.1:8640537-8678655 GCA_012654045.1 Ptyas mucosa | reverse complement strand
GAATGGAATGGAATGGAATGGAATGGAATGGAATGGAATGGAATGGAATGGAATGGAGGAACGGAACGGAACGGAACGGAACGGAACTGAACAGAACAGAACCTTATTGGCCAAGTGTGACTGGACACACAAGGAATTTGTCTCCAGTATATAAGCTCTCAGTGAACATAGCAACATATGATAAAGCATGATCATAATAATAAAATACAAAATACAATAATCATAAATCATGATGCAACACTTAGTGATAGCCATAGGACACTAAATAAGCAATCAATATAAATCATAATGGGATATTAAATAAAAGCAATCAACAAAAATCATAAACAACAAAGTTATTATATTCATAAGAAACTAAGGAAATAGGTAATATATGATTTCATTAGACAGAAATAATGTTACTAAGGGAAAAAAAGTGTAAACAGCCAGTTCTGCTCAGTTTCTAAGATCCTCAGTAATGCTTTGCTTTGTTTAATTTCCAAAATTCTCAGCTGCCGTAGTGTAATCAGAAGTTTAAGAACAAATTCTTCAAAAAGTTTTAAAATAGACTTGAAGTGAATTCATATTATTTTTATATTAGTTTCCACACACACATAGAAAGTTGTCTCAAGATGTTTATGTTTAGTCTTTAAAAACTTATATAGAAAAATATGGTTATAGTGAGAGTGATGTGTTTTTGAAAGTAGCAATTTATTTTAAATCAGGAAGCATTTGGCTCTATTCAGAGAAATATCTTCAGCAGTAGACACCTTGGTAGACAAAAGAAATGGCATTGCTTTTGTAAACCACTTATTATTTGGAGAGAATTGAGGAGGGGATTGGGATCCAATTTAAAATGGAACGGCAGTGAGGAGATACCTTAATCCCTTTTCTCCTGCCTATTCTCCTTTCCCAGCCACACTGGGAAAATTGTTTGTTGTAATAAATTTAATGGATGCCAAATCATATATTATGAACTTGGTCAGCTAAACATAGAATTAAAAACCAAGAACCAGGCCAACAAGATAAAAAGAACACAAAATAAAACATAATGGAACTGAACCCAACCCAAGAATCCAACCCATTTCAAATCATAACAATGGAGTCACCCTGCTGTATGGGAAACATCCAGGTCTTACAGAAGGCCTACAAGGTTGGGGCGATCCAAATCTCAGGTTTCAGATGCAAGCGTGACCCACCTAAACATACTATTGGAATAAAAGTGGCTGGGGAAACAATAGGTAATATTAATCAGGAAGAAAGCAAAGGAAGAAAAAGGAATTAAGCATTTGCTGATCTGCACCTGTTTTCTACCAACTATGGTGTCAGAGGCGTATTCCCAGTCAATCAATGCAGTTGACAAATGGAAGTGTAGATATACTATCTTAATTTATAATATAGCATGATATGGATGAATAAGAACAGACTACTTATATTTTCCCGTTGATTAAGTGTTTGGATTGAAATGGATTGCCAGCTTTTTTTAATCACACGTTGCCATATCATCTAGAGCAGAGGTGTCAAACTCGTGACTTTTTTGCCCTTTGCTAAACTGGGGGTGAGCGTGGCCAGTGCGGGATGCATCTGGCCTGCGGGCCGCAAGTTTGACACTCCTGATCTACAGTCTACACGTTGAATTTTAGTTTACACTAACTCTTGCTAATTTTAGATAAGACAGCTTCATATAGTTTAAAATTAGTCTGTCTTAAACCAACCAAAATCCAACTAAATGCCTTGTCCTGGCGGAGTTGCTGAAGAAGCTCCATTACTGATTCCCATCATTATCTTGAAAGAATGGAAAATATAATAATAATATAATGCTAGAAAAGCAGAAGTTATATTAAAGAGCCAGCTTAAATCTCTTGCACTTTGGAAAGTTCAGTAGGAAACGTTTAATGAGAACAATATCAATTGCATTTTAAAATCGGAATGAACAATTCTAGTCAAACTCTAGTGCAGCATCGAATGTTCAAAATGTACAAGCTCAGACTGGATTTATTTAGGTTATCAAGCTTTTAATGACAGGAGATTTTTAATCAACACTCTTACTATAATTAAAAAAAGGCAAGAGCCAACAGCTATAATTTCTTTGGGTGTTAAGCCTTTGATATGGTTTCCTGAAAGTTTCTGAGGAAGGTTTTGACGATTTGGCTTTCCAAATTATATCTTTTTATCTGTCTATATCCTTTATTTAACTCTTAAGTTGCAAAGGATCATTGTGTGCCTTATTATTATTTTTTTGTTGGGGGGGGGACGACTCAGTTTTGACTCCTGGTAACTCCTTGGATTAATCCCTGCAGTTTTATTGGCAAGATTTTGGAAGTAGTTGGCCACTATCTTCTTCCTAAGGCTTCCCAGGGCCAAGAGAGTGATTGGTCTAAGGCCACCCAGTCAGCTTCATGCCTAATATAGGACTAGAACTCGCAATCTCCTGGCTTCCAGTCTAGCGCTCTTAACTACAACCTCAAACAGGCTATTGCCCTCTTCTCAATTAAACTTATGTTTAACTTAGAATATGGAAAGGAAGTTCTCGTACTCTTTGGAACCTTGGACCCCTTTAAGAATCTGTTGAAACCTACAGATGCCATTTGTCCCCTAATACAGTTATCAAAGTGTTGAAAAAATAACAAAAAATTAATATAGTAATATATGTAAAATTAAAGTTATAGTTTTTCTCATTCAAATTTAGAGACCCTTTAAAATCTATCCACGAGCCCGTAAAGCACCAGTAAACCATAGATTAAAACTTCTATTAAAGAACAATTTGCAGGCATAATTTAAACTTTTCAGAACTTTAATAAAATGACAGCAAGGGGTCAAAAAGGTAATATTTTACTAAACAGTGAAAGTATTATATATTTTGGAGATAGATCAGATTAGGAATAATCTAGTTTCTTTAAAAAAATAGTTTGGGAATCTTGTAATCGTAATAACATCGTAAAGGAGAGGAATCAGAGCATTAAATTATATTTTACTTCTTTATCTTAGCCAATTTATGTGATCATCCATCTCAGAGATATTATTTTGGGCAGCACCAAATATGAAAATGAAAATAAGTAAAAAGCCTATACAATAAATAAAGATAGACAGACAGACACCCTATATAGCAGCTAGAAAACCCATAAAAACTTCCAACAACACAAGCAGGAGACTAGTATAACCACCAAGCTTTTTTTCTGAATGTAGATTTGAGTTTACTTCATTATGATGTAAACAAAAGATCTAGAGCAGGGGTGTCAAACTCGCGGCCCAGGGGCAAGATGTGTCATGCACTGGCCACGCTCATCCCCGGTATAGCAAGGGGGGGGGGGGGGGGAGAAGTAATGTACCTTCATGTGACGACATGATGCTATGAATTTGACACCCCTGATCTAGAGTAACAGATCATCTAGATGTGACTATTTGAGGGTAAATTATAACGTATTTGAGTATTTGGGGGTAAATTGGCAGAATATTACAGAGTATTATAACTCCAAAGTCAATTTACATTTTGAGAAAATTACCTGTGTTTATTTTATCACATTACTTTAAATGGGATATTTGGGGGGGAGGGACTTTGTCAAAGTCATCCTGAGGAAATTTTCATTTTGCAAATTTCATTTTCACTGTGCAGATTGCAAATATATGTTGAGGAAAATGGATTTAACTTTCTTCTTCTTCAGGTTTATTTCTGGAGATTAATTCTAGCTTTAGCTTCTGACTAGATTAAATCTACTGACTAGATAAACTTCAGAACCGAGTTTCTCATTAAATGAATTATTACTTAAACTCATATTTATGGAATAATACCTGCTTAGCATCAAAGTGTTTGGGGGAAGATTAGGTAAATTGGGCTGTTTAGAACTGGATCAATTCAGTTCTAAAACAGTTCTTTTAAAAACCTTTTCAATAATTGTTTGGAGACAGATTATTAAATTGGTATTAGTTATTTGCAGGAGCTATACAATAATTAGCATGAACATTCCTCCTCAAAAACAATGGAAGGCCCCTTTAAAATAATATGTAATTAATTTCCTATTATCTAAAAACAAGAGGGATGCAATAACAAAAATTGTTTTCTGTATAATGGATATCTTAGATAAGGCCTGGTTTCAATCATTGTGCTGTTAGAGATATAACTCAGGAGTTGGAACTTTTAACTTATATGACTTCACCTATTCCATAGCTGTCATCTGAATCTGAATTCAGCTGGGCTGAATCAACAGAATTGTTAGCATGATGTAAGCTTGTTGATATCTTTTGATAGCAACTTATGTTCTTGGTTACAGTATATATTCAGAATTTTTAATCTACCAAGAGGCCAATAATTGTGAATATTACAGACATGGTGATTGCCTTACATAATAATTCATAATATAATGAATTTTTTAAAAGGAATGTGATATAAAAAAAAAGAATACACATTCTTGGAGACAAATAATTTAGGAAAGTAGTCTTGGAACAACTAACCCTAGAAATAGTTTGGCTATAATTGAAAAATATTTACAGATTTTTTTTATTTGCCACTGGAGAAAAAGAAGACATTATTAAGATGAGTTGCTTTAGATAGATTACCCAGATGCATGCTCCAAATAGTGAGCAAATGTCCTATTAAATTCAATCTCACTTCGACTTTCACTCTAGCTGGACACATGACTGAATAGCTATATTTTCTTGTGTGTGTGTGTCTATGTGTAAAAGCTTTTCCATGAAAGATAATAATAATATTCTGAGGCACTCAAGGCACCCTACACATCTCAAGGAAGTCTTTTTGGCATTCTACACATCCCAAGGAAGTCTTTTTTGAAAAATACTGTTTAATAACTGTGACTATTGATTGTTTACCAAAAGCATTTTGGAAGGAGGCTGAAAGATATGAGGAAAAAGTGATAGAGGGAAGTTCCTTGATTTAATCCTTCTATCTAGCTATGAAAATGCTAATTTCCATTCCAGGCTGCTGTTCTTTGAACACCTCCTATAGTACAATAAACCCCAAATAAGATTAAAACAAGAACCTGCCTCTGTCTTTAGATCTAAAATGGCAAATATTTTTAAAAATGAGAAATAAAATGCTTATATTATTAATTTGTTCTTTATTTCATGTTTTTCTTAATTCAATTGAGGTCATCTGAGTCAACAGTGACTTTCAATGACTTACAATTAAAAAAATTAAAACAACATATGTCAAAGAAAAGGAAGAGAGCTGGAAGGAAGAGAGAATCACCACCACCCCCCCCCCAAAAAAAAACCCAAAGAGCTTCAAGGCCTGGGAGAACAGCCTGGTTTTTAACTATTGTGCAAAGTCAAAAGGATGGAAGAAAACAGATCTTGGAGGGAATATCATTCCATATTTGCAAATGAATAAACTGCATAGTACACAAGATCAAATGCCTCCACTAACAATATTTCTTGTTTAGCATTAGATCCTCCCATACTATATAGCATCAAATTCCCAAGATGGCAATGAGATGAATTCCTCCAATGACAAATGACCAAGACGTCCTCAAAATACATGGCAATGAACATTTGTACAAGACTTAATAAAGACTTTAAACATCTCATGGGAAAACGCTGATGTACTCGTTCAAAACTGAAAATACCAGAACAATATTTAGACAATAATTGAATAGTCTAGCCACCAAATGAGTGTTTTCAATATCTGATCACTGGACTTAAGTAGAGGAATGGAAGTAATCTGGTCTTTATTTTTTAAAAGAAAACTGTTGCAATAGTAAATTGTGAAGAAAATGAGATACATTTCTAATTGTCTACTAGTTGAGAAATCCTCTATTTTCAGGACACCATCTGCTTCAGATAAGCAGGCTGATTACCTATAGATCCCTGGTGAGATATTTCCATCACCCTAACATGGAGATTTTTGCTAAATGTGTACAAAACATTTCAATTCACTGAATGAAAGCATGCTGACTGCGTATTTGTCCATTCAGTGAGAACTGAATGAAAATTGCTAATATTAACGATTCCAAAGATGATTTACGGAGCATGATAATTTCAGGATGATGGCAATAGGGACTATAATATGCCTTTATTTTAAATGTGTAGAGTTTGAAAATATATTTGTATATTTTATGTATATTTGCATTTAGATCCTGAATGCAAAAAAAAAAAAAAAGACAAGAAATCTTAACAATCAATACCACAGATTAGAATGGAATAGATCCTGGAAAGTATGGAAATTTTAGAAAATTTGCATGTTCAAAGGACAATACTGTATTTTAAACCACCTTGAGTGCTGTCTGTACTGTGACAGGCTGCAAAGTCATTTAGAAGCCATAAATATTAGTCTTCTCTTCTCCTACATCCTCTCTTCCAACCACAGAACAAATAGGCTGTGAAATAAAAGAATTTAATTTATCATCTAGATTTTAGCCATCTGCTCTACAAATAAATGGCCCAAGGGATAGATGACATATTCCCACATAGACACTAATGATGCTGTTCAAGAAATAACAAAAAATGAAGTCAACCCTACTATGAGTAATCCTAGTCTTCAGAACACCTCTACCTATAACTCACAATCATAACATCTCAAGCATAAATCCTTAAGATCCATGAAAAATATATTTCAGTTAACTTCAGTCCTCCTTAAAAATGTTGTGAAAAATTTGAAAGAATGTGCTTTAGAATAAAAGGCTGGTGTTTCTTCCACTTGAAATCTTTAATTTGCAGAAAGATCAATTTTAAGTTGAACTAACAGGATACAACATTTATTCTTTCAACAGGTAGCTCAAAAGCTGATAAAAAATGAGCATTAAATTAAAAGTTCAGTTTCTTCGATTCCATAATTTTAGAGCTGGAGGCTACAATTAAAAAATAAATCAGTGTATGGATTAATTAACCATTTTATAATTCTTGAAATTTCCGAATATAGAGTATCCAAAAGTACCTGAGGGCAAGACAAGAAGTAATGGATGGAAACTTATCACAGAGAGATCCAACCTAGAATTAAGAAGAAATTTTCTGACAGGGAGAACAATTAATCAGTGGAATGGCTTGCCTTCAGAAGTTGTGGATGCTCGAACTCTGGAGGATTTTAAGAAGAGATTTGACAGCCATTTGTCTGGAATTCTATAGGGTTTCCTGCTTGGGTGGGGGATTGGACTAGGAGACCTCCAAAATCCCAACTCTGTTACTCTGAATAGATAGCATGAAGGCCTGGTGCGCTTCTGATCACTTTCAAGAAATGAAATTACTTTAGGTGGTAATGCCTAAAGATTCCTATAAAATAAATGTACACACTGAAGGAGAAATTGATTTAGCCTGACTCTGCAAAAGGAAAAATTCAGAATAATAAAGAGCTAACCTTCCCCTGTTGTAACTGAATGAGCCAATGCAAAGAGGCTTCCTTAATTGGGTAACTTTCTTGTTTTTGATAAAAGTGACTATCCACTGTTGCTTGGAGAGAGAAGCGCTTGGTCACAAAACTCAAACAGAGTTTTGGTCACAAAACTCAAACAGTGACGTGTATAGTCACATGACAGAGCAACACCTTTAAAACATCAGTTTTTACTTTGGGGTTTGAAAACTAGATTGCATCTGACTCCAGAAATGTTGTACTGCTCTAAATATAAGACTATTTACATTTGATAACTTGCTATTTTTAGATAAAATTAAGAAAAGAATATTTTATGAATACTAGCTTTTATTAAGTTAACTATTAGTATTTTAATATATTGTATAGATTGGCATTACTTCTTTAAACTTAAAGATAGATGATTATATTGTTAATATCTCTGTATAAAAGAAAGATGGAGGTCACTTTTGTTATATTTGGTAGATGTATTTTCTTTGGGACTTTTAATGTGCTTTGTCATTCCTTTTCCTGTCATGTTACTTTGTATTTTAATGTAGGTGTTGAAATTTAATAGATATTATTAAAAATACCTTTAAGGGATGGTAATTTTTTCTATTTCACTCTCCATAAATAAACATTTGGGGGGATTAAGAGTGCATTGCCTGACGTTATTTACTTCAGTTTTTTTTTATTAAAATAAAAAACACATTTGAATTAACAGTAGAAGTTATACAACTTGGAAATTACGTTTATACTGTCCTATTCTCTTGGTGGATTTTTGAATTACCTGTCAGCTTTTAGCAGCAGATTAGATGGCAGCTCCACAAGTTGGTTGTGTTGCACATCCAGGACTTCCACATGAGTTCGTTCAATCCTCTCTGGTAGCCTTGCCAACTGATTGTGCCCGGCAAGTAATTTTCGCAAGCTGATATTGCAAAATAACCTTAAAACATACAAATAGCAGTAAAATTTACAGCTCTAATTAAAACAAGCCTATTTCAGAGAAGCTGAGAAAAACTTCAACAACATTCTGATTGTGAGACAGGCTCTAGAAGTAGCCAAAACAGTCACTGTGAGAATGAATCTATTAATTAAAAATAAAGGGGAGGAATCAATGTACAGGTAGTCCTCGACTTACAACAGTTCATTTAGTGACCGTTCAAAGTTATAATAGCACTGAAAAAACTAACTGTTTTTCACAGTTACAACCTTTGAAGCATCCCCATGGTCAGAATTCAGATGCTTGGCAACTGATTCATACATAGGACTGTTGCTGTGGACAAGGTCACGTAATCACCTTTTGCAACCTCCTGACAAGCAAAGTTAATGGGGAAGCCAGATTCACTTAACAACCAGGTTACTAACTTATCAAATGCAGTAATTCACTTAACAACTGTGGCAAGCAACGTCATAAAAATGGAGCAAAACTCACCTAACAAATGTTTCACTTAGCAACAGAAATTTTGGGCTCCATTGTGGTTGTAAATCGAGGACTACCTGTACTTTTCCATACAGATAATCCTTGATTTATGACAATGATGGAACCTTACCGCGATGATTGTAAAGCAGGTCACTCACGCGACTGACTCAATTTTACAACCTCTTTTGTGGCAACTGTTAAGTAAATCTGCAGTCTTTAAGTGAATGCCATGGTCATTAAGGGGCGATTTTGCTAAAAACTGGGAATAAACACAGGGTTTTTGGCATAAATTGTGGTCACGTTACTGCCGGATGTTGTAAGCAGCTATAAATGTGGGCCAACTGCTGAGCACCCAACATGTGGTAATGTGTCTGGAGGATGATGAGGCGGCCATGAGAATGTAAAAATCTTCTGAGGATTATTTTCAAATGCAAATATCCCCTGGATATTTTTCTAAGAGGATACGTGATCACCCATGTTTTCTTAGGAAATTACATTGAACTTTCGATACACAAGCATCATATCTAAAAGATGACACTGTAAGGTTGGGAACAGATGAATGACCTTCTTTAGAACTTCTGCCTGGAAATCTGAGAGATTGCTTACATCTGCATAAAGAAAACTGTTCTGGCTAGATGAAAAAAACATTAAACAGAAGAAAAAGACAAAACCACATGGAACACAGTTCTGTCACTAAGCAAACTAGAAACTGATTCAATGCAAACAATTCTCTACTTTGCATTCTGTTTCTGGTTGTTTTAAAGGTAGGACTCACCTAGCGGGAAGTTCATGTATGTGATTGTGGCCCAGATCCAGTACTTCTAACTTTCGGCTATCACAAACCCATTCTGGAAGGCTCTCCAAGTGATTTCTGTACAAAAGGAAGACAAATGAAAAAAAAAATGGTGATAATATTATTAAGGAATGTTTACATATTACATCACATGTGGTTTAAAATGTACAAAAATATTAGATGCCCTCTCAGCTGCAGCACTTAAGCAGCTGGGATTGGCTGCAACTACATGTGGCATGCTTATAGAATGGCAAACACAGATTGCCATGAAGCATATGGAATAACCCTTAAAATCTTGAATTAACCAATCTCACCACATAATATTATGCGTTAAACCACAAAAATAATCCCTGGTGCCAATTGATATGAAGGAGGCATCTTAAGCGAAGAGATATATAAAATGGAACATTTCAAAGCCACCCTAATGGATAAAACAGTGTGTGCTGTATGTATGCATGCCCATTTTCTCATTCAGCAGCTATTTTTTAAAAAAATCTATCATTCCCACTAAGTCTCTCTCGCTTCAGTCTCTCTGGAAACAGTTTTGAGGCATACAATTCACTGACGTTTAGGAAGTAGTAGCAAGCCGCAGGAACATAATGTGGCCTTAGAAATGTCCCAGGATCATTTTCTCATAAGTCATGGCAGCAGCTGCATATATATAACATGTTGACATCTCTATTACAGATAGTACTTGGGTTACAATGGGAACTGGTACTGGAATTTCCATTGCTAAGCGATGTGCTTGTAAAACTTGATGTCACATGACCATGTTGTTTACCAACATCAATTCTGGCAGCCCTGATTGCCATTATTAAACAAATTGCCTTAGATGAGGATCCACCCCCGTCCAAGCCACTTCCAGCTTTGGTCCCTCCCAACATTGAGCCTTGGTAAGGTACAGGACTGTCTCCTCTTTAACTACCTTAACCTGCCTAGCTTTCCACCCCTCACTGTCCTTTTAACCACCTACTCCACTGCCTCTGACAGCTTTACCGCCTGTTCCTGCTACCCCGGCTGCCCTTGCCAACCTTGTTGCTCCAAGATGACCATCTTTGTCTTTCTTCCTGCCATTGCTGAGGTGCATCTGGCCTGGTCTTTCATGAGGCAGCTACTGGCCATGCCATGCCTGCTTCCTGAGGCTGCACCACTCCTTGTCTAAATGTAGTATGGTCTTCTCATGAGGTTTTGGAAGACAGGCACATGAAAGAAGGCCACTGAGCTGGCACAAAAGGAGGACTCTTCTAACCGGGGACCTTATTTCATTAAAGAAGGCCCTGGCTGGGACGTTGGAAAGGTCCCATTGGCATCAGTGTGAAAGATGGAAATGTAAAGAAGACCTCATCTAGTGCAGTTGTGGTTTGCCGTGTAGCAGGCATGGTGGCAAGCAGGGCTAGGCAGTAGAGGCAGCTGGCAGCAGCAGGTAGGCAAAGGGCTAAAAGGTGGCAGGTGCCCCCAAGTGGGCCCAAATTTTGTTTACATGACTGCAGAAGGCAGGAACTATTGAGGACTGGTCGTAAGTCCCTTTGCTCAATGCCTTCGTAATTTCAAACAGTCGCTGAACAAATGGACACTAAGCAAGGACTACATTAGTCAACATCATCAGACATGGGAGATGGGAGAGTGAGATTCTCCTTTCACCTGATAAGCTCTCTATACTAAAGCAGTAAAACCGCAGAATTAGATACAATACAATTTAGAAATATTGGCAGTTTCATATGAAATTACACAACTTGCAAAATCCCATTGCTTCAAGCATTTACTTTGCTTGTTTGTTTTGATGCCTATGGCCTGAAAAGATTTAGCAGGAGGCTAAAACCTTCATATCTGGCAATGGGTCCTTCAACTTCACCCCACCAAGATACCCAAAACCTGTTCTGAAAGAAAGCTTGCTAGACTAAGTGGAGATTATCTGCTATCATATCTGCTCTCCTTCTTAACCTTTAACTCTCAGGGCCATATTATTAAAATACTTTTCTTCTTACTGAACAGTAAGAAAATCTAATTACTTATGAGGTAATATGAGGTAATGTGAATATTGGGTTCAACCTTGTGGCATTTGCTTAGCAGCTCAACAAATCAGAAGTAAGTGTAATGCAGAAAAGGGGACTCAATGTGTTGAGGTTGTATTAAAAATCACTCCTCCAGTTTATACAGAAACTGGAGATTTGTGACAATCTCTGCTGCTAAGTAAAGAAATATGACAGACTAAATAAGTTACTCTCAATATTCCAGGGTCACCAGGAAAATTCACGCAATCTCTTCAGTCAAAGAGATCACTTTATTAGCCTTCAAATGCTCCAGTTTCTTCTCACATTTTCACTAATGCCACATTTAGAACCAGTATCTTTCAAGGATATGCTTACCTAGAAACATCCAAGTAAGTTAGATAATTTGGAACTGGATACACATCAAGATGAACAAGTTCTGGAAGAGAAAGACAAATACTGCATTGGAAAGATAAATTTAATTTCAAGCTACTAAAAGTAGACCACCACATATTGCCCAGGTTTATTGAAACAATAATACAAATCATAGCATAGAGGACAAAATACAAGTAGTTCTCAATTTACAACAGTTCATTTAGTGACCTTTCAAAGTTACAACAGCATTGAAAAAAGTAACGTAGGACCGTTTTTTACACTTATGACCGTGGCCTTGCAAAATCCCCCTGGTCACGTGATCAAAATTCAGACACTTGGCAACTGACTCATATTTATGACAGTTGCAGTGTCCCAGGGTCACGTGATCCCCTTTTGTGACCTCCTGACAAGCAAAGTCAATCAGAAAGCCAGATTCACTTAACAACCATGTTACTAATTTAACCACTGTAGTATTCACTTAACTGTGGCAAGAAAGGTCATAAAATGGGGTAAAATTCACTTAACAAATGTCTCACTTTGCAACAAAAATTTGGGACTCAATTGTGGTTGTAGGTTGAGGACTACCTGCAATCTACACAAAATCACAGCTGAAGCAACTGAACAGTTAAAAACAGCAAATATGAATCTAGTAAAAAATAAAGAGCATTCTAACATTTGAAGACATTTTACTGAAATAGATGGGATTTTCTTATTTGCCTTTACCTTACATAAAATACGGCTCTGTTGCAAAGAAAAAGTATTCATCCTTTATTTTGTAAACTATAGTTTTGCTTTAACAGCTGTAATTCATAGTGTGCGTTTTGGGAGTACATGAAATATCTTTCTCCCCAAGAGCTCTATGATATATCTCTGATCAGTAAAAAGAAAAAATTGTATTGTGGTTTTATCACTTCACAATGCTATAGTTGGTATAGCTCCGTGAAGTGGAACGCAGCGCCCTCTCTGATGGCATGTGAGCCGTCGCCTCAGTTCAGCACATGCACACGTGCGCACCTCCCGCCAATCAGCTGGTCTTTGGGTCTCTGCCGCACATACGTGGGGGCAGGGGTGTGTGTGGGGAGCTTTGTATGAGGGGACCGCAAATGCATTGCATTTTGGGGGTTCAGGGGCACGCGTGTGCGGGCTTTGGGCACTCAGTCCAGAAAAGATTAGCCATTACTGGTATAGCTGGTCTAGTATAACTAAGTTGAAAAGAAAATCTCTTCATGTCCAAAATCAGCTTCAGTAGATTTAATCTGGGTAAGGACACGAACACCAAAAAACCTCTGGCTAAATTTTAAAAAGCTTCTCTAAACGGTCACATGTTAGGCAAGAACAAGCAAACCTTCTAGTAGTCACTAGACAGAAATATATTGAGTGGAGTTGGGCACTGCAAATAGGCAGAATGAAGATTGCATTCTGATGTTATGCAGCCCTTGATTTCGATCTAAATCCTTCTCCCAACACCTAGCTCTCTTGACAAGTGTTTTTGTTTTTATTGTTGTTGTTGTTGTTAAGTGAAATGGAGGTGCTTTCAATCATACAACCTTTCATTTGCAGAGTCTGCATTTGCAATACTACCGAGGCACAAGTTAATCTCTTTGGTAAGAATGAGTCCTCTGGATAAATAAAAAATCTCTCACTTGATTATTTCACCAAGGACATCCCCTAAACAAGAATTCACAGTACATTTACAGGTAGTCCTCGAGTTATTACCACAATTGAGCCCAAAAATTATTTTGCCAAGTAAAACATTTGTTAAGTGAGTTTGCCTTGTTTTATGACTTTTCTTACCACGGTTATTAACTGAATCATTTCATTTGTTAGATTAGTAATATGGTTGTTAAACAAGCTTGGCTTTCTTTATCAGAAGGTTGCAAAGGGAGATCATATGACCCTCGGATGCTGCAACAGTCATAAATATGAACCAGTTTTCCAAGCATCTAAATTTTGATCATGTGACGATGGGGATGCTGCAGTGATCGTAAATGTGAAAAACAGTCATAAGTCAACTTTTTTCAGTGCCGTTGTAACTTTGAACGGTCACTATATGAACTGTTGTAAGTCGAGGACTACCTGTACTATGTTCACTTCTAGACATGCAATCTATTGAAATGTCCTCTGGACTCCATGTCAAGCCTTTACCATGACTAGTAGCTGTAACCATTTTTGTATACTAATCTATAATTATCTTCCACAGTTGCATCTGATCCATTCATCGAGCTACTATAAAAATAATTATTTCAAAAAGCCTGATTTTTGCTACTACTCATTTTGCAATCTGTCCCACCACTCAACGGTATGTTATGCGTATTGGAGATGCAGGCAGATGATCTAAAATCAGAGGTTTAAAAAAGAATCAGTCAGGGAAGGATAGGTTGTGAATCAATCACAACACAGATCATGAAGCTAGGATTTACTTTTCGATCAGGGGTGTCAAACTCAAGGTCCGGGGGCCGGATATGGCCCACGGGATTCTTAAATCTGGCCCCCACAGGGCCGCCCTGGAAACAGCAAAGGATTGGCATGCGGTGCCTCTGCCAGCAAAAACAGAGCTTGGGAGGGCCTCACATGGCCTCCCGAGCTCCCTTTTTACTGGCAGAGGGTTGAAGGAGGCCATTGCAGCCAAAAATGGAGCTCACAAGCCCTTTTTCTCTGGCACAGCGCCTGAGACACCACAGGCGCCCCTGACATGAGTGACATCGAGCTGGCCATGCCTACCCTGGTCACACCCCCCTCAGCCCCCGAGGTCAAACACAACCTTCATGCGGCCCTCAATGAAATCAAATTTGACACTCCTGCTCTAGATCAATGGTTAGGGAAGTAAAAATTAGCAGGAGAAATGAACTACTGTTGCACAACATACAGTGGGGCAAAAAAGTATTTAGTCAGCCACCAATTGTGCAAGTTCTCCCACTTAAAACGATGAAAGAGGCCTGTAATTTTCATCATAGGTAGACCTCAACTATGAGAGACAAAATGAGAAAACAAATCCAGACAATCACATTGTCTGATTTGGAAAGAATTTATTTGCAAATTATGGTGGAAAATAAGTATTTGGTCAATATCAAAAGTTCATCTCAATTCTTTGTTATATATTCTTTGTTGGCAATGACAGAGGTCAAACGTTTTCTGTAAGTCTTCACAAAGTTGGCACACACTGTTGCTGGTATGTTGGCCCATTCCTCCATGCAGATCTCCTCTACAGCAGTGATGTTTTGGGGCTGTCGCTGGGCAACACGGACTTTCAACTCCCTCCAAAGGTTTTCTATGGGGTTGAGATCTGGAGACTGACTAGGCCACTCCAGGACCTTGAAATGCTTCTTACGAAGCCACTCCTTCGTTGCCCGGGCGGTGTGTTTGGGATCATTGTCATGCTGAAAGACCCAGCCACGTTTCATCTTGAATGCCCTTGCTGATGGAAGGAGGTTTGCACTCAAAATCTCACGATACATGGCCCCATTCATTCTTTCCTGTACACGGATCAGTCATCCTGGTCCCTTTGCAGAGAAACAGCCCCAAAGCATGATGTTACCACCCCCATGCTTCACAGTAGGTATGGTGTTCTTTGGGTGCAACTCAGCATTCTCTCTCCTCCAAACATGACGAGTTGTGTTTCTACCAGACAGTTCTACTTTGGTTTCATCTGACCATATGACATTCTCCCAATTCTCTTCTGGATCATCCAAATGCTCTCTAGCAAACTTCAGACGGGCCCAGACATGTACTGGCTTAAGCAGGGGGACACGTCTGGCACTGCAGGATCTGAGTCCCTGGCGGCATAGTGTGTTACTGATGGTAGCCTTTGTTACGTTGGTCCCAGCTCTCTGCAGGTCATTCACTAGGTCCCCCCATGTGGTTCTGGGATTTTTGCTCACCGTTCTTGTGATCATTTTGACCCCATGGGGTGAGATCTTGCGTGGAGCCCCAGATCGAGGGAGATTATCAGTGGTCTTGTATGTCTTCCATTTTCTAATTATTGCTCCCACAGTTGATTTCTTCACACCAAGCTGCTTGCCTATTGCAGATTCAGTCTTCCCAGCCTGCAGGTCTACAATTTTGTTTCTGGTGTCCTTCGACAGCTCTTTGGTCTTCACCATAGTGGAGTTGGGAGTGTGACTGTTTGAGGTTGTGGACAGGTGTCTTTTATACTGATAACAAGTTCAAACAGGTACCATTAATACAGGTAATGAGTGGAGGACAGAGGAGCCTCTTAAAGAAGAAGTTACAGGTCTGTGAGAGCCAGAAATCTTGCTTGTTTGTAGGTGACCAAATACTTATTTTCCACCATAATTTACAAATAAATTCTGTCCAAATCAAGACAATGTGATTGTCTGGATTTGTTTTCTCATTTTGTCTCTCATAGTTGAGGTCTACCTATGATGACAATTACAGGCCTCCCTCATCTTTTTAAGTGTGAGAACTTGCACAATTGGTGGCTGACTAAATACTTTTTTGCCCCACTGTAAGTGTATTTCAAGTAATCAATCAGGATTTCCAGCTAAGGAGAGCTTCAAGATTTGATGGAAATCTTTCTCCCGTCTACTAGTAATATTATGCAAAGCAAAAGTATGCATAATGTACACAAATTGGGGGGGGGGGTATTTTTTTCAGGATATAACACATTTGACCCAATTTTAAATTCAAAGTAAATTTAGTAACTTTTCTAGCTATATCCTGCTGATTGCTTTCAGCAAAAAAAAACAACCAAAAGAGTCTGAAATATTATTCAAAAGACATGTGTGTATCTTTGTTTGGAATCAGCTTCTCAGCACTGTCACTCATCAGTACAGTGACCATAAACCTCTTTTCATAAAGAATTTCATACAGCTGTCCTTTACATTTATTTTTCGAAAATTCACTTTCATCCTTTATTTTAGTCATTAGCATTTACTGTATAAATGATAGCACGCAATGCAGAATCTTTCACGTTCATGTGAAAAATATAGAAACTGAACTGTCTTTTTAAAATAAATTTACATACACTGATTTTAGATAATGTGGGTTTTGTAAAGTTTTTCTTGATTTTGCTTTAAATTTTCCTTTGTAAAGCAAAGTTATAAATTTTGATCTTTATGAACGTCATTCAAATTTGTCCCTTTTTCAGGCTTATTCTTATTTTTCCCAAGGAAATATGGCTACCGTACTCATAAGCCACATCAGTTGCTGATTTGGTCCTTATCATTTTAAATATCAGCACTAAACTGTCAACAATGAAACAGCGGCGAACTGTGGCGTTCCCAAAATGAATGTGAAAGGACAAGGATACGTGGGAAAAAGCGGACAGAGAATCAATCTTTTGATAACAGGAAGATAAAAGGAAGATTGAGGCTGTTTCAGATCTGAGCCTGTTTCAGATCAACTCAAAGTGTAGAAATCTAGAAGTTCTCCCTTGGCTTCTGCTGAGTGATATGGGCCCCTTATCAGAGTATATTGCTAGCATGAGAAATCTCTCTGTGCATGTTGCTAAACTCCATGGGAAAAAAGCATTGTATAGTTAGATGCTGCTTTACTAGCTACTAGCAATGGAAGTACTTCTCCCTCTATGTATTCAATGCAGGAATCCTCTGAACCTGTCAGCCTTATTAGGCAGTCCAGATAGGAAAACAGATGTGCTAAATCTATTTTATGGCCAGGCTACATTAACAGGCTTTTGCCAGTAAAAGTGCAATTCTCCTCCTTTACAGTTTAGGAAACTAGGGAGGGTCTTTTCTGGACCTCTTGTCCCACTTATTATCCAGTTGGAGCTATGCAGTCTCACCGTTTGTTCAGAGCCTTTCCAAATACCATTACATAACCCTTTTCAAAGAAGCTGAACTGGCTGGTGAAAGAAATAGATTACTTTCAAAAAGTGGAAAAAGAGAACAAGAAAGTAGAAATGGACACCTGAGAAAACATCCCAAGTGTCTAGCAACATGAACATGTGGTATCAATATAAATGGAACATAGGGAAATATTAAGGACTTTAATGAGAAAGAATTGAGAATGTACCCTCTCAACCCCTAACCATAACCCTAACCCAACATAATCTGTAGATTAGAATATTATTATTCAATGGAATAGATAGTCCTTGATTTATGATCATTTCTTTAACATATCTTGAAGTTACAATTGGAAAACTCACATGTCCTTGGAATTACAGTCACTGTAGCATCCCTGCAATCACATGATCTCAATTTAGGAACTTGGCAACCAGCTTAAGCTATACGTTTGTAGCATCTGTGGTCATGTGATCATTTTTCCAGCTGGTTTCCGACAAGCAAAGTCAATTGGGGAATCTGGATTTGCTTAATGACAGTGGAATTCACTTAACTATGTGATTCACTTAACGTCAGCAGTGATTTGTTTAATGACATGGGGAAAATGGTAGTAAAATCGGGTCTGGTCACATGATAATATAATTAATAACCACATCACTTAGTGACCAAAATTCCAGTTCCAATTGTGGTCATAAATTAAGGACTACTTGTATAAAATTTATATAGCTCTCTAGACCGGTCACTTTATTTTATCTCACAAAGAATATACAGATTTGTGAGACACTGTA
Organism: Ptyas mucosa; assembly: GCA_012654045.1. Lineage (NCBI taxonomy): Eukaryota > Metazoa > Chordata > Lepidosauria > Squamata > Colubridae > Ptyas > Ptyas mucosa. Next base: position 8,660,259 of record WNWU01000053.1, on the reverse strand, counting down.
GGAGATTTAAAACTTGCATTTCCACTTTACAACAGACTAAAAAAGCATGTAAGCACCACTCTACAAGCTTCCAAAATTCTGCTGCTAAATGTTTTATGTAAAGCCAGATGGTTAAGGACTGGATTCATCTACAACTTAATGTTGCATATAAATCCAGTGCAAGAAGAAAAGGCTAGGAATATCAATTCCTATTTGAACTACCTTCAAAGTAAACATACCATTTGAAGTGGCATAAAGAGCTTTAAGTAAGTATCCACTGATTTTGAGGGTTACCAGCTGGTTTCTTTCACAGTGTAGTATTTCAATGTTATTGAAGATGGTTGCATCTAACTCTCCTAGTTTATTATCCCGAAGATCGAGCTGGGTCACATGATGTAGGAAGTCACTCTCATCTCCCATCAATCTTCTAATCACATTTAACCTGGGATAGAAATGGGGAGGAGGGAAAAAAGAGCTGGGATCAGTTATTTAGCTTCCTTTGTTTAGAAGGCTGGAAAACAAAATTTGGCTTTTAATTTATTGGTTTCAAGTATCCGTGGCCAAAAAGACCAAGTTCAATTTTTCTAGTTATACTTGCATTTCTCTGAAAAGTTTGCACTGATTTGTGAGAATGCCTTCTAATTTTGTATTCAATACCCAATTATTTTTAATACCGTCCAAGTCAGATGCCCTTCCCAATTAACCATTGCTCACTTTAATGTTCCAAGGCAAATTATCAAGCCTGTCAAACGCATTTTTACTGTTTATCATTTTTGGGTCATAACAATTTTAAAGACTATAATAAAGTGATGGCTTCCTAACTCGTCTCAATACAAAAATGTATGGAATTAATATCTGTTAAACATTAGTGGCAGATGAAGACACATTAACAAAGTTTTGATGATTCAATAGGGATTATCCATATTCACAACAAAAAAATGCTGACCGACATCAAATTTAGGAATTTCATCAGAAAATGCCAACATATATAGAATTTAAAACATTATTATAAGTTCCCTTGGAGTAAACAATGGCAAAGAGAGTAAAGAGAATGAATAACGTGAGGCTTTCAAGTTTTCTACCATTGGCAAAGCATTATGTGAATATACAGTTATGTGAAAAAGAAAGTACCCGCTCTTTGAGTTCTATAAATTTATGTATTAGCACATGGTAAAAATCATCTGGTCCTTAGCATGGCTTGTGTGTGTGTGTGTGTGTGTGTGTGTGTGTAAAATAAATGATGACATGGTGTATGTAATAAGTCATGTGTTATTGTTCAACTTCATTTTTATCTATTTAGAATAACAGAGTTGGAAGGGACCTTAGAGGTCTTCTAGTCCAACCCCCTGCTTAGGCAGGAAACTATACCACTTCAGACAAATTGTTATCCAAATATCTTCTTAAAAACTTCCAATGTTGGAGCATTCACAATTTTTGGAGGCAAGTTGTTCCACTGATTAATTGTTCTGTCAGGAAATTTCTCCTTAGTTTAAAGTTGCTTCTCTCCTTGATTAGTTTCCACCCATTGCTTTCTGTCCTACCCTGAGGTGCTTTGGAGAATAGCTTGACTCCCTCCTTATACAATCTGAGGTTGTATTTACTTTTAAAAATTGTTAAACACCAGATGATTTTTACTATTTCCTGATACGTAAAACCAGAGAACTCAAAGGGTGTACTTTTTTATTCACATGACTGTATGTATATAGTGACAATATCGTGATCCAAAGCTCATTGCTGAAAGAGTAGGGCAGATTTTGCACCAAACCAGTTCATACTGAACCCCAAATAAACAAGAAAAGAGAACTTGTGTCTTTTTACATAAATAAAAGTTATCTGCAGAAAGCCATCACACTGGCTACCTGAAATGTCTCTGAATTTTAATTCTCAGGGCTAACCAGGCGAGATGGATGACTAAATTGCCTAATTAAAACACTGTTTTGGGATAAAAAGAAAAGTTATAAAAAACTAAGAAAACAATTGTATCATATTAAAAAAATACTGCATTATTTTTTTTCTAAGATGTAGCACATGTCTTCTTTGTGAAATCAATATCCACTAGTAAAAAGGAGTTAATGGTGCTTCAAGAAGCAGGTTATTCCTGCAAACAGAAAAACAAATTGAAGCACTTCAGCAAAAAATGCAGAAATAAAACGATGCAGTCCAATCTTACTGACAAATTTTGGGCAAATTAATATAGCTCCAACGTATATAATTATTTCAAGTTCAAAACTGCCACTGCGTGTGTATCCAATCCCTCAAAATTAAATTAGAATAATATAACAGGAAAGAGGTCTTACACAAATATAGATAAGGGAGAACTGCTGGTCTGTTATCATATCCATGTCCTAAAAAGCTTGTAAAGTTCTGAGTTTCTGGCTGTACCAATTTTCACTAAACACATTTAAAAGGTAATAAGGAGCTGCATAATAATTACATTTTAACAATAATATGAAATAATATTTTAACAATGGGCTACATTAGCCTTCTCTTTTCTCATCTTTTCCAAAGTTTTCAACAATCGTTCCAATTGTCCATAGTCAGAGGTCAGAATTAATTTCTAAGCCTATTTGGAAGTCAAAGAAAAGGTAAGGCAGGCTAAAGCTTTGGCTAATAATCAGAATTCCACATATGAATAAAAGACCATATGAATAAAAAAGCAAGGAAACAAACAAGGTAATTAATTGGCAAGGAATACATTGGCTGGAAAGTTTTGTCATATGTTTCAAAATATATGCTAATCACAACTAGTATCTTGAAAATGTTTTTTTTGCGAAAGATAAATCCATCTTGGATGGAGTTGACACCATCTGTTAAAATAGTCATTTAACATTGATTCATATCTTTTTTCTCAGATGATACATACCTTAGATCTATATGTTTTATGTGTGGCATTTTCCTTAGTATTGGCAAACTTAGTATCTCCATACAATTTCCAGACATGCAGAGTTTGTCCATGGCAGTCAGTTTCTCCAGGACTTCAGGAATGTCACTGAATTCATTGAAAGAGAGGCCTAAATAACTAAGCTGATGCATCCTTTCCAACTCAGCTGGAAGGCTCTGGAGGAAGTTCCCATCCAACAAGAAGGTCTGTAAACTTTTGATAAGAAGGAGGAAGAAAATTTTAAAAAAATCACTTGTGAAAACTTTAAATCATTAATCAATCATTTATGTCATGATTCAGATTGCTTTTAAATATCAGGCTCAAGATGAAGGTCTAGATCAGGTGTCAAATTCGATCACGTCATGTTATGTCGTGATTTTCATGTGATGTATCACAACATTTTTTTTGCCTTTGCGGAACTGGGGTGGGTGTGGCCTGCGTGTGACACATCTGGCCCACAGGCCGCCAGTTTGACACCCCTGGTCTAGATCAAGGATCTCCACTCCAGCCTTATTACGAGATGGGACAGGTTGCAGAGCTGGAAGAAAAGATGATCATCCTCATTCAATAGGATCCATTCCAGGTATTCCTGCTCTTCAACTAAGCTCCCAATCAGTCTTCACATTCTCTCTAGAGTGGATCTCTTTATGGGAGGAACCTATTAACCATTCTGTAGGCACAGGCCATATCATTTTCTCCACAACCAAACACAGTTTGACAACCTACTGAGGGAAACTGCCATGCCTGAGATTCAAACCGCTTTTATCATCTTTGGTATAGACCTACTTGTTCATCTCTCCAACAGCTGCTGGTATACTTCTGAGTGCATTGCAGGACACATTGAGCTCAGTTAAGGTTGGAATGCTGCACACCGCCAAAGGGAAATCTCCTAAATGATTGTTGGAAAGGTTTAAGCTCCTCAGTTTACTGAATCTAGAATAGAGAGGAAAAACCAGAAAAGGCATAACAGATTAATAAAAATAGTATCATAGGAGAAACACGTAACTTAGAATACCTTAATACAATTGAAACATCAGCCAGCTATTATTTCTCCCAGTACTAGCTAAAGAAGCTAGGGGTGATTTCCATTGTTGACTCTTTATTGATCTCTCATCACTTATAAAAGCTGTGGGCTTAAATGAAAAAAGGTATGTGCAGATGTTAATTTTGTACCAAGTAAGGCAGCAGTGATCAAAATGCATAATGCTCAAGGGTACACTAAAAGTCCCAGAACTATCCCAATAAAACCTATAGCCTATTTTAAGATAGCAAATACAGAATTTTTAGAGCCAGTTATGTAGAAGCCTGTCTTGCATAGATACTTTTGGAGGTAAATAAAGATTTAAAATCACTCAAGCTCTGGTCATCTCACACATGGGACTATTGCAACACACTCTACATGAGCATACCTTTGAAGAGTATTCAGAAGCTATACAGCTGTACAGCTGACACAGTATGTAGCTGCACAGACAGTTCTTGGGGCCCTTGGGTGGCCCATGTTACACCGCTGTTCTGCGAGCTGCACTGGTTGCCACTTTGCTTCCAAGTTCAATTCAAAATGTTGGTTCTTACCTTTAAAACCCTTCATGGTATGGGTCCAAGGTATCTAAGGAACCATTTCACCCCAATGGGATTGGCCCACCCAATGCATGCATGGGTAGAAGGGACATGCTGAGGATTTTGTTGGTCAAGTAATTCTGGCAGGGAGTGGGAGCGGGACAGGAGAAAAACTGTTTTATATAGTTTTTTTTACTGATTATAAGCTTTCTAGAGTCACCTGTAGGCAAAATGGACAGCATGTTTAATAAATAAAATAAAATAAACATAAGAGCAGTAGTATCACAGTTACAAAATTGGTCAAATTGGAAACTTATTATTATGATTGGATGAGCAGATGTTTAGACTGGATTTGGCATTTTTACCCACCTATCGAGTCCTTTCCCTAGACCTGGGATAGGCAGACATTATTATGGTTTTAAAGGTATCATCGCAGGTTGTAAGCTGTTCCAAGTAAAGCTGCCTTTTTCTATTATTATTATTTTCAATGGTTGCAATCTGTCAGATGTTTAGATTGGATTTGGCATTAGATAGTTCTCAACTTACAATCACAATCTGGGCCAGAACTTCCATCGTTAAGCGATGCAATTATGTGGTCATTTAGCTAACCAGTTTTGCTGATGTCATTAAGTAAATCACTGCAGTCAAGTGAATCACACAGTTATTAAGTGAATCTGGTTTTCCCCATTGACTTTGCTTGTTGGAAGCTTCCTGGGGAAAGTCGCAAATGGTGATCACATGACCCTAAGACTCTTAACAGTCGCAGATACCTTCTAGTTGCCAAGTGCCTGTATTTTGATCACATGACCATGGGGATGCTGCAATAGCTGTACATTAAGGTGTAACTGCCCACTCTAACCACTATTAATAATTCATTTACAAAAATACTGTACAATTCTCCCTTCCCCCAAGTTTTCTTCTGCAACTATGGGACAAAAATTATATTTGATTTTTAAACAAAAACTCAAGGAACTGTTGCTATTCTATGGTTGTCTGAGCACCTCAAGATAGGATCCATGATTGGGAGCATAACTATGAACTTACACATTCCCTAGAATCCCTCACCCCAACAATTGCCTATGTTACGAGTCTTAAATGAGTTAAACATTCTCTGGGCAAAAAACATACTGCCTGGCTCATTAGAAACATACTGCAAGCTTCATTAAAATGAGAAACTCATCATTAAGTTTTCAATTAGTAGCACTCATTAAAAAACAGTTTCTTAGTGAGAAGTTTTCTACACAGGGTGACTCCTTTTCTACAAGTTAATTTCATAAAGTTTTTAAAACCTCTCCTTCAAACCTACCCAAGGAGAAATAATCCTTTTAATCCTTCTCAAAAATTTGTGCACCTCGAACTTGCGATAGCATCCTAAGAAAGACTCGATTTCCAGTAAAAGTGGAACAGGGAAGAGGCTGTGAAGAGATTACTCAAGAAAGCTAGAGGATAACCAAGTTACCAGGCCTGTTTCTGTACTCCACGTTACTCAGATTACCTAACAACAGGAATTGTGAGGTGTGTCACTGAGATTAATGGCTCAATGTACCAGGTTCAGATGGAGAGAGGTTCAAAGTTCATCAAAAGGTTTTATTTTCCCTTCATTAAATCCCACATTATGAGGGAATTAATACATATATGCAGCAAACAACTGCAATATCAAAAAAGCACTTTGAAAAATCAGCCATCTGAGGGGATTCTCTCAAACTTGGCATCCTTCCTTCCCAACTGACCTCTTTTCGGTCACAAAAAACTAGGGCAAATATGAAAGGAATATAGTTCAGTGCTAATGTTTAGGAAAATCCTACAGGAGAAAAAAAACGGAGCAGAAAGATAACTCTCAAGAGGCCAGCCAGGTCAGAGAAATACAATCTTTCTATCTCTCAGAAAACATTTAGGAATCTCAGGAAATCACAACTTCAAAATAGTTTTCATAGGGACCCAGCTAATAATCAAACAAGAAAGAACAAATTATAATAAAGTAAAAAAAAAAAAGCTTAACAACAAAAAAACACCTGAAATGTACAAAAACATGGATCATAATTCCACCACACGGACCCACATCAACTCAAAATAACGTCATCGTGCAGCAGCCCAACCTGGGGAAACGGTCATGAAACTTTCCACCCTGCTCCACCCTCCATATTTGTGTTGTTGTTATTTATTTATTTTATTTATTTTTATTTTTATTTATTTTTATTTGATTTATATGCCGCCCTTCTCTGGAGACTCAGGGCGGCTTACAGTGCGTTAAGCAATAGCCTTCATACTTTTGTATATTTATACAAAGTCAGCTTATTGCCCCCATAATCTGGGTCCTCATTTTACCCACCTTAGAAAGGATGGAAGGCTGAGTCAACCTTGAGCCTGGTGGGATTCGAACTTGCAGTAATTGCAAGCAGCAGATGTTAATAGATGTTAATAACAGGGTGCTTTAAACCACTGTACTACAGGCTCTGTATGTTAGTTAGTTGCAACATAAACAAAGCAATACATTTCTGGTTGCCTCTTTCTTCTTCAGATAATCCTATGTACTGCCCATTAACTGAGACAGGCAACGGAAATGCTGGATAGGCCACTTAGTTCAGATGCAGCAGAATGCCAATTTATCATGAAACTTCTTTCTCTTGAGATTTCTTTGTCCAGCAGAACCATTACACTGTGGCTTGAACAAAGTCAGATCTCCTTACTGAAGCCAGTCATTCAAAAGAAAGATTAAGCCTGCTGACATGATTTTCTTCTTCAAGTAAATTATGTTTTATTAGCCCAATATAATGAGGCTGAGTTTAACCTGATTTCTGGGTTGAGATGGTGGAGTCTGTGGTGCTGTAGTGCCTACAGCTTGCTAGCATAGCCTCAACAAACAAACAAAAACTGCCACACAATTCAAATTTTAATTTTGAAACCTAAAGCAACCTAGAACATTTACCCACTTTCTTTACAGTCACATCCACAGTAAATTAACAAATAAATTACAAAGTCAGAGAAAAGCAATTTCTTCAAATGTATTTCAAATGATTTTCTGCACAATCAGTAAATCTCAATCTCACATTTAATTTTGAAATTTCCCCAGTATTTTTCAACCTAAGGTCCATTTTTCTTTTATCGTTCTTCACTTCTTCTCCTTATCATAAAAATATTAATGGTACATTATTGAATCTATCCTGAACCCATCAATTATTTTTTCTTTAATTCAATAAATCTGGTTCTCAGAGTCTGCCTGGACAAGTCCTTGCAATTTTCTTGGCTAGTTTTTCAGAAATGGTTTGCCACTGTTTCCTTTCTAGGACTGAGAGAAAGTGACTGGCTGGCCCAAAGTCACCAAGCTGGCTTTGTGCCAATGGTAGGACTAGAACTCATAGCCTCCCAGTTTCTAGCTTGATGCCTTCGCCACTACTCCAAACTGGCTCTCTATCAAATATATATCCAAACCATTAAATCAAAATTTCAATGTATTTCACTTAAGCATTATCTGATTTCAAAGGAATGGAATTAGGGAGATTTCTCTACCCTCACACATTGCTAGTATTTTCACGCTACATGCTATGTTTATCCAGAAAAAAAATCTAACATTCTAAAAAACAACAATATTCTGGGGCACCTTCCTGAATTTACCATCTTTCTAAATAGATTTCAGAATAACAGAATTTGATGAACTAAGACAAAAGTTAAATCTGAAGGAAGAAAAGGTTCAGGAAGTATGGTAAATCCTGTGAAACAAGACATTGATTGGGCAGTTGTGAGCAATTCCTAGTAGAAGAAAATATGAGAGTTATCTGAAGAGTCTAGCATAAATACATATAGAGCTTTCTAAAATGCTGAGGGGTAAAAAGGAAAATATGTATGAAAAGACCTAGGGGTAAATAGCCAAGGCACATACTAAAAAGTGTAGGTACTTAGTCTCAGAAAAACTAAAATGCAGAATACGCTGAAAAAAAACAGCTTTTCAGGTTCCCCATGATAATATCTTATATTATATATCTCAACCTCAGCAATATCCCATTAACTTACACATTTTATAAGAAATTTAATAAAAATTTATACCTTTATAAAATTCTACATACTCAAGCATTTCCTAGGCTCTCTAAATTGGGAAGATATAGCCTTCCTGGGTGCAAAGTGTAAAGAAAGAGGTAGGCATTGCTCTGAATATCGATCAGAATATATAGCATCAAAATAACCTGAGAATTATTCCCTTTCCGGCTGTGTCTGACTCTAGGGTGCATTGCTCATCTCTTGGTCAAGGGAATCAGCATTGTTCAAAGACATGGTCATGTGGCCAGCATGACTGTATGCCAAAGATGCATGGAAAGTTGTTACCTTTCACTGAAGTGGTACCTATTAATCTATTCACATTTGCATGCTTTCAAATTGCTAGATGGGCAGGAGCTGGGACAGAAACGGGAGCTCACTCTGTTGCATGGTGCTCAGGTCTCGAACTTGAGCTGTCAAGCTTTCCGGTTGAAAAGCTCAGTGTCTTTAACCATTGAGCCATGGTGGCCCCTTTAAAAATATGGAACGTTTTATGAATTTGTGTGTCATCCTTGCTTATATTGTTTAGGAAGTTGCTAAATTGGAGAATGAATGGATTTGGATAGTGGAGTAACATGAGTACTTTGAATAAACTTTGCAAAGACTAATTTATCGTATTCTAGTGCCATCCACATTTGTTGGGGCTAGAAATACTAGAATTCCCAGCCATTTTGGGCAATATATCTTGTTTCAACGTGATACTAGATTGGGGAAGACTGCAGTACATTGATAAAGAAATATTTGAATCACGGGTAAGATGTGGTATTTTTTTGACATCTTAAATGACTATTCTTAAGCAGCTGTCATGAAAACAACCAGAGAAGAAGCAACTTAAGATAATCCTACATGGTGGCCTGCACCTAGTGAAAAACGTGAAATTAACTGAATTGACAGAAAACAGTGACCGGTGTCATCAAAATAGGAACTAGAATGTTGAAAAGGTAAACATCGAGATTTGTTTTCCACCCCTCATGTAATACAGAACTTAAAGGTCACTAAATGACATTGAGACGCAGAAGATCTAGGATAGACAAATGATAATATTTTTTTATAAGAGTTCTGAAATATTCCTAGTATACAATAATAACATCCAATCTTAATAGCAATAAAATGGATTGCAAAAAAGCAAATGGAAGTCACCAGGAAACCTGTCATATCTTATTAGAATCTCTAATGTTATTTACTGGGAATACAAGTGAGAGGGTGTTATTGCACCATGCTTACAAGTTTCCCCTTTAAATCTAGTTAGCCAATGTGGGAGAAGAACATTTTGGATTATAAGGCCCTTGCTGTGTTCCTTTCAATGAATTAAAGGCAACCGTGATATCCAATAATTTGACCAAAATATTCAGTCCATCCCATGCAGATTAAGAGTCATATAAATTAGAAGTTTTGCCCCAAGTGTTTTGTGTGTGTATTTTTGTGTGCGTGAGTCCTCATCCTATCAGAAAGTCACACTTTTTTACATTGACATTTCAAGAAAGACAGTTTAAACTCCTCAGGATAGAGTTGATTGCAATGCTTCACTTTAACATGTTATTTTCCTTATCGCAGCAGGTTTAGGGTTACTAAAAGATAAAGCTCAAGGAATATAATATACTGCAACAACAAAAGCCTAATTGCTTTCTTTTTGAAGCAGACAAATCACCACAGATGAGAGATGAAAGCAGGAGTCCATCCAAAGTGCAAGTGTTTTCTCTTTAGACAACAGAACCTTTGTACTCATGACAAGAACAGTCTTACAATAAGAAAGGAGAGTGGTTGTATACAGGAGGCATTGTATTTATGTAAGTAAAATGAAACAGCACAACAAGGATTATTTTATTATTCAGCTGCAAAAAGATTCTCTTGATCAGACATACGCAACCTCTAAAAGCAGGACATTTACAGAACAACGATTTGTGGCTATATCCAGCCAAGCTGCTCTACTGAGTTTAGGTCTAAAGCCAAGCCACCAATCAGCTGCGCTCTCCTTTATTGTGCACTAGTAAGTGTGTTCCCTAAACGGAGAAGAATAAGTTGTCCTTTTATGTGCACACAGTACAAAAGCTCCCTACCTCTTTGACAGCACACCTTTCTACTGTGTTGAAGCAATTCAAAAGAAGTGTTTTAATGTAGCACAATTTTCAGTTTCTTTAGTCCAAACTGGCCACCGTAAATCAGGAAAGCTGTAGCAGTTAAAACATTTTGGGCATGAAGCTTTTTCATTAGAAAGCTGCAGTCATTGTTCCTTCTACAAAGCATAGACATTACCACTATGAGGATGGGGAACATGCATGCATTCACACGCACAAAGGATAGCTTTGTGGTCGATATCTTTTAGCGCTCGATATAGTCACAGAATGCAAGAGATGGAAATGCATTTAATCCAGACTCTGTCCAAGGAAGAATTAACCACTTTGTTAAATAATAATTTTTGAATATTACAATTAAAAAGAAAAGAATCAATACAAATAAATAGAAAGAAACAGAAAGAAAAAATAGAAAGTGCAAAAAAGGGGGAAAAAAGATACAACAATGATTTCCCCCTTCATAACAAGTATAGGTAGTTCTCGACTAACAACAGTTCATTTAGTGAAAATTACTATGGAATTGAACAAGGTGACTATTACCAGTTTTCATATTTACAACCCTTGCAGCATTCCCATGATCATGTGATCAAAATCCAAATGTTTGGCAACTGACTCACATTTATGACTGTTGCAGTGTCCAGGGGTCATGTGATTACCTTTTACGACTTTTTGGCAAGTAAAATCATTGGGAAAGCCAAATTTACTTAACAACCATATTACTAATTTAACAACTGCTGTGATTCCCTTAACAACTGTGGTAAGAAAGGTCGTAAAATGGGGCAAAATACACATTTAACAAATGTGTCACTTAGCAACAAAAAGTTTGGGCTCAGTTGTGGTCATAAGTCGAGAACTATCTATATAGACAATATTTATCACCTTCTCTTAAAATATAACAAATATCTCTTCTTCTTATAGCTCATCTCTTATTTATAAACAAATCTGTAAAATTCAGTCCTGACAGTAAAAGTCTATTAAAGGTTACCAGAGATAACGTATCTATTTTAATCTTGATTTTAAAAAACCCAACATTTCTTTTTACTTTTAATAATCTTAAATTCTTAATAACTATCTTAATAACTATCCAATAGTATTCTACAATTTGATTTCTTTCTATTTTTCCTTTGTCTCTTTTTCCAAAATTTTTCAAAAATTTTAATAGGTCTCTTGTAAATTCCATATGAGAAAATTATTCCAGGTCACTCTTTTGGTTGGTTAAGACATCAGCCGGTTTCATTTGTATATCCAGTCTATCTAGCATCTCCTTCCACATCATTCCCATAATCTGTCATTTTCAAATCAGTTTCAGACCTATCCAGAAAAGCTTGCTCCTCTTCCATATCATCTTCCAAACACAGTGTCTATAATGGCATACATGACACATTTTTAAAAATTAACTTCTGGGTTCATTGTTCGCAAATATCCTTCAATATGTCCAATGTTAAATTATTTTGCTCCATTCTGTATTAGTAAGTCTAAATGCTCTTCTCCTTCAATTGTAATATTTAATTCCTTATATAAAAATGGTGCCTCCAACAGAGCTTAACAAAAACTGAAGTAGCCATATTCCAAGTCAGAAATAGTTACACAAATTACCAGCCTTTAGTGAGGTTAGAAAACTGTATTTTACAACATAATAACTCTCTGAAGTACCTGGGGGTAACGCTGGACAGATCACTAACCTTCTGACAACACCTGGAAAAAACAGCTGTAAAATTGAACAGTTGCAACACTTTACTGAACTGACTGGCTAAAACATCTAGACACCCTACGAACAAGTCTTGGCTTTGGTTTATTCTACAACTGACTGTTGTGCCAGTGTGTGGATAAACAGTGCCCACACCCAAAAGATCCTCCAATTCTGCCAGATAATATGTATCATCTCTGGCACATTGCATCCCATTCCTGTGCACTGGTTACCAATACTTAATAATTTCATACTGCCCCACGTTAAAAGACAACAAGCTCTCGTTCGACTATAGCCAAGGATGCTGAACAATAAGGACATCCTTATTCACCAGGACAATGCATAGTCCATCACAAGACTGAAATCATGTAGGCCAGCAGGGAAAACAGCTAGTCCTGTATCAGTGGGGATGGAAAGATTCTCCTTGTTACAATTGTCGTGCTAATATGCAAACTACTAAACATATTGTGCAAGACTGTGCACAACTTGTATTCTCTGGTTCCTAGAAGATCTGCATGAAACAATGTCAAAGGTGATTTCCTGGATAGCTGAATTGGAGATCCAGTTAGGAGGCCACTGCCATACCCTCATAAAAGCTTTGTATATAATTACGTGGATTGTGTGTATATGTTTAGTTCTCTTCTGCCATGTTCTCACATACGCTAAATAAATAATAATAAATAATTTCTTCAAATGTCCAAATTTCAAAATCCCATTCTCTTAATTCCTTAAACTTGTATTCAACTTCTTCCAGTAAGGAATTGAAAGTTCTGAGAAAGTATCTCCACTCCAGGCTCAAAGGTGAAGCTCCAAGTAGTTTTCTAGACTTTTGCACACATATAATAAAAAGAAGTACTGGAATGAGCCCAGCGAAGCTCAGGCCATCAATCATTCTAGGAGACAAAATGCAACCTTCCACCCAAATATATTTGAAATGATTACAACAGCCAAGTTGGTAGCAGCCTTAATCTCAATATCCAATAGAAGGAGAAGAGGCACCCACAGACCCAACCAAAATAGAACAAAGTGCTGAAGTGGTTTCATGAAGTAGTGGCACTGGAAATCAGGACAGGCATATCTGAAAATCGTTTGTAATTTGCAGAGTGATTGAAAACATGATAGTGGAATAACAGGACCTGTGGCTGATCACTGAAAAGTAAATCAAGAGCCAACTACACAACAAAGTCCTTCTTAGAAAATAAGCTATTTAGGAAGCTAATTGAATTATTTTATTTAGAGACCAATTGCCCAATATGTAGTACGCTTGGGGGGAAAAAATAAAAGAGAGGAGGAACAACCAAATAATAATTATCTAGGCTATATAATAGGCTAAACAAACTATTCCATGTTCAGACAGCATATATGTCGTTTACGTTAACAATGCCAGTGTTAAGCACCTTTACAGCAATAGCAATTGAGAAGAACTTAGAAACTCTGATGGAGATTCTGTAGAAGAAGCTAACAGAAAGGATGTTATTTTCCTCAGCTGATCTGCTGGCACAATTGGCCAATAAAAGCGTTATTAAGCCACCACAAAATGGGCAATGCAGTAAAGCAGGTGAGATTGAATTGATCACCCCTTCCAAATAGGAGCAATATCTTATAATGAATTATATCTCCCATTTAAATGCTTTGATGGCAAGGATTCTTTATCCTGCATCTAGACCAGGATACAGTTGTCCTGTGCAGGATGACATTATTAATAAAAGGAAGGGATATTTTTGGGATAAAGGTTTTCCAAGCAAGACTCCTTTATAGCAATACTGGAGCGTTTATTTATATTTGCTTGCCAAACATCAACATAAAAATTAAAACAAGCTACACGAAGGTAATTTGGCAATTTTGTGATTATGTATATGTATCAAAGCCATCCAAAAAATGCAACAATGCAAAATTTTATGACTTTCACAGAAATTTTACTAAAGTGTTCACTTAGTAAAGAAGCACATGATTTACACTTGCTTTCATTCTTACTTACAGTGGGATCGGGGATCTCTTTTTTATCCTTATTTTCTATTAGGACTAAAGAGAGTTGACTGAGATATAAAACAATGTCTTGACTCAGATCTCCAGAAAGACGAGAACATAAACTCAGTATCACAGTTGCAGAATTGAGGCCACTGCAGATGTTCTGCGGGATTGTCCTCCATATACCATGCTTGGTGTTCCTGAATTACTGTCAGCCTCCATTAACAGATGTTTGGCATAACTTATACACCTGCAGGGCTCCCAGGATATACCTCAAAAGAATTCTAAAGAGAAGAAAGGCTGTCTATTTGTTTCCTACAGGACAAGATCGTCAAGGATATATTAGTAGATAGATTACAGAATGTCTTTCTGTACATTTTGTCATAAGAAGCAACCAGATGGCTTTGTGTCTATATTTACAGCTTTAGATTACACCATATGGTATTTGAACTACTACGTTGACCTTCCCTAAGAATATAGTACTTCCATGGTATACAGGTGGATCTCGGCTTACAGCCACAATTGAGACTGGAATTTCAGTCATAAAACGTTACAATCATAAATTGAGTCATCACGTGACCGGACTCAATTTTATCATGTGGGGTGAAGGGTTTTTGTACAACGGTTAAGCGAATCACATGATCATACTCTGAATCCAGTTTATTTGCTGGTTTGTTTTTTGCTGAAAATGGCAAAGGTTGCAAAATGCAGTCATGTGACCATGGGAGTCGGCAATCAGTTGTAAATGGAGCTGGTTGCCAAGTCAAAATGCAATCAAGTGACCACACAGGTGATGTGTCAGACATAATTCTGAGAACAGGTTGTAACTTTTTTGACTTCAAAGGGTCATTAACCAATCGCTTGTAAGTTAAGGGCCACCTGTATCCCTTTTCCTGTTGTATCCAACTAAGAACGGTAGCTGGCATATTTATAAAGAACCATCCTGGTCACTGAAACCTGATTGTAACAATCTCACCCTACTCAAGTTGGAAACAAACTCAGAGACAATTTAAATGACAAGGCACAAACCACTAACTGCTTTATTATGTTTGTTAACTAATATATCTTATTCCTACATTTTATGTATGTTCTGGCCACTAGAGAGTCCTGTGGCTATAATGAATTATTCAGTAACAAAGTTGAAGTGCGGTCAACCAAAATCAGTACATGAAACTAAAAGGAAGTTTTTTCCTCCCTGGGACAGGAAGAAGCTTTAATCCTCCCTTCTAGTCTGAAGTGTACTTTCCTGGCAAATCCACTTGAAGTGAACAGAAAGATAATTAAATACAACTAACATTCTCTTCAAAAGGGACATGGTGGCTCAGTGGCTAAGATGCTGAGCTTGTCAATCGAAAGGTCGGCAGTTTAGCAGTTCGAATCCCTAGAGCCGCATAACAGGGTGAGCTCCTGTTATTTGTCCCAGCTTCTGCCAACCTAGCAGTTCGAAAGCACGTAAAAAATGCAAGTAGAAAAATAGGAACCACCTTTGGTGGGAAGGTAACAGCATTCCATGTGCCTTTGATGTTTAGTCATGCTGGCCACATGACCACGGAGACGTCTTCGGACAGCGCTGGCTCTTCGGTTTTGAAACGGAGATAAGCACTGCCCCCTAGAGTCAGGAACGACCAGCACATATGTGCGAGGGGAACCTTTACCTTTACCTAACGTTCTCTCCTATAGTAAAGTCTGTTCAAATTACATCACAAAAAATGCAGATAGTTTTAAAGGCAGCTGTTTGAATACAGTAAATAAGGAATAGGCACTACGGACTGTGTAACGTAGAGGCATACTACTTTAGTATGTAAGATCCCAACTAGCATTCAGCCTTGCAAGCAACCATTTGAATAGCTAAAAGTCTTTAACAGAGACCCCCCCATAAAAAGTAAATATTTCACATGGAAAAAGAGTTGATTCTCTATCTTTTGCAAGTAATCAACACTATACAAATAAAAGCATATACAGACAAGCAGAGTGGCAAAATCTGTGGGCCATTTGTCATTTGTTTTGCGAGCATAATTCGGTTAAACATGGTCAATGGATCATTGTGGTTTTCTCTTTAGCCTCTACCCATTTTTAACAATGTGTCCTTCCCACAAATTCACCCACTGTAAAATATTGTTGTAGCAGTCAGTTCCCACGATACCATCAAGTTATGTAAAATGGGTTGGGCTCTTGGAAATCACTCTGGGCACACACACTTGAGGTTCAGGTGAAACACAGAGACTTAATACCACTAAAAACTTTTAAGCCATGGTTTATGAGAATTTAAAGCAACTGCAATTCCCCCCCTCCCCCCGAAGGGAAAACAAAATAGATTAACAAGCTGTTTTACCTTTGTAGGTCGTCAAGTCCTCTGACCATTGATGAGCTAGGGTTCAGCCTGAGGAAATTTTGCTTCAAATTGAGATGAGTGAGGTCCTGGCTATAAAAAAGATTGGCAGGCATATCCTCCAGGCTGCAGCATGAGAGATCCACTGAGCTTATTCGCTGGGATGCAATCTAAAAACAAACCAATTAAAAAAAAAGTTAAAAGTGCTTATTGGCTAAGAAAGGATACTTTCCTGTTTATCAAATTAGTTCAGCTATAAAAGCTAAGTATGTCCAAGGCTATTTTCAGAAAACAACGAGGGACTAGAGTGTCTCCTTAAATATTAATCTTTCAATAAAGTCTCATATTTATTTCACAGTTACTTTTAAGTTTCTCTATACCTGTGTCCTTCTGAATGGCCTGCATATGTTTATCAGCTAGAGGTGTCTGCATGTGGGAAGCCAAAGGAGATTAAAATGATGGAAATAGTGTCATATTGTTGCACTGTAAGCTCCATCCCTTTTGCATATGTGTTGTGACATCACACACGTAAAAGAGGGCAATTCTTTGTAGCCTGCAGATGTCTCTGTAGAAACATTTTTATCTGTAATTGTCTCTATTCTGCTCAATATACTTCTTCTTCTTCATCATCATCATCATCATCATTATTATTATTATTATTATTATTTTATTGGATTTTTATACCGCCCTTCTCCTCAGGGCGGTGAACAGCCAGAATAAAACATTTGTGTACAAAAGTTAAAATAATTTTAAGACAATAAAATAAAGTTTGGCCCATAATTTTAAAGCATTCAATTAAAATCAGTATCAATTTTAAAACCAACGTAAAACGTAAAATCAGGCCAGCCCGCTGATTGAAAGAAATAGGTTTTAAGGGCCCGACGAAAAGTCCGGAGGTCTGGAATCACTCATATCTCTGGGGGTAGATCGTTCCAGAGGGTAGGTGCCACCACAGAGAAGGCTCTCCCCCTGGGGGTCGCCAGCTGACATTGTCTGGCTGACGGCACCCTGAGGAGGCCCTCTCTGTGGGAGCGAACTGGCCGGTGGGAAGCAATTGGTGGCAGAAGGCGGTCCCATAAATACCCCGGCCCTAAGCCATGGAGCGCTTTAAAGGTGATCATCCAGAAAGGTACTTCTGAATGCAACAAGCCTCCTTTATTTCCTTTAAGTTCCTCTTTCAAGCTCATTTTGTTCAGGAACACTTTAGGGCAGGGGTGTCAAACTCAAGGCCCATGGGACGGATCTGGCCGGCGGGGCTGTCCTGGAAACAGCAAAGGACCTGCCTGGGGTGCTTCTGCCAGCGAAAACGGGCTCCCAGGCTCAGTTTTCAGCTGCCTCCTGCAACCCTTTGCCAGTGAAAGCAGCCCTCCCAAACTCCTTTTTCACTGGCAGAGGGTTGCAGGAGGCCGTGGCAGCTGAAAACTGAGCCTGGGAACCTGTTTTCGCTGGCAGAGCTCCTAGACCACCACAGGTGCCCCCGACAGGAGTGACATTGAGCTGGCCATGCCCACCCTGACCCCCCGCCCGAGGTCAAACACAACCCTGATGCGGCCCTCAATGAAATTGAGTTTGACACCCCTGCTTTAGGGCATTACCCTAGTTCCTATACTACAGCTAAACAAAACACTTATGAAAGAAACAATCATATACAGTAGTGGCCAAAATTGTGGAAACCTTTTGGGAAAAGTGTATTTTCTAAAACTAGCTAATAACACCACTTTTTTGGGGAGGGGGAGTAGTACCATAAAATTATATATCAATGGAAACATAATTTAATCAAGAATATAATGCAATAACGTTTATGGAGGATTTGCTATTAGAATAGCAGTTACAGTATAAAGAAGAAAAGTGAAACATGCAGAAAAAACGAGATATACAAAAATTATCACCATAGAAAAAATGAGATATGCAAAAATTATCACCATGTCAGTTAATACTTACTTGGGTAACCTTTAGCATAAATTACGGCCTTACAATGTCTTCCCATGGAGTGAACCAAGTCGTTTAGTTCTGCAGCTGTTATAATGTGAAACCAAGACTGAATGATTGCTTCTATTAACTGGGTTTTATTGCTTGGTCGCTTCCGACTAACAAGTTTCTTTAGTCGGCTCCATAGATTTTCAATTGGGTTAAGGTCTGGGCTATTCCCAGGCCATTCCAGCAGTGGAATACGTTTATCTTGAAACTTCAAAAAAAAGTGGTGTTATTAACCATCAAACCTCAAAAGTACACTTTCCCCAAAAGGTTTCCACAATTTTGGCCACTACTGTATACTGGCTTGATTTATCTCTGCATCCTTCTTCCCTCTCTCTTGTTTGTGTGTATTTTATTTATTAGAAAAACCCATGAGTAAGGAGCTTGCGGTTTTTATAAAGCATTATGTATTTAGATCATTGTATATAAACAAGTGAAACCACAAGTTTTTTTTCTCCTCCAAAAGAGAGCAGCTTTATGGATGAAATTGCAAAGAAATACAAATTGTCCTTTGTTAAAGTTCCATATGCTATCTCTGTTCTGCCTAGGTTTTTTTTTCCTTTGATCAAAGAAAAATAAGCAGAGAAAATATAGATGCATCCTCTGTAGCTAGAGGCTCACAAACAGAATCCCATCCATTGAGTTTAAAGAGTTTTTCAATTACCATTGGATTTCTCTAAGTAATGAGAAAAGTATAGGTCTGGCATTGTTTCCAATACAGATAGTCCTCGACTTACGACCGCAATTGAGCCCAAAATTTCCATTGCTAAGCAAGACATTTGTTAAGTGAGTTTTGCCACACTTTATGACTTTTTCTTGACAGAGTTATTAAGTGAACCAATGCAGGTGTTCAGTTAGAAAACAGGGTTGTTAAATGAATCTGGCTTCAGCATTGAGGTTGCTTGTCAGAAAGTCACGAACAATGATCACATGACACCGGAGTATTGCAACCATCATAAATACATGCCAGTTGACAAGCATCTGAATTTTGATCGCATGATCATGGGGATGCTGCAACGTAAGTGTGAAAAACTATTGTAAATCACTTTTTTTCAGTGCGTTGTAACTTTGAACGGTCAGTAAATAAATGGTTTTAAGTTGAGAACTACCTGTACTATTTCTCTGAGTTCTCTCCTCTAACTACTAATAAAATCTAAAGGGATGGGGGAAGATTTGATTTGATTGAGTGACTGATTTACATTATTATTATTATTATTATTATTATTATTATTATTATTATTATTAT
>WNWU01000053.1:8628224-8640527 GCA_012654045.1 Ptyas mucosa | reverse complement strand
ATTATTATTATTATTATTATTATTATTATTATTATTATTATTATTATTATTATTATATTTATATGCTGCCCATCTTGCTATCCAAAGTGACTCCAAAGACCTTTCAAAGAGGGTTAGAGAACAGTGAAAGAACAAAACAAACAAATCCTACAAAAGACAGTTAGGTATGATTTCCCGAAGCACATGAAATACATTAAAACATGGAGAAGATGATTAACTATCATACTACGAGTTTCATTAGTTTATTTCCAACTCAGTTAATGAGAGGGTAATAAAAGGTAAACTTAAAAAAAGAGAGAAGATTCAGCACCATTGCCTGGGGACTGGATGTTTCTCTACAGCAAATATCAGTAATAAGTGTAACAGACGCTTTCATGGGTGCACCAAGGGAACGTAATTCATCTGATTTATTATGGTCTCCAACTTTGTTACTTGGTTCAATCCTCTATCACTTAACTAAAAGCTGAATATAAATGACAATTTATTACAGAGGACACACAATAATCATTGAAAGCTATCCAAATGGCTGGGGGGAATTTTGTAAATGCTTAAAACTGCTCAAAATGGTTGCTAGGAGTTGAAAATGATTTAGTGGCATATAATTAATCAACAGCAAGTATGTTCTAGCTGCAGCATAATAATGTTGGCTAAGTTGCGTTCACACTAGAACCAACAAAGGGGGAAAAAACTGGAAAGGTAACCCAGTATGGCTTGGCGGACCAAAGGTGATGATACAATATTCTTAATTTTTTGTCTGTCCATCCATCTGTCTGTCTGTACGTCCGTACATCCATTCCCTCCTTGTGGAAAATAAATTTTTCAGATGCATGTGAAAATGGTGGGGTGAGTGTGAGGATAACTTAGAGAACTTGAGGTCTCTTGGGTATCTAAAACAAATGAATGGGGCTTTATAAGTCCACAGACTATCTAACATTAATTAACAAAATATTATGATTGCATTGTTTTTTATTATTATTATCCTTTACCCTTAGTATTTATCATTCCGTCAAACAATGGGCTATATGTATATAGTTGTATGTGAGCACATGCACACACTCAGAAATATGCTTACAATTAAATAAAATCTTTCTTGAACCCGATAATGTAGTTTATATTAGACATAAACATCAGGCTGCAGTCCTTTTTTTTTTCTCCAAAGGCAACAATCAAAGATATATGCCTTTAGCAACAATCTAAGAACGATCTTTAATACCATAAAATTAAGGAAGAATGTCTAACCTCAGGACAAGATGTGATGACTCACAATACCTTTTGAATTGGACTTAACTCTGTGTGTATTTAGCTTCATTTGTTGCTTACCACACAAGTTCTGTACAGTACAATGTATTTTCTAGCTCAAATTTTACTAGTATTACAACTACTATTAAATTATTACTATTTAGTAATGCGCATGCATTACTAAATTAATCTTCTCATTGTTCCTATCACCCATCTCCTCCCATTTATGACTGTATGACTGTAACCTTGTTGCTGGTATCCTTAAGATTTATACTGACTGTTTCCCTATGACTATCATTAAGTGTTGTACCTTATGATTCTTGACGATTGTATCTTTTCTTTTATGTACACCGAGAGCGTATGCACTAAGACAAATTCCTTGTGTGTCCAATCACACTTGACCAATAAAGAATCCTATCCTATCCTATCCTATCCTATCCTATCCTATCCTATCCTATCCTATCCTATCCTATCCTATCCTTCCTATCCCATCCCATCCCATCCCATTCTATTCTTAATAGCAATAATAAATGCATTGTAATTAATGTTACTAAATTGAAAAATATAACTTCGGTGCAAGATTTGTTTAAAGAATGCAATTTTAAAAGCTTAATCCTTAGCATTGACCCGGGTGATAGAGATAGATTAGCATATTAGATTAGCAAATCAAAGCTAAACCACAAAGCCCCTCTAAAAACCGAATGGAAATACAGGTTGTCCTTACTTAGCAACACTCATTCAGCAACTGCTTGAAGTCATAATGGTGCTGATTGAGGAGACTTATAATTGGTCCTCAAAACTGCGGACGTCACAGCGTGCCTGCAATCACATGATTGTGATTCGGATGTTTAGCAACCACTGCACAATTACAATGGTCACAGTGAACCCGTGTCATGTGATCATTATTTGTGACCTTTATTGCTGGCTTCTGAGAAGTCAAGTCAATAGGGAAGCCATCAGCAGTCACATGACATCGCATTGCACTTAACTGAGATGCTGTTGTAAATTGGCACAGTCATGTGACTTTTACTTTACAATCGCACTGCATAGTGACAAAGTTCCTGCTCCCAATTACAGCTCACTGAGGCCCTGTGAAATTGGTTCAGAGGCCTCAACGTCTAAGATCTGCAGGCATTCTTCCTTCCAGGAAATTAAGGATGCCAAAAATTGCTCCATTAAGGGTCAGTTTTAACCAGACTTTAAAGTGAGAAAATGTTAAGGGAGGTTTGACAGACTCTAGCCATGATTTGAAGTCTAGGAGAATTTGATGACACATTGCAGAACCTAAAGAAAGCTCTTAATGAACTTGGGCTGTTACTGTGAAGGTTCTCAGAACTTTATAATAGGGCTGTAAATCTTGAAACTGTAGGCTTGTTATCTTGACTTGAAATAAATTTAGGGACACCAGGAGGCAATTATTGTTGCCACTGCTGATGGATCATAAAATTGCATTGGCAGTTTTATGGGTCCAAGCAGAAACATCTTTCATCTGTTTCTTCTCTGACAAAAATATTGGAAGGTAATACCCAGATATTTGAAATCTTTTTATTTGGTAAGTATTGCTGCTGATAAACTTCCAACTACTGTAGGCTACATTTTGCTTGTTGCTTGATGATCAGTATTAACAGTTTTAGAGTAGCTGAAAGCCACTTCTTCTTTACTATAAAACATGGGAAGCACTGGAAGACTCTATCTTAGGCCTGCCAGTATTGTACAAACAACACCTGCAATACAAGTAGTCCTCAATTTACAACAGTTCATTTAATGACTTGTTCAAAGTTACAATGGCACTGAAAACAGTGACTTATGAACATTTTTCACACTTATGACCGTTGCAGCGTCCTCATGGTCATGTGATCAAAATTCAAACCCTTGGCAACTGACTCATATTTATGACGGTTGCAATGTCTTGGGCCCTTTTGTAACATTCTGCTATCAATGGGGAACCCACATTCCCTTAACAACCGTGTTATAAGCTTAACAACTGCAGTGATTCACTTAATAGCTCTGGCAAGAAAAGTTGTACAGTCGAGACTACCTGTATTGGCTGACAAAGGAATGGAAATTCACAACATTGGAGGAAATTGTTTTCTCACTGAAGCTGATGAATCTAGAAATCTTGAGACAAATATAAGTCCAATGGAACATTGCATTCTGGTATACAGGTAGTCCTCAACTTACAACCACAAGTGAGCCTAAAATTTATGTCGTTAAGTGAGTTTTGCCCCATTTTACAACCTTTCTTGACCCATTTGTTAAGTGAATCACTGTAGTTCATAAGTTAGTAACACGATTGTTAAGTGAATCTGGCTTCCCCATTGACTTTGCTGGTCAGGAGGTCGCAAAAAGGGATCACATGATCTTGGGGCACAGAAACAGTCGTAAGTATGAACCAATTGCTAAGCATCTGAATTTTGATCCCATGATCGTGAGGCTGCTACAAAGGTCGTAAATGTGAAAAATTATCATAAGTCACTTTTTTCAGTGTAACTTTAAACAGTCACTAAATGAACTGTTGTAAGTTGAGGACTACCTATATATTATACACAATTATTATTTTTTTCAAAATCCTATTTTGAGTAAGTTCAATGTTTAGTTACCGTATTTTTCGGGGTATAAGATGCACCTTTTTCTCCCCAAAAAGAGGGTGAAAATCTGGATGCGTTTTATAATCCGAATGTAGCCCGCCCAGCTTCTCAAACAACGAAGCTTCAGAAAAGAAGCCCCCAAACAGAGCTTCAGAGGCTTTTTCTGCAGCTCTGTTTCGGAGGCTTTCAGAGGCAGAAAAGAAAGTTTTTTCTGAAACTGAGTTTCAGAAGTTTCAGAGGCAGAAAAAAAAAGCAAAAAAAAAAAAAAAAGCAAGACACAGAGCTCACAACCAAGGAACCTGTTGCTAAAATTCACCTCTGGGAATAGCTGATTGGGGGTATTCCGGGATGCCGATCCACCTGCCAATCAGCTTTTTTCTTATTTTCCTCCCCAAAAACTAAGGTGCATCTTACTCCAAAAATATGGTATGTGATTAACCCTAATCAAGTGAGTATGTAGTAGGAGAGTGAAAAGGAATCACTATTCTATCCATCAGTGTCCCTCAAAAGATTACAAATTTCCAGTTATTCAGTTCCATAACAAACAAAGCCACACCGTTAACTTGACATTTTTATCGCCGTGGCTTTCTGAAACCTCAAATGAGGATGCAATCAATCACAGCATCTAAACGGGACAGGAAAAAAAAAAAAGAGGAGCTGAAACACTAATTGCTTGTCAAGCCAACACCCAGGGAGAGCAAACAAGAATTCATTCCTTTACTTAATACTTAATAACTCAGAGCCAGTTAAAACTGTTTTTGGTTTCCTTATTTTAAAGCAGGGTCACAAAACACCAGCAATAATGGCCTTCAAGTCTCTAATCGAAAGGCGTAATCTAGATAATGTTAGAAATTAAAGGTCAGCGATAGAAGTTGACGTTTCTACAACTTCTTCATGGTCTCAGCTTCATGGTCTCAACAGCCTTGTATGCCTTCCTGTATTTTGGAGAACAATAAAAAATAAAATAAAATAAATAAAAACATGGATGTCTGTAGGATTCAGAATGGCTCAGTTTCTTTCCCCATTATCTCGTACATTAGATTTATAGAAAGCTGCCCTAATTCTTTAAAAATCAGTTTTCCTTTGATGTCTGAAGCAGCTGTGTTATGAACAACTTTTCAGAGTAGAATATTTTAGTTTGCCCTTAACTAGGTATGGAATTTGAAGCCTTCCAAATATTGTTGAATTGCAAATCCCATCATTTCTCTCCAGGGGCTTTGTTCCTAGGGTTTGTAGGAATTCACTCCATCACTAATCCACTGTTTCTTAGTTTAAATGTCACCAGTTTAAGAATCAAAAGTAAAACCCCACATGAGCAGACACAGACATAGTCTATCCTCAGACAGCTAAACTAAATTTGAACTTGGCGATAGGATTCTCAGTTTAGAGAGACATAAATCTGATAGACATCCAGGATCTCAGCTCAGCCTTAATTGCGACTTACACTGTGACACCTTTCAAGTGATGTTTAAGGTGGCAAAAAAAGATCGCTGACAGGAAAACAACGTGTAACTTAGGTTCAAGTGAAGCATGAAAGCAAAACCCGTACTTCAAATTTTATAATGGCACTGCCTCTAATGCATAAAGAAATCCCGTATCACACACACACACACAAATCTCTTTGAACGCTTTGTGTGTATTGCATGATTACTGCCCCAATTAGAACAGCAAAGAGGTGCGATTCAAAAACAACCAAGTTTTTTAAAAAATGCCAGAAAACAAAAGCAGTCTTTTAAACCAGATGAATATTCTAACCAATGCACCTTTTCATTTGTACCATTCTGAGATGAAGAAGACAAATCAGAGCTTCCATTTTGAGGTGGGAGGTGGGGTCCTATCTCTGGAAAGCCATATCCTTGCTGTGGATCTTTTTCTTAATCTACTACCTTCTTGTAGAAGGATGATTCAGTTGAGGTAAGAATTAATCTATCAGTGTTTTATAAAGCAGGACACGGAGGACTACATAGGATCCCTGCAATGTCTTGGGGGAAGGGGTACATTATTTTATGTAGTAGTAACAGTAGCTGTACCAGCAGCATCAAGGCCAGCAAAGGTAGCTACTAAGGGACTGAACCATAAGTCACCGAAAGAGAGACTTATTCAGAATCTTTCAAGTTTATTGCAGAACTTGGTATCCCTTGACTGAGGAAACTTTGTAGTCAAGTCCTTGAAAAGACACTAGGTATCACAGCTTCACCCAAGAAATGGTAGCAGAGTTTGTTCAAGATCACTTCCAGCTCCCCAGGAAGACCAAAGAGAAATGTGCTTAACTGCAGACACTAGGAGTGCTAGTAACACAGCAGACAAGCTGTGCTTCCGGAACAAGAAATTCAACCTGCTATATATAACAGCCCCTTGTTGTTAAATTTTAGGTCTCTTTCACCTGTCCTAAAAAGGCAATGGACTTCTTGTTGTTTGTTTCTTGACCATGAGTGCGGAAGGCACCTGGACTGTCTTTTGATAAAAAGTTGTATCTTATCTATGGCTCTTAGTAGTCAGGCTTGACAGCTTCAGTCTCTCACCAGCAGGCTGAGACTCTGAATTCCTCTGTCTGCTCAGGGAGATCTTGATAACTTGTCTAATGTTCAGTGTGTGCTACCCTTCTCTAATTTGGGGTTGGAGAAGTGCAAAGGCTCTCCTAGCCCCAGTTGCCTTATGAAGCTTTTAAAACGCACACACTCATTTGTTTAATGTGCTCCCCATTCGTAGAACTGATAGATACATAAATCCAGTACGAGCTTCGGTGCAAGACCCTTCACGCTGGCAAGCTCAACCAGATAACTGGGAGATAGTATGGGAAAAAAAACCTCAACCAAAGATGGCACAAGCGATCAGAAATGAGCAGCTCAGAATTTCGTGTCTTGTCCAAATCAGACCGAGTCTGAAAGCTGGGAAGCAAGAGGAAGAGGAGGAGCTTGACAGCTTGCAGACTTGGTCCATGGACTTCAGACAAGGCTTAACCGATTCCTGACTGCTGGCCCCCACGCTCAATGAGAAAGATCTGGTATAAATAGATCAGAGACAGGCATCCAGATAGTATTCTAAATGTTAATTTTTTCATGGAGGGCTTCCCAATTTTAAAGTCTACAACATCTGTGCCAGAATTAGAAGGGAAAAGTAACAGCTGCAGTATAGTAGTAACCAAGACCTGCGAAGCTATGGCAGAACACACCTCTCTCATCATTTCACACTTTTTTCTTCAGAGAACAAATAAGCAACTGCATGGAAAGCACAGCAAATTATATTATCAGCATTATTTTTCAATAAAAAGAAGTTAGAAAAAAAATTAATACAATGCGACATCTAAAATACAGCTGAAAGATGAGATTAATTCAGACTCGCGCGTATGAACTCTTGCTAGTATGAACTCTTGAGTGCAGTTTTCCAATATTTACACTTTTTAAAACCACTATAGCCCTGATGGCGAACCTATGGCATGCGTCCCCGAGGTGGTACGCAGAGCCATCTTTCTGGGCACGCGAGCTGTCACCCAACTCACCTGCAGCTGCGCATGCGCGCGTGCCTAAACTGGTGTTCGGGCCCCTGGTGCACATGCACACAATTCAGGGGACCTTGCTGGTCTTCGGAGCTCTCCTGCGCATACGTGTGTGTTTGGGCATGGACGCAAGAGAACTTGTATGCAGTGGACGCATGTGTAGACAGTGATTACACATGCAGCACACAGGGAGCCACGTGAAACCTGTGCACATGTGCAGACTGTGAGCACAGCGCATGGGAGCTGTGTGAAAGCCATGCGCATATGGTGCGGTTGCACGTGCTGCGCACAGGGGCGCATGCGAAAGCCATGCATATCTGCAGATAGTGCAGTTGCATATGCAGCGCACGGGGAGGAGCTGCGCATTAGCTGCTTCATTAGCTGTTTGGCACTCGATGAGTAGAAGGTTCACCACCACTGCACTATAGTATCCCCCCAAAAACAAAGCTTTAACCACTTCCTCATTTGGACATTTCTAGAGAGCAAGTATGGATAACAGTAGGGATCAAAAAACAAAACACAAATAGTAGCAGAGAAATTAGGTCTAGCTCTGGTCAGAAATCTCACATGATAACTCTGAGCTGGTCCATTATGGAACATTTATTTTAAAAAAGATACTTTGTCTGCAGGTAATCCAGGGCATAGGAAGGATCATAAGGGCCAGACAATCCTCTAGTTGTGTATACAACTTTGCCCTTAAAACCATGCACAAAAGAGAAACTCTTGAGGCATTCGGTAGCATATGAAAAGGAGTTGTTTTTTTTTAAATAATAGCTCTCAAAGAAGAGTCCCAGTACTGAAAGCTTGACATAAAAGTATTCTACAATGCCTGCTATTCTGTACTTCTTCCCCTTGTATTCTCAATGGGCAGCCTGCAACAGGCTATGCATGTAAATATGCGGTACATTATGGGGAACAGCCATCTAATCTCAGCCTTTTCAAGTAAGTGAATAATTGTTCAAGT
Organism: Ptyas mucosa; assembly: GCA_012654045.1. Taxonomy (NCBI): domain Eukaryota; kingdom Metazoa; phylum Chordata; class Lepidosauria; order Squamata; family Colubridae; genus Ptyas; species Ptyas mucosa. The sequence continues at coordinate 8,632,240 of WNWU01000053.1, read as the reverse complement.
GGCAATACTTGGAATTCTGCATAATTTATGCTGTCTTGTATTGTAACAGAGGACAATCAAGTTGCCGAGTACTGTATCTTAATCTGCCTTTGTGGAGCTCGGGTACAATGGTATGAGCTTTATTCTATGTACACTAATATTTTCAGATAAGAGTAAGGAAAGTATTACATAATTACTCCCTTCTTCTAATTAGTCTGAGACATTTCTTTTCTAAATTTAATTAACCTGTTTAATATGATGTCCAAATTCTATACTCTATTGAACATTAACTAATCACATTAACTATGGCAGCTTCAGCAAGTAAGCTTCACAATCCATCACATGAGGTTATACATGGCTTGATTTAAAAAATAATCAATATTAAGTATAGTCTGTCGGGCTTTGAGGCGTGAACGAGAAGTAGCTAACCAAAGCCACAGTGAATATTTTCGTATTCTTTCTCATAATGCTCCCCAAGAACAAAGGATTAGATTTCACACAACTCCAATCTTTCCAATAGTCTATTTATTTATTTATTTAGGAAATTTATATGGCCGCCTATTCGCTCACAGTGACTCTAGGTAGCTTACAAGCAACAAGAACACAATATACTCAACTCAGCCTGTGGTGAATTAAGTGATGCCATGTCCTCCCTCTCACAATGCCTGGAGGCTGTTAGGGGTTGGATGGGGAGCAATGGGTTGAAACTAAACCCGGGCAAGACCGACTGGCTCTGGGTTTGGGGTTCGTTGACCTAGGGAGAATTGCCATCTTTGGTCTTGGATGGGGTGGCACTACTCCAAACAGACCCTGTGCATAATCTGGGGGTTCTCCTGGACTCACGACTCCTGCTCGAAGAGCAGGTGATGGTCGCGGCTAGGAGGACCTTCTTGCAACTGTGAGTTGTGTGCCAGTTACGCCCTTTCCTGGACCAGCAATCCCTACTCACAGTCACTCATGCCTTGGTCACTTCCTGTCTTGACTATTGCAACGTGCTCTACATGGGGCTGCCCTTGAAGAGCATCCTGAAGCTCCAGTTGCTGCAAAATGCAGCAGCCCACACGGTTCTGTGCAGACCCTGGTGTGCACATATATCACCTCTCCTGCTGGAGCTGCATTGGCTGCAGATTTGCTTCCGGGTACAATTCAAGGTGCTGGTTGTCACCCTTAAAGCCCTTCATGGCTTGGGACCAGATTATCTCAGGGACCATCTCCTGCTGGTCACATTTGCCCGACCCATTAGAGTGGGGAGGCAGGGAATGCTGTGGGTCCCATCCCCGCGGGAGATACACCTGGTGGGACCCAGAAGAAGGGCCTTTTCTGTGGTGGCTCCCTCTCCCTGGAACATCATTCCCCCAGAAATTAGAATGGCCCTCATCCTAATTCTCTTCCAGAAGGCATTGAAGACCTGGTTCTGCCAGCAGGCCTGGGGAACCCAGAGCGGGATGGAGCCCATTAAATGGCTCATGTGATCGGCTGTCGCTGGGTAGGAGGGGCGGGTCAGGGATGATTTTATTACATTAATTTATTTGATTTTTTATGAGTTTTAGTTTTTTAAATGTGGTTTTTTATATTCTGTAAGCTGCCTTGAGTCGCCATGGGCGAATAGGCATCAATATAAATCTAATAAATAAATACAAAAAAGAATTTAAAAAACCAATAACCCCTCACTCATCCCTGGTGACAACACACAGTCAAACAAGTCATTTGATGGACTCCATCCCAGTCTGGGTTCCCTAGGCCTGCTGGCAAAACCAAGCCTTCAGGGCCTTATGAAAGAGTGTCAAAGTGGGGGCTGGTCTAATTTCTGAAGAGATAATGTTCCAAAGGGAGAAAGCCACCACAGAGAAGGCCCTTTTTCTGGGTCCCACCAGATGTACCTCCTTAGGGGGTGGGACTTGCTGTATTCCTTACCTCTTCTCTCTAGTGTGTTGGGTGGATATGACCGGCAAGAGACAGCCCCTCAGATAACCCAGCCCCAAGCCATGAAGAGCTTTAAAGGTGACAACCAGCACCTTGAATTGCACCCAGAATCAATTGGCAATCAATGAAGTTCCTGCAGGAGAGGAAACACAAAATCGGGATGGCCGCTGCATTTTGAACCAACTGGAGCTTCGAGATGCTTTTTCCAATCTTTTGTGGTAAGTTGCCTACAACTCCCATTATTCCCTGTTAGTACTATGAGACTGGAAAACATGAAGCTCAACACACCAAAAAAGTAACATGTTGTAGAAGTCTGATTTAGCATGATATATGATCTGGTACAATGACTCCCAGACTTTTGGGATTTATAGATAAATGAAACTTGCCCCTAGGCCAAATTCAACATTTAACATTTTAGAATATTACCCCCTACAGATTTCTGATGCTAGCAGACTTAGAAAAAAATGCACATATTAATTGCAAAATTGTCACTTTAAGACACATATATGAAAGCTAACGAAACACAGAATTATAAATTGACAGGGATACAGGCTTTATCCTGCAATGTCAAAATTCTCAACATCAGTAACCAACAAGTTTTTCACAAGCAAGCATTATAATGAAATGATCTTTTAAAAAATCCTAAAACACTTTTGCCTCAATAGTCAGGGATTTATTCCCTTAGGAACAAAAAAAATATTATTTCCCCCCACCTGTTCTTGCTTATGTAATGAAAATAAGTGACTAAATTTAAGTGACCCAAAGATATTGATATTTAGCACTATCAATTTATGTCATGATAAATAGTTGATTTGCTATGCAGAATCAAACTAATTAAAATGTCTACTTAGAAAGAATCAAAGTTCAATTAAATTAAATAGGTTTGTTTTTCTGTCCATGTAAAGCTTGATTACTGGTAATATTTACGTTAGTCTAGTAAACAGCAGGATTTTTTTTACCAAATTGTAAGTTTAAATTCTCCTAAATTTAGAAGACCATAATTCCAATTAGAATTATTTCAAGGGAATTGATTTATTTTCCTTTCCTGTTCTGTTTTATTAGAATTCATCTAGTAGAGCTATCGGTAGATGAATTATTCATCTAGCATAATTATTTTTACATCATACCTATGCCCAACTGTGAACCATTTTATCGTTCGGTGGACTGTCCTCAAATTATATCTTCATATTTTCACCCATGAAGGTGAATTCTTTTTTTTTTCCCTGTTAAAGAAGAATCATCCATACGTTCAATGCATTTGCAGAAATGAAAGTTCAGTGTCATTTTAACTTTGCTAATTTGCAAGGCAGCACAAGCAACATAAAGCAAAGGCAAATGCATGAACCCACTTCTTTTCATTTACCATTATGGATATAATGTAGCTTATTCAACAAGCCATGTGAAAATATTCTGCTTTAGCATTGTGTGTGATTTACTCCCAATGTTAAGGGTTTAAATTTGTTAAGAATACTGATTGGCTGACTGTGTTAAACAAAGATAAGGAGGGGAAAAAAGCTAAACATAACATTTTAGAGAAGATAATGTGATTATAGAAGTATAGAGTGCTGAAAGAGACTAAAAGTGCTAGGTAGATGAAGGGGAAATTCTCTCTTTTCTTTATTTACTCCCCTCTTATAGATTACAAATTTGAAATAAAGAAAAATATATTATTAAAGGGAGTGAAAGTTATACAAAGGAAGGAGGGAATTTTTGAATCACTCCGTAAAAGTATATTTGCATATGACAGAAAAAATTAACAGAACAAAATACTATTCTATCAGCCAGCAACAATATTATATGTCTATAAAATGGAGATATATTGAAGTTCCCATAATGGAAGATCAAATAAACAAGGAACTTTGTGGAATGCTGCTGGACCCTTTTGGCTGAAAATTGAAAGAGTTAAAATGTTTATTTTTAGGCTGGACAACCGAAAATGTGTTGAATGAGAGGACGAAGGGATTATATTTAAGAGAGAGGAGGGATAATAACTTTGATTCTAACCGCTGAAATGAAGGTCTCTTCCTTATTTTTTTTTCCTTTTAATGGTATAGTTCCCTGCAATTTTTTCCTTTCCTTTCCTTTCCTTTCCTTTCCTTTCCTTTCCTTTCCTT
>WNWU01000053.1:8601329-8628214 GCA_012654045.1 Ptyas mucosa | reverse complement strand
TTTCCTTTCCTTTCCTTTCCTTTCCTTTCCTTTCCTTTCCTTTCCTTTCCTTTCCTTTCTTTTCCTTTCCTTTTATATATTTATTTTTCTTTTATTCAAGTAAAAATTCTCAATAAAATTTTTTTTTAAAGTTCCTTTGAGAGAATATGGCTAAAAAGAAATATCTGAGATTTTGTCATCTCTGACTTTTTCAAATAACATTAGATTATTTCACAAATCTCCATTTAAGAAGAGAAATCAAGAGGCAAAGTTATGGACTATCAGGGAGCTTTCCCTTGTCTTCCATACTTTGTTAGTGACATGCATACACCACTAAAATATCTCAACTTAAAGATACAATAAGTGATAACTTTTAGGCATATATCTAATGCTAGATCACACTGGACAGAGAAAGAAGAGAAATTCCTGGCGAGAATTCCTTAGGAATTCCTTCCTGGTTCTTAGTGTACCATTAAGGTATATAAAGGCCCTCTGCTAAACAGGATGAGTAATATAGGAGATATTACAAGGGCCCTTCATCAGCAGTTACCTGGATTATCAGGCCTTTCAGAGCTGTTTAACAGATCAACCTTCTAAGAGATGGACACAGCTTTAGATAATATTCTGGTTATATGCTGACAATGGGAGCTCAGTCTCATTTCACCATGAACTCATGGGTAATTTTCAAGAACTCTGAAGTTCTTAGAAAAGATTCCATTCAAAACATTTCAAAAGCTAGTTCAGAAATTTTTAGAACAATCAATGCTTAACAGCAGACCAATCTTTTCTCAAAGGGTTTCAAATCAAAAACAAGAATTTTATTATGGGCTGAAGTGATATACCAAATCAGTGGTGGGTTGCCCCTGGTTCGCACCGGTTCTATAGAACCGGTAATAAAACCGACGGGAGGCCCCGCCCACCGACCCCTACATCATCAAAATGCTTCTGCGCATGCGCAGAAGAGCACGCACATGCACGAGCAAAGCGATCACACATGCACGGCCCCACTGTAAACCGGTAGTAAAGATAAGTAGAACCCACCCCTGTACCATATCACCTTTTTCTTAAATAAACATTCTCTTTTAGTTACAATTTAAACATCTGCTGCATTTCTTACAGACATTTGCATTTCCATAATACCAAAAAATGTGTTTCTGTTCTTTTTCTTTCTTTTTTTTAAACAAGGCTTTAAAGTTTGCCTATTTCTACATTGGCTTACACTAGCAGGTTTATATATCTCAGCATTCAAAGCAAAGAAGATGTTGCTATGATTACATAACGAAATGGGCTTACACTGGCAATTTTCCAACCCAGCTGAACAAAGAGAAAGCACAGGATGGTACCAAGTAATCTCGTGCAATCAGGAACTTAAAAAGCTAGCAACTTCCAATCCTTCTCCCTATACTTGTGAATGTCATTTATTTGCCTTGCTTTTCAGTGCAAGATATTACAATTAATTAAGACGACTGCTACCTCAGTGAAAGGACAGCCAGAATTAATGTAGTCACATATCTCTATCGTGTGATTCGCCTTAGGAGCTTAAACCAAATCATACAGCACTTCTTTCTTCAATTTCCCCCACAAAAATTAACTCGTGAGGCAGGGTGATATGAGAGAGAGCTACTGGCTGAAAGTCAGTGAGCTTCCATAGCTGAAGTGGATTTGAATCAGCATCTCCCCTTTCCTAGCTTCCTGCCCAACAGCATAACTTACTGCACCATGCATTATTCAAGTCTATCCACACTTCACAGTTATAATATATTCTGGGCATTGAAGAGGGGAAAGGTAACGAAAGAGATGGAGAATATGATGGATTGCTGAAGAGCTTTCACTTGCAACTGAACACAGGTAGTCCTTAACTTATGACTGGTTGCTTAACGACTGTTTGAAGTAATAACAGACTCTTCCCAACAAGGACTTACAACCCAGTTTCAAACTTCCTATGTTGCGCGCGCATGCACACCACACACACACACACACACACACCAATGTGGTTGCATTTTGGACACTCAGCAACCAGTGAGTGCAGCACCTGGTGTTACATGACCATGGTTTATGATGCTTTTGCCAGAAACAGGTGCTTACGTCCAGTTTCTGGCAAAATTGGCCCACAGCAAACAATGGATCCACTTAATAACCATGACACTCGCTGAATGACTATGCCATTCACTTTATAATTGTAGCATTCACTTAACGCCAACTCTATCAATCATCCTGGTTTCTTCAAAAACAAATCATGAGTTCTAGCCCCACCTTAGGCATGAAAGCCAGCTGGCTGACCTTGGGCCAGTCCCTCTGTCTCAGCTCAACTCAACTCACAGGGTTGTTATTGTGGGAAAACTAGGAGGAGGAAGGAGTGCTAGATATGTTTCTTGCTTTGAGTTGTTTATTAAAAATAATAATAAAGGCAGGATATAAGCAAATAAATACCAGCGATCTGCATAACTACAAAAATGTTACCTTTGAAGCTTGCCGAAGCCACCGCAAGTACTCAGTGAAAGTATCAAAGCAGATGTAGTAGCTCTGACTTTGAGGTCCAGATGAGCTAAATGCTAAACAGTGTTGGTGCTTTTTAACTTCTTCTACCTGCATAGGGATGGATGGAAATACATATATTTAAAAAAAATATATAACTTCTACGACAGAGGTTAAACTTCTAAAATATTAATTAATTAAAAATAGTGTTAAGGGGGGGAAAAAGCCGCAAGGATAAACAGGCTGTCAACATAACAAAAGAAATGTGTACATTTAATAAAAAGCATATGAAATTTTAAAATTTAGCTCATTTCATTGGGCTAAAACAAATCAAAAGTTGTAATAAGTCTTCAGATCATATATCTGAGATTAAGCTTCAAGTAGTATAATGGGTCATAATTTCAAATACATGATACATAGATTTCATTGTTAAACAGTTTTAGAAAAATTCTCAACAATCCATTTTACTGCCAGACCTTTTTAACTAACGAATTGTCACAAAAATGACACTTTTGTTTTTCCTGTTCATTGCATACACCGGGGGATCCCCAATCCTAGGGCACAGACCAGTACCAGTCTGTGGCCTGCTGGGAACCGGGTAAGAGGCAGGCTGCTCCTGGAGCAGCCAGGAGAAGGAGAAGGAGAAGCCGCCAGCGGGGAGGCGAGCTGCCCCAGGAGGACCAGAGGAGAGCGCAGCTTCTCACTCATGGAGATCCACCGGCGGGGAACTGGTTGTGAAAGCGGTAAGAGGTGCACAAGCCAGGAAGCGGTCATGCTCCCTGGCCAGAGAGGGTTGCACGTTCACGCCAGCAAAGGTTTGTGCAACCCTCTCCGGCAAGGGAGCCTCCCCGCTGGCAGTTTCTCCTTCTCCTGGCTGCTCCAGGAGCAGCCTGTCTCTTACCGGTGAGAACGGCCTGCCACCACAGCCTGCCCCCGCCCTCTCTGCCCCGGCAGTTGCTCCTGGTGCTGCTAGAGAAGTGGCAGCACAAGAACACTCTTGCTGGGGGAAAGGGGGTGGCGGCGGCAGGAGCAGCAGGCCGGGGCTTCCCTCCCTCCCTCTCCCCGGAGGCCTGGGGCTATGCCAGAAGTCTGCTCAGGCGGGGAGACAGGGAAGCCCCAGACCGCCCTCAGAATAACAACTTTCCAGGCCCAAAACAGGGTGGGGGCGGGGGGCCGAAGCACGTGTGCGGGGTATGCATGGGCAATGTGGGGCGCATGCACAGGATGTCATATGCACATCCACATGTGGCAGGGTTCGCATTGCATTATGGGTGCTGGCATGTGCGCGAGCTGTTGCACACACACATACACACTTCCGGCATGCCACGAGAAAAAGATTTGCCAACACTGTATTAGGACTTGCTCATCAAAGAATACTGGGAAACATTTGCTTCTAAATCCTTAAGTAGTATATCTATCCGGTTTGGTAGCAACAACTGGAATAAGTTTTGCAAAGAAGCAGTTCTGCTCACTGTAATTTGTAATACAATTTTTCGAGAAAAATATCAACTCTTTTGACCTGCTAGATCAACCTTCCGTATCTTGATACTCTCCAATATCCATGATGGAATAGAATATGGAAGGATTAAGCATTCAACGTGTTTGGAAAACGCCCATGTTAACTGTATGCTGAATACATACAATTTTTTGACTGCCTAATAGGATACAAGGACAATTTAAAAGATGTAAACGTGTGTCTTTTAGAAAATGATCATTTCTGCACAGGGAATAACACAATGACCAGGTTGCTGAATGAAATCCGGATAGTATTCTGCCAGCAAAGGGACTGAATTATTGATCAACCTGTGATTGTGTCTCAAGCAAGCAAATCCTTTCTACAGCAAATGCACTGACTAATGTGGCTGTGTAATCATCACAAGGACTCACAGGGCAGCATTAATGAAATCAGCAATGACTTATAATACAACTTCTCTTCCCATGCTTGTAACTCTTAGTTACTGTATAGTGAGCACAATTTACAGTACCAGGAACTCTGGTCACTTTGTGGCTTCAATGAGAGGACAACAACATTGATCACTGAACTCCATATGGTTGATAGGAGATTTCAGCTTATATGTGCTCATAAAACTGGATATATTTAAAAGCCAACACTATTCCATGCCCTCAGAACACTTTTTATGTTCTACAGCTTTTGTCAGAATCTCATAGCCTAGACAGACCAATTAGATCAATAGAGTGTGATTTAAATGAGGTTATATATGTCTAAGCATCAAATTGAAATGATTTGGGTCTCGCAATAAGAAACGTATGGATTAGTTGGCCCCACTAGAAATACACTGTGGTTGTATGAGATTATGCCTATGTCTCCATGAATAGCTACTGATTAAAAGCCCAGGTCAGGATTTTTTGATTGGGGAATGGTGTGCTATCTATGTTCCCAATTTATTCTCCAAGTGTAATGGGAAATCAATCACAGTCCTCAAGAGCAAACAGTGTGGGGAAAAAAATGATGTGCAAAACAAATCGTTTTACAAATAAATACAAAATGAGTATACCATCTAAAAACAATAATTGCATTATCATTTGACCAAATAAAGGATAGTTTAGAGAAATTGAAAATCTCATTGGGATATATCCTATTATACAAAGATGGACATTTATACAGTTCCCTTGCCTGAGGCTGCTTCTTGATTTTAAATTTGCTATTACAGATTCTAGGTTTAATTATTTTGCCTACTAGAAGCTAGAATACACACACATAGCTATACTAACAATGCGGTTTTTGCCATGTTATATTTTTCTATACAACTGGTTTTTTGAGCAAAAATTACAAATACAGATGAGTAAGCATTCTTAAGATTACAAACGTGCTCATAATTACTCCCAAACGTGATGTGTTTTATTTCTTAATACTGCTCTTGCATTTTTTTTTCTTGGTTTGTTTAATTCCTTATTACGTTAGTTTTAAAATATGTGATTTTGATGATGCATTATTCATTTTAATTTTAATAAATGTAGACACACACACACATTGAAATTGTTAACTTGCCTTTCCCCCAATTAAGGGGAGCACATGCATTTTTCCAGTCTGGCTTTCTTTCACTGATGATACTATTAGGCACGTCCCACAAAGGATAACTTGGCGTCTTGTCCATCTGTTGACCGGCAAATGCATTTTCCCTTTTCTAACATTGTACATTCCTGAGAGCTGAATCCGTTCAGAGTTGCCAGTGCTGTTGGGCTTTCCTGGAATGAAAACAGCAAGTAACTTTATCAGTCAGAGTGCTTTTCCCATTATTCTTCAACATGCTCTAGATAGCACAACAAAATGAAGACCATATCCCCAAAGACAGATAGAAAGACCAGCGTAACTTGAAATACATGGAAAATTACTGTCCTGCCAATTGCTTTTTAAATGTTTAGCTCCAGGAATGTTTTTAAGGGTAATAATCTTGATATGTAAATAATTATGTGGATATAAAAGTCTATGGACAAATTTGCAGATTTGATTTCCAGGGAGTGTAGCTTAAATTGCCATTAGAAACATGAAAAATATATCAAAGACGCAGAACAAAAGTCAAAAGTCCCACACTGCGGTGCCTTTTACTAGACCCCAAACTCTGTTATCCCAACACAAGATTGAGTCGATCACTTGACAGAGATTCTAAAAAACAGAAAAGGTTTAATTAGATATTACAATCACATTGGGGTAAATATCTAAACTTTCAACAGCAACAAAAAGACCCTCAAGATTAAACTATTAGTAGAAAGGCTTCTGAAGAAAGAACTTACTGAGTACCAGTCTACTGATTGAATGCTCAAAAGGAGGCTCTTTAATGAACACAGTCTGCTTCATCTCCGAACCCTTTAAAACAATATACACCCTAACACACAAAAATCATTTGATTATGATGGGACAACTCTCACTTGTATATTAGAGCAGCAAGATTGTCCCACATAAATTGTAGTATCCACCATTTCTTTACACCATTTCCTTACTAAGAAGGCCAAAGGTGAAAAATGTGAGAATGCTACACAGCATTCCTGCTACAGGAACCACGGAAGATACGTTAGGATACGTTGAGTAATGAGATGAAGCAAGCTCTGCCAAGATTTTGCTGGATGAGCAATTTTCACTCATCATTTCTTCTGGCCTCCATTTGACTCTTGCCATGCTGTGCCTATGGCTGATCCACAAAAGTACAGAGTCCAGTATTTCAGGAACATATTGCCTGAACTAGCTGGATGTCTGCATCACAGAAATAGCATTTCAGTTAATTCTGGGCACACGGTCAAGATGTGCCCAATAAACAAGGAAGATATTGCTCTCTTACTCCAACTCAGTCAAAACTCTTTTAAAATTTTGCAAACAGAATCTTCATATTCTATCAGACTTAATAAAATTGAATGAAATACAACATAGTAAAAGTAGGATTACCAGCAGTACCTATTTACTTTAGTAGACTAATCCAATGGTAATATGCTAATTTAAACTAATTTAATTTAAATGCCAAAAGATACTAAGTTACAAAAGCAAAACTGGTCCTGTCATAGTACGATTATAAGCTGATAAGTGTTTCAAGGATTTAATTTTAAAAATTTATTTAAAACAATCAATACAAAAAATATTCCATTTGATTTTTCGGCTTCTGATTAATGTTACTAAATTATGCCATCATGAAGCAAAATCATTTGCTTTTCAACACAAAATCTATTTGGGATTGTGAAATATACCCCAAACCATACCCAGGATCTTGGTAGCTGGCTGGTATAACTTTATTTTATTTATTAAATTTATATGCAGTCCATCTTGTTATCCAGCAACTCTGGGCGGTTTACAACACGACAAAGACAACAACGTAAAATATTAATATAATTTAATATTAAAATCAACACAATTATTTAAGATAGGGACCAGTATACAACAAGTTGGAGGTAGTGTCTTTTTTTAAAAATCCACTAATCACCTCCAGTATGGGATATGCCTATTGGGACCTCAGGCCAATCAGCAAAGCCAGATTTTGAGGCCCTTCTGGAAGGCCAACAGGGTGGGGGTGGATCTCAGCTCGAGGGGCACGATATTCTAGAGGGCGGGAGCCACGGCAGAAAAGGTTTTTCTCCTGGACACCCCCACCCCCACGCCAGCTAGAATTCCTTGATGACAGGGAATAGATAGGTTATTAAACGTATCTAATAAAAGAAACATACTTTTGATGTACAAAAGCATTTTTAAAAACTATGCACATCAAAATCTGTACATATCACCTATAGGATATTGGGGAAGAGATCAGATACATCAAGGTGCAGTGACAAAACATCAACAAATCTGGGTATAAAAACACGGGGAGGGATTAGATTCCAATACACAGAAAGGCTGGTCTCTTTCTTTTGTGATTCCAAATTTCTCTTCCAATCACTTTTCATGGTAGCATTTTACCTGAAGTCTACTCTTATTTTTTTAATATGAGTACAGCTCTTATCACTACGGCTACTTCATTTTTTTTCTTCTCCAGCATGCAATTAGTTTGCAGAGAAACAATTTGTTTTGGTAACATTCAGTGAAATGCCCATTCCCAAACTGCTGCTACTATAACAACAACAACAACAACAATAACAACTTTATTGTCATTGTACGTGTATACAAAGCACAGAACACAATCCAAAGATGGCAATTCAGGTCAACCATGTCAACTACCACTGTGTTGAACAATTAATTTTTAGGACTCATCCTGCAGTGTATAATATATATATTTATATATTGCCAATATATAAAAACTACAAGTTTAACATTAAGGTTCTTATGTTTATCTCATTTTTGGATTTGCAGGACAATTTCATCAAGTTTTTAAATTGTTACAGCACAACAGATAAGGTATCCTTATTCCTCTTGCCTCTAAGATGCAAGTCTATTTCTTCCAGATTTTTATACCTATAAATAGGTAACCTGTAAAGAGGGTGATTGCTATACTTTGTCCTATGCCCACAAATCATATTGTACGTACCTAATTCACACTAAAAAAAGAAAAAGGAAAATCTGCTTGCTCTGGGTGTGTTAAAAGTAATCAATATGTTTATTCACAGGACAGTCAAGTAATTAAACAAGGAACTGCTAAATGTAAGAACTTTATTCCCCTAGAATCCTAAAATAAAATTGTTGTGAAAAGATACAAAGGTGAGAGATTTAAAATATAATTCATTTTGAAAGCCAAATCTTCGAAGAACTAAAAGCTGTAATTATGAAGTAGAACTGAGGAGACTTTACCAGAGAATTTAAGATTTAAAGGAGTCCGAGAAGACAGAAGTGAAATAAATATACTGTCAAATTATAACCTATTCTCATCTAACAGAACCACCTTGTATTCAACTTAAACACTACTGTATAATTGTCGATTTAAACATTGCTTTAGGCAAAGGATATGTATAAACTAGCTTGAGTACATTTATTGCTTTGTACCTAAGAGTTATTTGATACCTCAATGTTTTAATTTGTCTAATATGCATAGCCACTTCTGTGCCTTTATAGAATCTGTCAATCAATTACTGTTTGAATACTATACATTTATGTTTCATGAACTTATTAAAATTATAAAGTATAACTGATCTTAAAACAACTGTAAATAATTGATATTACCTTTCTATTGTGTTTACAAGATGATATTGCTAAAAACAGGACAGTCTCTGGCCAGATCAAGCAACTTAGTTAAGTTCTCACACCTACTCTAATCACAGTAGCATTGTAATACTATTACAAGACAACTCCTTCAGGGTGGGTTCTAAAATTTTTTACAACCGGTTCTGTGGGCGTGGCTTGATGGTCATGTGATAATTATTTAGGATTTAGCAGAGGTACTGGTCTACCAGGCTTTTAAACTGCTTGCAGAGCTGTACCGATCTACCCATTTATTTTTTGCAGGCACTGGTCTACTCATTTATTTTGGCAGGTACTGATCTACTCATGTATTTTTACAGGCACTGATCTACTCATGTATTTTTGCAGGCATTGGTCTACCCATTTATTTTTGCAGGCACTGATCTACTCATGTATTTTTGCAGGCACTGGTCTACTCATTTGTTTTCTTTTAACACTGATCAGCTGTAGGGCGGCTCTCTGAAGCCCCGTGGCAAAAGTTTAAACAGTTTTTTCCCCTCTAGCCATCAGCTGGGACTCAGGAGGCAGCAATAGATTGGGGGTGGGGCCAATAAAAGGTAAAAATAACGCAGGGGGAGCGCAGGGGGCAGAACCGGTTCTGTGACATCATATCGTCATCGCTACCGGCTCGGAAGAACTGGACTGAACCGGGAGGAACCCACCACTGAATTCCTTCCCCTACAGCTTTCACAGTAACAGGTTTCTCATCATCTACTGTTTCTTCGTGTTTCCAAGCACACACGATTTTTATGCAGCATGCTTCAAAAAACATATAAAGATGTAAAATTATTGCTGGTTAGGACAGCAAGTACAGTACCTTGGATTGGCTATTATAGACATAACCATTTCTTTCTAAACCTTAAAGGAGAATATTTGTATTAATATTAGCACTGATGATGTTACCTAGTTTGAGTAATGAAACGTCTGCAAGAAAATAAGAAAGCTCAGAGAGTACCAAGGACTCCTCCTTTCTAACCCTGCCCCATGTCCAGCCTTTCCATCTAGAAACTTCAGGCAAACATAGAATTATGTTTGTAGATCTACTTTCAGGCACATGTCTTCATTCCTCATACTTTCAAAAAAGATGACTGGGGCGGACTACCAAGACAGGAACTGTGAGGATTAATAAAACTAAGGATAAAGCCTTCTGATTTTCAAAGCTATATAGGAAAAGCACAGATTGTGGTGGCCAAAGAACACGGCTCTCCTAATCATGTTTTATTTTAAAAAGGGTGGAGAACTTGTGGCCATCCAGATGTTGCTGAAGGATGATGAGAGATGTTGAGAATTCTGGTTTGGCAACATTTAGAGGGCTAGAAGATTTCCCATGTCTATTTTAAACGAAATGGCAAGTTACTTCCTTTTATGTATATCAGGGAGTGCCTGCCAAAAAAACCAGAAGTGGCATCAGTTTCAATGGTGAAACTAAATTTCTTGCTCTTTTCCCCTCCAAACCAGAGATGGTATTCAGCCAGTTCGGACTGGTTCAGCTGAACCAGTAGCAGAAATCGCGGGTGGGCCCACCCCTCTCCCCACGCCCCCCGGCACTATGCCGTCCTATTTAGGCACATTTTGAAGCCACGTGCATGTGTGCAAGCTGCGTGTGCGAGCAAAGAGCATGCGTGGAACGCGCGCAACTCATATTTGTAAACCAGTAGGGAAAGTAAGTGAATACCACCTCTGCCCCAAACAAATAAAACTAGTATTCTATAAAGTCAGCCCTATGCTGTAGCTGCCAAAAAAGCCAATGTGGTTCTAGGCTGCATCAACAGAAGGACCGCATCAAGATCACGGGAAGCAATAGTACTGCTTCATAGTGCAGTGGTGAGATCACATTTGTAATTCAAAAAAGATGCTGAGGCCCTAGTACAGAGAAGAGCAACAAAAATGATTTGTTTTTTGAGAGGTTTTTTGAGACTAAATTATGCGATGAATGGCTGAGGAAACTAGGTATGTTTAGACTAATGAAAAAAGAAATCTTCCAATACTTGAAGGGCTGTCACTGGAGGGGGGGGGAGTTAAAAATTGATTTTATATATATTTTTATATATATATATATATATATATATATATATATATAAAAAAAATTTGTTTTTTTATTTTTATCAAATTTATTTTAATAAAATGCATTTGGAGTAAAAATCTATCTAGAGATAGTTTTCTATTTAAGATACATTCATAATTTAGTTTATTCAGCATGAAATGGAGTTATGTAGCATGAGGCTGTATATTTTGCAATATTGGGACTGTCAGTGAGTCAACAGCAGGTCAGAGGAGGAGCTGCTGCAGGATAGAGATGAGAGTTGCTCTTTAAAAATTATGATTTAAACTGACTTGATTTAAATCAAATCCACCCTGCAGGGAGGGCATTGATTTATTCTCCATCGCACCTGTGGGCAGGACAAGAAGCAATGGGTGGAAGCTCATCAGAGGGAGAATCTGGAATAAAGAGAAAATTTCTGACAGTAAGAACAATTAATCAGTGGAACAGCTTGGCTTCCAGAATTGTGGGTGTTCCATTGTTGGAGGTCTTCAAAAAAAAGATTGGACAGCCATTTGTCTTGGACGGTATAAGGACTCCTGCCTTGGGCAAGAGTTGGACTAAATGACCTCCAATGTCCCTTCCAGCCTTATGATTCTATGATTCTAAACTGAAGCAGAAACTGTAGAATTAAGTAGGATAACAAGAGTTCTGCTAGTATTATTGATTTGCATAAACTTTCAACATTTGATATTAAGAGTTGAGGTCTTGAATCAGTGCTTCTCCAAGAATGGTTCATGTAGATCAGACCTGTCAAACGGGCTGGATGCGTCACGCGCAGGCCACACCCACCCCGGCTCCATAAAGGCAAAAAACATCATGATACGTCATGTGATGCGATTGAGTTTGACACCCGTGATGTAGATTCACCAAGGTTGTCTGCCACTGCCTCCGCGCCAAACATACGCCAGGGAAAATCACAGCCATGCCTCCTCGTCCTGACAATCAGTTGTCCAGTTGTGGTGCATGTGGGAAAGCAAGACGAGAAGGGGGCCATGGTTCTGTCAGCTTAATGATGGGACACCCCTCATAGGCTCCCAGATTCAACTCCTACTTCAAATGGCAAATAATCAAAGTATTAAAATAAATATTTAATTTTGGGTAACATTTTAAAGCACAGAGAATGGGAAGCATATCTAACTATGACTATTTATTCTTTTAAAAACACGGCCTCTCTTGCTATTAAAGACAAAAACACAGAAGTTGCTAGTTCAGCTGGACGATTCCCCAGATTTATTTAATGGTACACACTCACAGAGCATTTGAAAAAAGACTGGTCTAAATAATAAGTTAAAGGTTATTTCTTTTCCTTGAAGTCCAAGAGCTTTGGTGGATCATTTTTATATGGTTTTCAACCTGAAAATCATTACTTTCAAGTGCATTGTGACAGCATGGAAAGTTCATTGTCTCAAACTGCATCCCTCATCAATACAGCAGCAAAGCAACTGTTACAAAAGAATGTCAACATTAAAATATTTATAAATTCAAAGAGACACACAAAAGGCAGTTTACAGATTCAGGGGCACAATCTCCCTCATCATATTTATGCAGAGCTGTAAAGTTGATTTACTGGATACAATGAAATGCAAGACATTTTTATCACTATCCTACAATAGTACTCAGCCAAATATGTAAAAATATTGAATTTTATTCGAAAAGACTGTCATCTTATCAAACTGCTCTTCTGTAACGCTAAACAGATTTATTTGTAGTGACTGGTGCCCCTCCATTACTTAAGTGCTTGAAGCACAATAGTAAAGTTTGATAGTCAAGCAAGCAAATCACTGTGGATGACAACTGGTCAAACTGTCATGCTTTCACTTGAGTTTTATGACTGATAAAAACAGGAATGCCAAGCATTAATATTACACTTAAACAGCATGAAGATCAAACTGCAATGAATGGTTTAAGCTACCATATGAGATTCAATACAGGCTGTGTACCAAATAATCAAATGACTCTTTAATGGAATGGAAAAACAAACTTAAAAACCAATTGCCAATGTATATAGTCCATAGATATAAAACAGCTTGAAGAGACTAATTGTTTAGGATTATATATCTACAGATATTTTGACTCTTGGAACTGAGAAAAATGAGGCGTACTGTACGTACACACACCTACACCCACACAAATTGCAACTTTTTATATGAAGCAGAGTAAGTGAGGGCCAAGTCCTCATTTTTTTCAAAAGGGTCAACTACCCACTTTCCACTTTCCTATCTGTAAAAGGGAAATAAAACAATGGAAGCTTTCTAAAAGTCACATGCTTGATTCTGAAGGAGCAAGTGAAGGTTAGGGCATACAAGGACCTTGTTTAGTTTTGGCTAGTGTTCCAATGGCAGCATTATCTGAAACAAGATGCATTCATGCTCTTCTTATCTCTTGTTTGGATTACTGAAATTCACTTTACAAGGGAATGTCCTTGAAGAACACCTGAAACTTCAGCTGGTCCAAAAAGCAACATATCACATATTTACTGGTCAATCTTCATATTGCTGTCTTACACCCCTGCCCCAATACCAACAGGTGGTCACTATCTTAATTTTTTTTAACGATTAGGAGGTGTCAGTCATACAAAGTAGATCAGATTAAGAAACTAATGCCACATAGGTAAAAACTACTATTATTGTACCAGCTTTAGTCACAGAATCTTGCAAGTTTGAATGTGCTTCCCCCATCCCTCAGTTTATCTTTGGGTGACCTAGAGAGGAGCCTATCTGAGATTTATTTTTTAATTTGTTTTTTTTAAGACTGGGCTGAAGCCCTGTTTATCTGACCCTTGCCTTGAGGGTGGCTTTTCCTCTAGTCCTTGAAGGCATTCCCTCTTCCCTATATGGGGCATGAGTATATAAGAGACTTCCTTCCCCTGATCAAATATGTTCCTACAACCCAGGCAGTCAGAAAAAGCTTTCCAATAGTCCCCATCTACCAGAAAGTGCAATGGAAAGGAACAAAAATATAAGTATCATAGTTAGGGGCTCTTGCCTTATTCTTATAGTGACAAATAGTACACTCTTGTGTACCTTCAGAAAACCAGAAAAAACTGACTTTTCTGGAGGGCATTTTAGGATTGATTCTAGAGCCATCAAAGCAGGGGTGAAATCCAGCAGGTTCTGACAGGTTCTGAAGAACGGTAGCGGAAATTTTGAGTAGTTCAAAGAACTGGCAAATGTCACCTCTGGCTGGCCCCAGAGTGGGGTGGGAATGGAGATTTTGCAGTATCCTTCCCTTGCTATGCCCACCAGGCCATGCCCACCAGGCCACGCCCACAGAACCAGTAGTAAAAAAATTTGGATTTCACCACTGCATCAAAATACATTTTAGTTTTATTATAGTTCTGTTGTTTGTATTTTATACTGTTGTATTAAAATGATGTTATTTTATACTATGCACATTCTAATCTGTCTGGAGTCCAGTTGGATTGAGGCAGTGTGTACACTTCATAGCTAATTAAATAAGACAATGGTTTCAATCTGTATACTTGTATGGCACTTTGCCAAGAAGCATCTGTGAATTGTGGAATACCGGTAATTCATATCATGCCTTGTCTACAAATTTTCAAGCACATTCTCATATACTGCAGATGCAAGTGGCTCCAATGCACTTCCATTCAACGTCTTTTGTTCTAGTTCTCTTTTTAAAACCTCCCCAAAATGATCTTCTATGTTTTTTGTACATGCACTGATGATGTTACCTAGTTTGGGTAATGAAACATTTGCACGAAAACAAGCAAGCTCAGAGAGCACCAAGGACCCCTAATTTTTGTACAGGAGCAGCAGAACTTCAAATAACAATTCTCTATATTCCACAATAGGGGAAAAGGAGAAAATGTCTGCCTTTCTTTTTATAAAAGAACGAGCCTTAACTTTGCCCATCTGGAAAGAATGTTTAGTTTATTGCAACTCATATTAAATTGTTGGATATATTCCTTTCTGTGACATCTCAGCCTTTTCCCCTGGAAAAAAAAACACACCACCAAATGCTGAGAATGCACATTTATTTTTGATATGTCATGTAAACCAAATCCTTACTTATAGAGTTTCTAACATTCTTAAGGAAGCCACAAACTGACTCAAATTCTAAAAGAACACATTTTGGATCAGAGCATGAATTCTCCTCACCAAAAATCTAAACTAATGTTTAGTGAGCAAATGTAAATTCATTTGCGAGGAAAGAGAGTTTGTTCCCCCCCACCTGCCCACAAGAGGATCCGATAGAAAATACTGTTTCATTAAAACAACATCAAAGACTAACATAAAGTAGAGCTAAAACATGGAACTACGCAAATATATACCATTATGACATGGTTCCAAGTCTGAAATGAGCAAAATTTTTCTCCACCAAGAAAACTCCAAAATCAAATCTAATTCTCGGCTCACGAGAGTACTGCATGGTTTCTAAGAGGCAGAAATACTTATGGTATCATAGCTACAGGTAGTCCTCTTCTTACAACCATTTGTTTAGTGACTGTTTAAAGTTACAATAGCACTAAAAAAGGGGACTTATGTTCCTTTTTTTTTTTCTTAAACCTTCTTCCCCAAACCCATGTAACACAAGACAAACAATATTGACCCTAAAGCAGAATACTTTTTTTTATTCTTTTCCTAAAAAAACCCGAATAGAACGGATTGATTAACATTAACATGAACCATGAAGAATTGCTCTTGGCTCTTTCTGAGCCAAGTATGAAGGGAAGCTGGACAAAAACTGGGAGAATGTTGGTGGTTAGTTTCCCACTGTTTCATCAGCAGGCTAGAGAACATCATCAGTGAAACTTTGGTTGAAGGATCTCGTTTCACTTCTCTTCTGTTTTTATAGGTCTTATGTGGAGATCTATAAAAGCAGACCCATGTAAAACCGACATAAGACCTATAAAAGCAGATGAGAACCAAAACAAGACACTTCAACCAAAGTTCTGCTGCTGATGTTAGCTGATGTTCGGAAACTGAACAACAAGCTCAGAGAACAAACTACCACCAACATCTATTACCCAAGCTACAAATATCTTCCATCACTTCTAATCTGGGAGAATATCTAACAGCAACTGCTCTTGTACCTCTGGAAAGTCCTAAATGGTGATTTATTGAGAGCAAGGACTCATTTCAAGGGAGGTGACAATTGTGGCACAACACTACTACCCTGTTTCCCCCAAAATAAGACATCCCCTGATAATAAGACCAATCGGGCTTTTGAGCGCATGGTAATAAGGCCAAGCGCTTATTTCAGGGTTCAAAAAAATATAAGATAGGGTCTTATTTTTGGGGAAACATGGTATCACCTCAGATTAAAATCATACACTATGTAACAACACTCAATTTTTCCATGTGAAAGAAAAATTATGGAAAAGAAATCCTATTTCTGAGTTGAAGCATTGTAATTTTGAAATATGTTTTCTGTTGGAACACAGTCTAAGCTTAGCAACTGCTCAATCATCACCACTATTCCCTTTATTTCCCATTTAAGTTCTACCTTGCTTGTGGAGCTAAAGCTCCAACTTAAGTCTTTGAATTATGACCACAATTGGGAACCTCTGTCACTAACCAATGTGGTCGTCAAGCGGGTCATCACATGGCACCTTACTTTATGGCCATTTTGCTATGGTTGTTAAATGAGCTACACAATTATTAAACAAATCTGGCTTACCCCACCCCAGTAACTTTGTTTATTAGAAGATGGCGAGGAAGCTTGCAAATTGTGACGTGAGCGTGGGATGCTACAACCATCATAAATGTGAGCTGGTTGCCAAGCTCTTGAATCATGATTGTATGGCCGTGGGGATGTTACCATGGTCTAAGTGCAAGAACTGTTCATAAACTACTTTCTCAGGGCTGCTATAGTTTTGAATGGTCACTAAATAAATACTGGTTGCAAGCTGAGGACTTCTCGTACATCATTCAGAAGATTTCAGTATATGTTTCATAAGCGAGGGTTTGCAAAAAAAACCCCCACCTAAAATAGTTCAAAGGGGAAAATCCTTAAGTGCAAGATGGAAGCCAGAAAAACAATTCTGTGAAGACTCAAAAATATTTTGTGCCTACTTATGCAACAATTAACCCCCCCCCAAAAAAAGTAATGGGTCAAATAAGCAAATGAGAAGGGGAACATGCATAGATTTGGGAAAGATAGAAAGAGCTACCTGCATTTAGTGATACAATGAAAAATTGTTGTTGTTATTATTATTATTATTATTAATTAAATTTTGAAGCACTCCAGGAATAGGAGAAATTTGCCTCCAGAAATCAACATAGAAAATGAACTATTTGAACATAATTAGAATCCCTCCCCAATATGGAAGAGAAAATCTAAACAAATGGATTTGATAGTCAAAGAATACAGATTGCCTAATATAAAGTAAAACATGGAAGTATTTCAGATTACATTTTCATAGGGGATTACAATATTCAGTTTTAAAGTAAGACTATAGAAGAAATATGGTTTTGTCCAACAAGAATATCAAACTGTTTCTGAAGATTACTGGGCAGTTAATAGTTAATATAATAATTGGTCTTTACATGTACACCAATCACCAACAAAAATCACAGTCTTTCATAACTGCCCTCATTTCTAAATAATGAAAATTCTATAGTGCAAAAGACAAATAGTGTACAATTGAATTATGTTGTTTTGAGTGGACAGCTTAAAACAACCTTCTCAACCCTAGTAGACTCCAAATATATTCGGTTGTAACTCCCAGAATGCCTTCCCAATACAGTTTCAAAGTTTTATTTAATTGCTAATCACTAAAGAAGCCAGTTATCAATGTTCCGTATATGCTTAAGAAACACTTGTATTAAAAGACTACGCTTATTAAATCATCTCAATTTAGAACATTTATCCTTTCATGGTTTTGTTTTGGTTTGGGAATTTGGTTTCCCACCCAAATGTATTTTTGTATCACTGCATCTAAATCACAACACATTATCCCAAATTTGAATGAACCATTTGGAGGGGTTTCCTTCAGACAATAATGAAAATACAGGAAGAAGTCAGGAGTGAATATTTTTTGGGATTCTAATTGTTGAATGCCGTTTCCTTTTCCTCCAGGGATCTTACAACAAGGTCAAGAAAACAAGGCTGGATAAGTGGTGGTCATCCCATTTTACATCATCCCATCTTAACAAAGCCATTTGTTGGGATGCCATTACGCACCTCCTATAGATCAGCGGTCACCAACTACTGATAATGATTTTCGTAGCTGAGTAGATCAGCAGTTTATTTAGGGTGAAATAAATGCCATACACCAGGTCCTATGAACATCTAAAATAATTTATATGAAAGTACATGCAATCATTATCAATATATCACTTACATATTTTAAACTCATAAGGTAACAGCATCCCACAGACAAAATGAGGATGGGACCAAACAAAGCTAATTACTGTACAGGGATATTTATATTTTGCCTTTGGCACAGATGTCAAACTTAAGACAAAGCTCCTGAAAACATCTCTTTCAATCCGTGCCTCCTTTCACATACTGTGGAAAGTCTGTAGCTTGGGGTCTTCATCTGTACTGTGATCTCTCTCACAGTTCTAAGAAACAATCTTTTTACTCAATGTTTCCTAACAATTTAGAATAAGTTTTACAAAAGGCTGAACCGGTAGATTAAAGCAGATATTCAGGCAAGCAGCCAGTTCAACAAATGTCTAATTTGCATAATCTGTACCTATGTTAAATTTAGAACAAGCTTTACACATTTATTAGTGCTAAAAGAGCAAAACACTCATATTATTACACATCCACGTTTCAAGACGCCCAGAGTATTTAAATGGTCATGTTATTAATATACCCTTAAGATGAGTTATCTGAATAAATTCCAAGAACCTATTACCGAAGTTTTCAGCTTTCAACAGGCATTGAAAATGGGGACTTCCAGAGCAGACACAGAACTATCTAAAAGCCTATATTTGCTTAATCAATATTCAGAGAACAAAAGCCATAATTAAACAGCACTCTTGGCCAATGCTAACAAAGAAATTCCAACCTATTTCAGCAGTGCTGCTTGCTGGGACAATTACAGACCCAGATAAAACGGTGAATTTCCCTTATGAAAGATAAAAAAATCCTTTCTGTTGATTCCAGTTATCACAGCTCTTTTATTTCATGCCAAGTCCAAATCTTATGAAGATTTGTTACCTCTTCTTCACCATCATTGAATTCTATTAAGCAGTGAACATACGTAAGTTCAAAATGAACTGCGTATTCTTCTGTTGCCTCATAAAGATTGGTAGAATACAGGTAATCCTCGACTTACGACCATAATTGAGTCCAAAATTTCTGTTGTTAAGCAGGGCAGTGGTTAAGGGAGTCATGCCCCCCTCTCTTAACCGTTCTGCCATGGTTAAGTGAATCATTACAGTTGTTAAGTAAATCATGTGGTTAAGAGAGTCTCGCTTCTGCCTTGGTTTTTCTTGTCAGAAGCCCCCTAGGAAGGTTGCAAATGACAACCCTCTCTGGATTTGAGGATCCCAGGAGGCTGCAAATATCATAAATACATGCTGGTGGCCAGTGCGGGTTCCTCCCGGTTTGGCCCGGTTCTCCCGAGCCGGTAGAGGTGACGATATAACATCACCAAACCGGTTCTGCTCCCCCTGCCCCACGCCCCCGCCCCCCACCCACTGGTAGATCAGTACCTCTGCTAAATCCTAAATAATTGTCACATGACCACCAAGCCACGCCCATAAAATAAGCCACACCCATAGAACCAGTAGTAAAAAATTTTAGAACCTACCCCTGCTGGTGGCCAAACATCTAAATTTGGATCACATGACTGAAGATGCTGCAATGGTCTGCTGTAAAGTGAAATAACTGCTCATAAGTTACTTTTTTAAATGCCATTGTAACTTTGAACGGTCACTAAATGAATGGTTGCAAGTTGAGGACAATCTGTAGCCATAAAGTAGCCCATAAGCATCCTTCACATAAGCATTCAACCAAGTCTTATTCTCATTCTCATTCTCTCTCATTCTCTCTCTCTCTCTCCCTCCCTCCCTCTCTCCCCCTCCCCCTCCTCTTTTACCTCTTTGGATATTGAGGGAGCTACAAAGTTCAACCGACACACATCCATTTTATCATAATATATATGATAGATAGGGCTGCACAGCACTTCAAATTTAAAGACACTTGATACGGTTTTGAGGTATATAGAAAAGGGCACCAAACACCTATTTCCCTGGGACTATTTTGCAGCTGTAGTACCTAATCTATAAAAGGATGTGTCTGCTTTAAAGAGATGAAGACCTAAGCAACATAGGCAATTGCCATGCTTCAAATTAATTAAAATTTATTTATTTATTTATTTAAGTATTTATTTATTTATTGAATTATTTTGCCGCCCATCTCCTAGTAAACAATTCTACAAATGATAATACATGTATCTAATAATCACAAGCCTTATAACAGGCCTAGAAAAAGTTAATGTTTTTTTTAAAAAAACAAAAAAAAAACCTTGAGTTTATTTCTGCTGCCAATCTGAAATATGGGGTACTGAATCACATTCAGGTGACTACATAAATATTCCCTTTTGTAATATGTTAAACCTGACCAGTTCAATTCTGCGTGAATTGTTTTGGCATTTATGACAACTTGGTGAATTGCTAAAAGGCTGCTCACATTTGGACCAAATATAAATTTGTGATCAATATTTTAACAATGAGGGTTGTATCCATCTAGGTATTATCCTTTGCGAAAAACCAGTTCAGGACTCATATGGCTTTCTTAACCAGACTGTGCAACAATCTGGATATCCTTAAACCAAATGCATCTTTCCCTCATCTGAGACTGCAGCTGTGGAAACCAACCCCGGAGAGGCTAGGAAAAGATACAGCCCCAACACTCTCTAAATCATCTTTTCCTCTTTGAATCTGGACACTGTACAGCTGTAATTCTTAAACTGTTTGCTGCATTGCCATGGAAAGCTCAGAAGGGATAGCACTGCTTTGCCCTTCATGTGACGCCGAAATTCTGAAGCTGGCAGATTCTTAACAAAAATACCTTTCCATAACCTATGGCAGAACAGCAATCAAATAGTTGTAAATTCCGTGTAACACTGAGTCAACTGCTCAAACACATGTTTTCCGTCCAAATTCACAGCAGACTTTTCCTTTATCTCCTTGACCATACATTGTTATGCAGTATATCCTCTTCAAGGGCTGCAATCTGAACGCTCTGAAGTTTCTCTCAAAGGAAACTCCCTCCAAAAAAAAAAATCAACTCATCTAAATGAAAAAAAAAATTCAACTCATCTAAATGAAAAAAAAAACCCTCTTTAATGCATTTTCCCCTCAAGGCTAGAAAACCTGGGGAAGAAAGACTACACATGTTATCTTACTTGTCATACAATCTATTTATGTTTCATATTTCTTCATCTCCACCCATGCAGGAAGGGAAGGGTGAGGTTAAGAATATTCTCAAACATCTAAACATTCGTAAAAAGAAATCCCCTTGCGGGTTATCCACGTGTAACCCAGGCTACAGTATTAAATTAACTATAAAATAAGCAGAAAAGTGTAAAAACACTGTAAAGTGTTACCGTGAAATTTTGTTATCATGTTTTTTTATTCTTTTTAAAGGGGAGATAACTAAATTACACCTTGTTTGTACTTTGGCAATTTTGTATTGAAATTTACCACGGCATCTAGTGCTTCTGTAAGATTCATTCCAAGTTGTTCCATAAAAGTTAATTACGTTGACTGTATAACGTTTTAACTGCACATGTTTAAAAGAGGTTTAAATGGTTATCCAACTACATGTAACAATTGCTGGCAATCACTAGATTTACCCTTACTGTAGTTGCAAAATTTGTTTTCTGGGATCTTTCTCCCATTTTTGGTCATTGTACCCACTGTCCTTTTTGTCTGCCTGCTCCACCCAAATTAACTCATCTAGAGAGAGAGAGAAACCCTTTATGTAGGACTAAAAACCCTTTATGCAGGACTAACATTCCTGCCTTCAAGCAGAGTACTTGTGTTCTGCTTCTCAAAGGAAAGTCTTCCTGCTAGGGTAGATCACATTGAATTCTTTATTCATGCTTTATGACAGTTTATTTAACCAGGTTTTGTTAACATAAAACAACTGGGATTAGCAATCATGATTTACCCTCCATGATACTTGAGTGGACATACCAAAACATGCAAAAATCAAAGGCAAATTAATCACACTGTTGTTTAATGGAGTCAACCCAAAGAGTCTCATGATTCTATCAGCGTAAAGAACAGTGGCGAAGTTTTTACCAGACTAAAATAAACTACGATTGTTATCCCCTGAGCATCTGATGGAACTTAAATCAGGGGAAAGTCCAGTCTTTCACACAAACTCTGCAACTGCCTGGGATGGCAGCAATGAAAAATGTGTCTTTAATTTCAGTGTTTCGAGGCACCCACTGCACTAAACCTTAGGAATTAGATCTCGGAACCAACTTATCAATTTGCCAGTTGGGCAGATATGTACACTACTAGATGTATCTATTGCCAATGAGAAGCCTTCTAATCTATCAGTCTCCTCAAGAAATAGGTCAAACCTGGCAATTCCCTAGATCCGTGATGGCAAACCTATGGCACGGGTGCCACAGGTGGCACGTGGAGCCCTATCGGTGGGCACGTGAGCTCAGCTCCGGCATGCATGTGTGTGCCAGCCAGCTGATTTTTGGGCCTTCTGGGCCCACCAGAAGTCAGGAAACACTGTTTCCGGCCACCGGAGGGCCTGGAGGGGAAGCCGTTTTTGCCCCCCCCCCCCAGGTTCTTAGAAAGGCTCTGGAGCCTGGGGAGAGCAAAAAACGGGCCCACCGGGCCATCATGTGCCAAAAATGGGGGGAGCACGGGGGTGTGTGGGACGCATAGAATTATGGATGTGGGCACACGTGCGTGTGACCCCATTGCGCTTCCCCTGCTTTTGGCACGTGATGGCAAAAAGATTAGCCATCACTGCCCTAGATGTTGGTTTAACTCATCTGGACATTATGGAAAATTTACTTCAATAACTATTGGGAAACCTCAACTGAGAGAAGCTGCCAGAGACAGTGACAAAAATGAAGGAAACAAGTGACATGGCATTCAAAATGAGAGTAGAAAAAGATCATTCATTCTTGATGGATAGTCCATTGCACAGCAATGGAAGTGAGATTGATGGGCAGCAATTGCAAACATTTAAATTTTCTCATACATACAGAAATTTTTACAAAGTTAAAAGCTAAATTCAAAAAAAATACAGAAAGAAGAAAAAAGATTAAAAAGAGTTGAAAGGGGTTATCATGAAGCCCCCCCCAAAAAAAACGGTATTCCACGTAAACAGAGTGTAATCCAATATCATATTTCAGAATTTTCCGAATGGATGACTACCTTAGTAGTAATAAGTTCCTGAGGGGAAAATGTGTTAGAAAATCAAAA
This sequence comes from Ptyas mucosa, assembly GCA_012654045.1. NCBI lineage: Eukaryota > Metazoa > Chordata > Lepidosauria > Squamata > Colubridae > Ptyas > Ptyas mucosa. The sequence goes on along the minus strand of WNWU01000053.1, from coordinate 8,604,723 downwards.
CTGACCTTCTAGATACTTTCAGGCAAATTTATTAGAAATGACTGAAGTTTGGAGACAGTAAAATATCTTGACAAAAACAGAGTAGCAAGATTCCTAAACTTCATAGGAAACAGAAGAGCTAACTCTAAGACGGAAACCTAAATATGAATTTATAGCTTCAGCATCCCTCTGAATATACACTATATTGTTTTCTTGGTAAAACCAGGTATATCATTTAAAACACATAGGAAAGATAAGGAGCCCCTCAGTGGGGCTGAGTTTAAGTTTAACTTTCCAAACACAACACTATTCCATATTCAGATTTTATGTTTCATGTTAAGAAGGTCATATACAGCCGAGAAATCAGTTATTAATAATTATAGCAATAGGTGAACATTATAAAGCATTAAAAGACAAAAGAAATGGGGAGGAGGGAAAAATCCATTTTCGTTATAGAGTCAAACTTTCCATATCTATCTTAACTTGTTTATGAAAACATGAATCTTAACGTTTCTGCCCTTTTTAATATGTTCATGGTTTTTCCCCTTGCTCTCCTCTCCTCTATCCCTTCACTTTCAGCTTGATCAGTATTCTACATAGTTACAGCTGATGTTCCAAATCATATTTTACAGCTTTTAGCTGGGTTTTTTTTTTTATAATGCCTTGCCTGCAGGCTCCTTGTCCAACTGTTCTAGAACAAAAATAGTCACCTTTTGAAGCAAACACAGCCATTTGTTCATATAAAAAGGAAGGGGGGGAGAGAAAGGAAACTGCACAACTGAATTTTTCAAGCATCTCCTCATAAGCTATTCATAGCTTCGGGTGATATCTTGTGTGAGGATTCCCTGAAAAATGCTTCTTCTTAATATATGTACAGTGGTGCTTGAAAGTGTGTAGCCTTAGTTCATTTTCCTCAATAAATAAATGAAAAGTATAATGTTACGACTCATTTAATTGGATTCTTTTCAATTAAGTTTTAGGACATGTGTGGAGAACACAGTTTGAAGTACCATTTTCAATATATAACCATTGCATGATTCTCTTAAAAAATGCAATGATTCATTTAATAACCAGGTCAAAATGGTCGTAAATTTGTGTGTGAATTACTTAACAATTGCCTTGCATAGCAATGGAAATTCTTGTCCCAATTATAGTCGTAATTTGAGGACTACCTGTATATGATATAATGCCCTATTCAAAATATTCCTTAAATTGAAAGCAATTGCTCTTCAGCTGGCAAATAAGGACTCATTATTATTCTGGCCACCATCTGAATTAAAGATGGTTTCCAACTGTAATATTACTATTCCCAATTAGGGATATAGGATGGATCCTGGAATTGCAAAGGCTGAAGATTATGGTTTCTTCCTAACGTGTTTGCTTTGAATATGCTTTTACATCAGCCTAAAAGAACAATAAAGCCGTATAAACTATTCTTCCCTTGAGGCACCTCATAATTTATTGTCTTTGCTGGAGACTTATTTAATCCTGACTGCATATCTTCGTGACAGGTATTGTGCTGGACCAGTTCTATAATGAACTAAATTAAAATGAATATATGATATATATATATTCCATCTTCCAGTACAGATGTTGCTTTGCAACCAACATAACATAACCAAGCAAATGCAGCAATCAAATTGCATCGAGTCAAGATATCCAACCATGATAGAAGAGTTGTTTTATATTTTAATGTAAATTTATAAGTTACATAAGAGTTGGCCAAGGTGAGATAGCAATAGCACTTAAGACTTATATACCACTTCATAATGCTTTACAGCTCTCTCTAAGCAGCTGACCTTGGAAGGATGGAAGGCTGAGTCAAACTTGACCTGGCCAGGATTGAACTCCTGGAGTGATTTAGCCTGCAGTGCTGCATTTTAACCACTGAGCCACCACGGCTCACAGGAGGCAGCTCCTTCTTTTTTGCTGTCATGCAGATGGTTTACCAGAAACATTTATATCTTGCTTATCCTTCCACAGAATTCTTGATGGCTTAATAATGTTTAAGGCGAACAATTAAAAACATTGTTTTTAAATACAAAAATATAAAACAGAAGCCAGCTATCTAGGGAGTCCCTGACGTTCAACCACAATTCAGCCTGGTATTTTTGGTCATAAGTTGTGGTCATTAAATTCATATGACTGATTTTATCATAGATGTTAAGTGAATCACTTGGTTGTTAAATGATTTCACATAGTCATACATCTGAATCCAATTTCCTGACTCGCTGCTCAGACATTCCTCTGGATGGACTGTCCACACTTTGATTGGTTGTACTGAGTGCCAATCATTTCCTCTGAAGCTGGTCACGCTGTCCTTCCTGTTTCCCAGCAGTCTTTTTCACTCAGTTGATGGTTTCACACTCCAGTGCCTTCTCTACTGAATTTTTTTCTAATTGTCTTGTTTATTTTCTACAAAAAATTAGAAAAAATACTTTTCTTTTTCATCTGTGAGGACTACGCAACGTGGGAATTCCTATCTATCGGCTGGGCTCGTGAGTAGGCGTTTCGGGGCTCCGATCGCCACTCGGCGCTTTTCTGGGCAATTAGCTTCGGCTGCCTTGCCGAGAGCCCGATTACTCAGCTGATTGTTGGCCGCAGGCGTAGCATTGCTGGTGCAGCTATTTAGTCTCGCCCCGCAGTCCTCACCGGCATTCTGAGCGACCGTAGAGTCCCTGACGGCTGGCATACTCTTTCAATCGGGAAGCACCTCGCTGAGGCTACGGGATCCCGTCCCCACTTATTGCAGCTTTTTTTCCTTCGAGCCTACTTGTGTGGAGTGCAGAGAGACTTGCAGCCGCCATTTTGGCGCCATCATTTTGTTTCGGTTGGCGCCTTTTTCACCGTTGTTTCCAGTGGGGGATCATTTTCGCTGAGCTGAGCCTACAGGTTGGGACGCTGTCTGCTTTACCTGCCCAACATTTCTCTGCAAATTCCGGCGACAGTGCTCAGAAGAGGGAAGTATTTCTACTGATTATTTTATCTTCTCCTGGTCATTTCTACTTCATTAATTGATATATTTTCTACAAAAAAAAAAAAAATAGAAGGAGAGGAGTCTTTGGCTGCAGTTCGTTTGTATATATCTCTATCTACATCAAATTATCTATTAGATTTCATTACATTTCATTAAAAAAAAAGAAAAGAAATAAAAAAAGAAAAAAGGAGAAAAGGAGAATAGAGGAGAAGGAAGACTGTGAATTAATTGTATATACACCTATCTATTGTAATTATATATATATATATATATATATATATATATATATATATATATATATATATCTGATGTGGAACTGTCCTCTGATCTGGAGCAGGATCCATCCCCTAGCCCTACCCCCTCTTCCAGAGGGTCAAAAGGAAAAAAGTCTAAGGCCTCTAAAGCCAAACCCAAGCCTGCCACTGATAAATATGCCTT
>WNWU01000053.1:8563250-8601229 GCA_012654045.1 Ptyas mucosa | reverse complement strand
TATATATATATATATATATATATATATATATATATATATATGTCTGATGTGGAATTGTCCTCGGATCTGGAGCAGGATCCATCCCCTAGCCCTACCCCCTCTTCCAGAGGGTCAAAAGGAAAAAAGTCTAAGGCCTCTAAAGCCAAACCCAAGCCTGCCACTGATAAATATGCCTTAAGGAGGCACAATGCTTTGGAACACGTTTTCTCTAAGGCTCAAAAGGATGCTCAAGTTCCTCTTTCTCCTGAGATCATTGTGCAGGCTCCTGGGGACCAGGGCAGGCCCCAACAGGTTGCTTCTCCTGAGTGTGACCATGGTCAGGATTCTCACTGTGTGATGGTTCCAGCTTCTCAAGATGCAGTTCCCCTGCCTAGGGAACATTCATGCACTTCTGTTGCAGCTAGCCATGTCTCTCCGCTGACTCGTTCTGTGCCAGAAGCCACTTTTACACCTACGGCTGCCGGGCTTCGCCCTGAGGAAGGTCAAGCGCCCTCTCAATTCATGGACTTTAATTCATTGGTATCTCAAGCTATTTCTTGTATTTTCCAGCATACATTTTCCAGTTTACAACAGACTAGATATATACTTCCCCCTGAGTGCAGCGCTCATATCCCTTGTCAGTTGCCTGTGGCTCAGATGCAGCACACTCCTTCTTCTGCTTCGTGTGAATAAATGGTGGAGCAGGTTCGAGAGGAGGAATTTCTAGATAATTTCGAGTTGTCAGGGGAGGAAGAGGAGTTGCCAGAGAAGCCTGCTTTTCCAGGCTTATTTAAACCATCTTTGTTCAAGCAGCTCTTGCATAAAGCTAAGGCTGCTACCAATATGGGGGAAGCCCTTGATCAGCCGTCTATATCTCAGACTCAGGCTAACATTAGTGATAATTTGTTTCTCTTGCCTAAAGCCGATTGTGATTTTGTACCTTGTCCAGATCTCTTTGCTCAGGTCATCCAGAAGCCGTGGGAGCATCCCACTTCACTCAATGGTCCGAATTCTTTTGACAAGAAGCTCTATTGTTCGGCTCCGGAGCTGGATGCCTTACTGCAACTACCATCCGTAGATGAATCTGTGGCTGGACTTACTTCATCTTCAGTGCTCATCGGAGAGGTTGGTGATGGTTTAAAATTTGAGGATAAGAGAGCGGAGATGGCCTTTCGAAAGTCTCACCAGGCTTCAGCCTGGGCCATTTGAGCGGCGACCTCGGCCTCTTTTTTCAATAGAGAGTCTCTAGTTTGGCTGCGACAATTGAGGGATAGATTGCCCCCGGACAATGCTCGGCTTCAACAAGATGTGGCGAAGCTCGTTACAGCAGCCGAATATTCGGCGGATGCTTCGCTTGACGCTGCCAAGTTCGCCTCTCGGGCCTTGGCCTCCACTGTTTCTTCCCGTCGGCTACTTTGGTTACGCAATTGGAGGCTGACATGAAGTCGAAGTGGCACCTTACTTCAGCTCCCTATAAAAGTCCTGCTCTCTTTGGTGCATCCCTCGACTCTGTTCTTGTGGAAAACAGGGACAAGAAGAAAGTCTTACCTTCTGCTGGCAGGCGTCCAGATTGAAGATACTATCCTTACCTGAGGCAGCCCTTTCGGGGTGACCAAGGAACCGGTGGTTCCTCTTACCATCAATCCACATCTTACACCTATTAGCCAGCGTACGATCGGGCCTCCTTCCGGGACCGAGGTAGACATCAGTCCAGTTTCCGCCGTCCCTTCCAAGCGGCTTCTTCCCGCTACTCTCGCTGAGGCAAGTGACTCACAGCCTCGGATTCCCATTGGAGGGAAACTGCAATTGTTCTATCACCAATGGGAAGTCACCAGCTCAGATGCATGGATCATATGCACAGTCTCCAGCGGCCTGTCTCTAGAGTTTCTTTTCAGTCCCCCAACCTTTTTCTTCCATTGTCCATGGCCTTCTCAACTGGCCAAGCGTCACCCACTGGACCTGGAAATTCAACATCTTCTCCAAATAGAGGCTATAGAGCGAGTTCCAGAGGACCAGGTCAGGACTGGCTTCTACTCGACCCTCTTTCTGGTTCTGAAATCATCGGGGAGTTGGAGGGGTATTCTCAACTTGAAACACCTCAAAACTCATTTGGTATATCGCCGCTTCAAAATGCACTCCCTCAAGTCTCTTCTGGGTTGCATCCGACAGGGAGACTTTATGCAGTCAATAGACTTGAAAGAAGCCTATCTTCACGTGCCCGTCCACCAGACAGTTTCTGAGATTCGCCTTCGAAAACAACCATTTTCAGTATCGGGCAATGCCTTTTGGCCTCTCTTCGGCGCCGCGCACCTTCACAAAGATTCTGGCAGCTCTAGCAGCGTCGCTCCGGGAGGTGCCGGTTCGCCTGGTTTGCTATCTAGACGACATCTTGATTTTATCATCTTCAACATCGCAAACAGACGGAAAGATTGATGTCGTGGGCAGAGCGCCATATCTTATCCTTGACAGCCAAACACATTTCCGGCAAGATGAAGCTGGAGACAGACTGGCTCAGTCGGGGCCAGTTGGATCAGTCAGAGTGGAGACTAGATCCTTGTCTCTTCCTGGAGCCTTCTCGCCGATTCGGGAATCCAACCATAGACCTTTTTGCAACCCCGAGCAACACTCAACTGCCGAGGTTCTTCTCCTGCTTTCCAACACATGGCGCAGGTCACAACACCTTTCGATTCCCGTGGCCGCGGGGTCTCCTTTACGCCTTTCCCCCAGTTCCGATCATACCCAAGGTCATTCGGAAGCTGATCAAGGAGCAAGCGGACATTCTGGTGGCACCACATTGGCCTCGACAGGCGTGGTTCACCGATCTTCTTTCCTTGTCCATCGAAGATCCGTGGCAGATCCCATCCAGCCGGATCTCTCTGTCTCAAGGCACCATCCAACATCCAGAGCCAGAATGGCTTCAGCTGACCATCTGGCGCTTGAGAGGATACGACTGACTAAAGATCTTCTGTCTGGTGAAATAATTTCTGTCATCCAAGCGGTCAGACGCCCATCAACGGTCCGCATCTACAATGCCTCTTGGCGGGCTTTTACAGATTGGTGCGCCCGCCATCATGTGGACCCAACATCGGCAACTGTACCAGACGTCCTACAATTTCTTCATGCTGGCTTTGCCAGGGATCTGGCTACATCTACGCTCCGTAGACAGGTTGCAGCCTTGGCTATGGTGCTTTCAGGGAATAACCAACAATCCTTGTCTCATGATCCACGGGTCAAGTCCTTTCTACTTGGCGCATCAAATCTTCGGCCTCCGGCAGTTCACCAATATGCCACTTGGGATCTCACCCTGGTTCTACAAGCATTGGCCTCTGCTCCGTTTGAACCTCTCAGTACGGTCTCGCTACATTATCTCACCTTGAAAGTTGTTTATTTGCTGACAATTACTTCTGCCCGTCATTTCCAAGATAGCGGCCTTTTCCATCAGGAGCGATCTCTGCATAATTTACCCGGACCGTGTGGTCCTGAGATTGGACCCGGCGTTTATTCCAAAGATTAATTCTCAATTTTACCGGGCACAGGATATCATCCTTCCAAATTTTTGCCCGGACCCCAGACACCCATCAGAGAAGCGTTGGCACACCCTGGACATGCGTAGGGCGTTAAACAGGAAGGACAGCGTGACCAGCTTCAGAGGAAATGATTGGCACTCAGTACAACCAATCAAAGAGTGGACAGCCCATCCAGAGGAATGTCCTCACAGCGAGCATAAATGGGACGTTCAGGTAAGCAACATCCATTTTATCCAAAGGGCTTTTTTTTTTGCCAGAAAATAGCAAATAACCTCACAAAACATGATCACATGACTACAAAGTGCTGCAAGTGATCATAAATGGAAGCCAAGTTGCCAAGCACTCAAAATGTGATCACAAATGTGAGCAAACACAATGCACTGGTAAAAATATTAAAAATATTCAAAACAGTGACTGAAACAACTTAAAATCATACATTCAGGACATCTCTGAAAAAAAGACCTTATCCAACTTTTCAGTTAGGAAATAATACAGGTTTTTCTTATTTTGTTAAGTCAAATCTCTGGCCTTAAACCCTTTCTCAGAACTTTGGTGTAAAATTAGGTAAGGATATTTTCTCATTTAATATTTAAATCTGGTAGGAGTGGGACATCAAAAATCGTAATAATATCGCATTCACAAAATGTGCTCATTTTAAGGCTATAAGCCACTAGTGGTAATAGTGCTTGCTTTTATTGTTCTTATTTTATGCCATTCTTCAAGAGGGGCACATAACTAAGGCAGAATATCAGCAAATAGCCCGAGCTTGCAAAGATGAAGTGAGGAAAGCGAAGGCTCACAATGAACAAAGATTTGCGACAAAACTAAAACATAACAAAAAAAGCTCTTCCAACATGTTAAAAACAAGAAAAAAGTCAAGGAAACAATTGGTCCATTGCTGGGAGAAAGTGGCAAGAAGGTGACAAGCAACAGGAAGAAAGCAGAAATACTTAACTCATTTTTTGCATCAGTCTTTACATAACAGGAAAAAAACAGTCCAACCTATCAAAAACAGCACCATAAAAAACAGATTAGGAACACAAGTTAAAATAGGGAAGAAAATGGTAAGTGAGCACCTGTCTACCCTAGACGAGTTCAAATCACCAGCACCAAATGGATTATACCCCAAGGTTCTGAAGGAACTGACAGACGAGATCTCAGAACCAGTGAACTATATCTTTCAAAGATCCTGGAGCACTGGGGAACTGCCAGAGGACTGGAAAAGAGCTGATGTAGTTCCCATCTTCAAAAAAGGGGAAAAAATAGATCCAGGAAACTACAGACCTATCAATCTGACCTCAATACGAGGGAACATTCCGGAAAAGATAATCAAGCAACGAATCAGCTAACATCTAGAAAGCCAACATGGGTTTGTCAAAAACAGATCATGCCAGACTAATCTTATTACATTCTTTGACAAAATTAGTGGACCAGAGGAATGCTGTCGGTATAATTTACTTGGACTTCAGTAAGGCATTTGATAAAGTAGACCATAACCTACTACTAGATAAAATAGAAAAATGTTGGTTATACAGCATCACCACCAGATGGATTTGTAACTGGCTGACCAACCGCACTCAACGTGTAGTCCTCAATGGAACTGCATTTACATGGAGGGAAATATGCAGTGGGGTACCCCAAGGCTCTGTTTTAGGCCCAGTGCTCTTCAACATCTTCATCAATGATTTGGATGAGGGGATAGATGGGGAACTCATTAAATTTGCAGACGACACCAAGCTGGCAGGAATAGCCAACACTCCAGAAGATAGGCTTAAGATACAGAAGGATCTTGACAGACTTGAACATTGGGCGCTGTCTAACAAAATGAAATTCAATGGTGAAAAAAGTAAGGTTCTACATTTAGACAAGAAAAACAAAATGCACAGGTACTTTATATGTGGTATCTCACTCAAAAGTAGTAACTGTGAGAGGGATGTTGGAGTCCTAATGGATAGCCATTTAGATATGAGCCAGCAGTATGCAGCGGGCTGTTTGCTGCAAGGAGGCAAATTGCTGGGAGGCTGAGGCAGATTTTTTTTTTCTTGTTTTCTTCCCCAAAATAGGTAGGTGCATCTTATAGTCCGGAGCGTCTTACACTCCAAAAACACAGTAAGCTCTTTCAAGATAAACTACTAACCCAGTTCCTCTATGTGTCTCTAGCTGCCCCTCCTCTAGCTTTTTATTTCCCCCCCCCCCCCCCCGGGAAGGATGCAGTCTAAATTCATTAGTGCAGCTCTCCAGATACCTTGTGGTGACTCAAACGCACATCCACCACTGGGGTGGGTATGATAAAAGCTGAGTCAAGACTGTGTCTAACTTCTATAAACCTTTGGTTAAAACTTCTATCCTCAAGACCTAGCAATGTTAATTCTTCAGGACAGTCTTCAATCCAGATGGATCAAGGCTGTTGAATCTAATCTTTTAATTCTAGAATACTTTCTCTCCTCAGTTCTTAAGGTGGAATATGATCAGGCAAAACAAACCCCCTAAAGCAAAGGATACAGAGAGGCAAGCAGATCTAGCAGTCACCAGTACACAACAGATATTTTGTCGTTGCTGTCAGCTACCTTACACAACTAGAAACACTGGACTATTGGAAAGAATTTCCTCTTGCCCAATGCCATACATCCTGCCTGGACTACTGTAATGCTCTTTACATGGGGCTCCCCTTGAGGAGCACCTGGAGGCTCCAACTGGTCCAGAATGCGGCCGCGCGGGTGGTTATGGGGGCGACTCGGCGCTCCCATATAACACCTTTCCTACGCAAGCTGCACTGGCTCCCAGTGGTCTTCCGGGTGTGCTTCAAAGTATTGGTTACCACCTTTAGAGCGCTCCATGGCTTAGGACCCGGGTATTTACGAGACCGCCTTCTGCCACCGATAGCCTCCCACCGACCAGTATGCTCCCACAGAGAGGGGCTCCTCAGGGTGCCGTCGGCCAAACAATGCCGACTGGCGGCCCTCAGGGGGAGAGCCTTCTCTGTGGGGGCACCTACCCTCTGGAATGAGCTGCCCCCAGAGTTATGGCAGATCCCGGATCTACGCAGCTTTTGTCATGCCCTAAAGACGTTTTTATGCCAACAGGCCGGGCTGGCCTAACTTTTTAAAACTCTTTTAAATTGTTTAAATATTTAAACTGTTTAATTATGGGGTTTTAATACAGGGGTGTTTTTAATTGTGGGCCAAATTAATTTAATTGGATTTTAATACTGTTTTTAAATTTTGTATTTCTTGTGTTTTATCTGTTGGCTGTTCACCGCCCCAAGTCCTTTGGGAGAAGAGCGGTATATAAATATAAACAATACAATACAATACAATACAATACTTTTCCCTCTGCAGTGTTGGAAAGTAAATATAAAGAAATATCCTTGGCAGAAAAGCTCTACCCTGGTGATTCCAAAGAGGTGGAAAACTACAGAACATTTTTATGGAGGCATCCAAATCAGATTCATCCTCTTCTGATTAGTAAATATCCTGGTCACCAGAGTCAACCTTAACTTTTTTGAACTATATAGAGACTTTAGGGAGTGTAGTAAAATCTATGCCTCTGCTTTTCAAAACATGTATTTAAATACATAAAATAAAATACACAGGTGCATATTGTATAACAGTAGAAATTATTATGGTGAAACACAGTTAATAAAACATTTAAAAATCATAAAGATAGAATATAGAAATATATGTGCTTCTTTATTAATTCGTTAAATCAGTAACAAAACAAGCTTTTAGTTAGAGGTCACTGAAAAATACCATAATTTTTTCCATCCAAGTTCTTAAGACTATTTGAAATCAATCTGAAATCAATCTACAAACCTCCAAAGAATTCATGAACCCAGATTACACAGCTCTGCTTTAGAATTAGAATCTGTTTTAGAATTAACAGAGCTTTTTGTGGAAGCTGCACAGAATAAATGAGTAAACATAGTTCCTGCTGAATCTCTAGATCCTAGGAATGGACCAGTAGATCCCAAGTAATCAGCCAGTAACAAGTGCAGTAGGAAGGGTTTGTGTAAATACAGAGAATCACTCAAAGAACGTTAGTTACTGATAAAGAATTGTATAAGCAATTTTATCAGGTTCTCCATGATTCCCATTCATGGATGAGTAGCTAGCACAATATTTGGGGAAGGACCTGCTGCTCATAAGGTGTCTTCCAAAATTACAGTGCTTGGAGAATCAAGGCCCAAATAATAAGGCTAAATAAAGACAAAAAGTTAAGCCTAAGTAGGTAATTCAGGTAGGGGAATCCCAGGTAGAAATTCACAGATGCAGTTATAGCTGTGACAATCACCATGAATCTGTAGCAGGTATTTTTGTTTGCCTAGTTCAACATAGATGTTGATAACTGTTATTATCCAGTTGGATTGTGTACTTGACCTTTTTCCATCCCACCTTTTTAACCTTAAACACAAATCTGTTTTACAAAATCAATTATTTTCGCACATGCAACAATCTCTACCCTTTTCTTTTTATTTCTTTTTATTTCTTTATTTTTTATTTATATGCCGCCCTTCTCCGGAGACTCAGGGCGGCTTACAATGGGTTAAGCAATAGCCTTCATACTTTTGTATTTTTATACAAAGTCAGCTTATTGCCCCCACAAACTGGGTCCTCATTTAACCTACCTTAGAAAGGATGGAAGGCTGAGTCAACCTTGAGCCTGGTGAGATTCGAACTTACAGTAATTGCAGACAGCTGGTGTTGATCACTATGCTTTTAGTCTGCTGAGCTAAACCAGGCTCCTGGTTAGATATTATCCATAGCTTTGCTGGCAACCTCCATGGCTTACATATCTGGGAACAAGCCCTAGTTTTACAGAATTTTTACAGTTTTACAGAAATTGAGGCACGCGCCAAGTTCTACTAGTAAAACGGATCTAGCTTGTTCATAGTTAGAAAAGATGCAGCATCAGCTAAGAATAGTTGAACTCAAAATGGTTTATTTGTTTCCTAACATTTCTATTCTGCCTGCTATCTAAAGTTCTCTGGGGGTTCACAACAAAATATTCCTATCCAAGCAATAACAAGTACTGTGTTTCCCTGAAAATAAGACCCTGTCTTATATTTTTTTGAACCCTGAAATAAGCACTTGGCCTTATTTTTGGGGAGGTCTTATTGTTTTGGGGTGCGTGGAGCAAGATGGGGATCCTCTTGCCGTCTTACCTACTTTCCAGCTCTGTCTCCCTAACCCTAACCAGAGGAAATGGCGGGGACTGGCTGTGCATGCATTTAAATATTTTTGGGGAGGGCTTATTTTCAGGGGACGGTTTATTTTGGGGCAGGTGTCTTATTTTGGGGGAAGGTCTTATTTTCAGGGGAGGTCTTATTTTCGGGAAAACACGGCAACAAACAGGAAAGTCCAAATGTTTATTTATTTATTTGATCCCTCCCCCTTTATTACTTTATAAGTAACTTAAGACAGCAAACATATATAGTACAGTACTGTTTCTTCCTCTTATTTTCCCCACCACAACAACCACCCTATGAGTTGAGATGGGCTGAGAGAAAGTGATTGATCCAAAGTCACCTAGCTGGTTTTCATGCCTAAGGAGGGACTAGAACTCAGTCTAGTCCCTGGTTTCTAGCCTGGTCCCTTAACCATTACATCCAAGTGACTAATAACAATAGTTACTGTAATAAAAATAATGTATCCAAAAAAAATTGATGTAGATGAAAAAGATATTGCAATTGTACTTGAACTATTTAGAGGTAGCCCAAAAAGGGAGTGGCATTTGTGGAAAGTTCTTGTATTGGTTCCAAGATAGACATAACCCATTGCTCAAAAATGATAAGGAGACAAAGGAAAATATACATGGACTTCCTCTCAAATTCATTTTTAGCTCTCTCTAAGCAGCCTTTTTTTTTAGTTTATTGAAATTTATTATAATACAATACAATGCAATACAATCAGTCAGACAGTGTTACTTTTCCACACAGGTTAGATCAATTCTTCCTTTATGTTTCATAGTTCCAGGTACATATATATATCTTAAAATTTATATTAACTTTCATCTATGTTTTATTCGGTTATCAATCCACCTGTACTAATCATCCCACACTATATAGTATTGTGAATCCTCTTTTTCATTTAATTCTAACATTAATTTGTTCATTTTGGCACACTCTAAAACTTTCTGAACACAATAAGTTCCTCTGCTGGTGTATCTTTTCCTTTCCAATATTGGGCATATGCTATTCTCGCTGCAGTGAGTATATGTATAATTAAGTATCTCCCCCCCATATTTAGTCTTTAGTATTCCCAGGAAAAATGTTTCAGGTATCAATTCAATTTTTTCTTTAGTTGATTCTTGTAGCCAATTTTGTATTTTTCTCCAATACCTCTTCACTTCGGGACAGGACCACCACATACGATAGAAGAGTTGTTGGTATCCACAACTCTCTAAGCAGCCTTATCCAACCTGATGGCTCTCAGAAGCAATAGACTATAATCCTTACTATCCACATTGAACGGCCTTTGTTCTATTATATAGTAATGGAGGATGTAAGTTATATAGCACCAACACATCATTAAAAATTAGTTTTCAACTATTACAGAAAGTGCCTTGGAAACTTTTGATTGGGATTTTGTTAACCTTTCCCAATTCGATCTTCTCCAAATGGATTGAGATAAACTCCCAGAATTACCAACCAGCATGAGCTTTTACAAAGAACACTGTACAATCCTTTATTATTTAAATATAATCTATAATAAACTTTATTGGTTGCCACTGTTTAATCAGCTTCATAAAAATAATAACAACAGAATATTAATGCCAAATCACTTCTGTGACTTAGGTAACATTTTAAAATGTGACTCATCCTATATAGATCAAGGAAAACTGGAAATTAAAAAATAACGATTGGTATTTGATCATTACCATTGGAGGAATGATTCATGAATACTGGAACAGAGACAATTTCAATTCAGATGTGGGCCTTTTTAAAGGCAGAAACACCTACAGGGAAATCTGTGCTGCCAAATAACTGCACATCTAGATACACATACAGCAAAAACTGAAGTAAATAGAGGAAAAATTATTCTTTTGCCTTTCCCAAACCTCATCTAGAAGCTGGTTTGTCTTAGAGCCTTCATTCCTTTTTTTTTTAATATCTCAATCCAAAAATCTCTTTACACATATTGTATAAGGTGGAAAAAATAAAGCAGAGACATACGAGTTAAGCCCAAGAATTTACGAAGGGTTTAACATCACCAGAGCAAGATTAATCCTTCAAAAATCCGTTACAAGCAATAGCCAAGTAAATGTTCTCAGTTCTGCAAACACAAGGTTAGAACATTTTTCTACTTTTGATCTTTCAAAAAGAACCTGGTTGGCATGGATCTTGCTTTGATTAAGCAAAGTAACAATTTAGCTCTTAAAGGTGATTTGAAGGGCTAATGAGATTTGCTTGCTTTTGGTTTAACCCAATATGTGGTTCTACTTTGTAAATCACAGTATATAATATAGTGGGATGTGTAAAACAGACCACTAGAGTTTATTCAACAATTCATAGCTAAAACAAAGAATGGGTTTTCATGAAATGTGAATACAGCCAATGTTTAACTTCCTCTTAATGCAAACAACTTCTCTATTTCTAATCAGGTTTTCACTTAGTATTAAGAATATTTAAAATGTTAAGATGCATAGTTTCTCTAATCCAACGTCATTAGAGAGCAAGCTCACTAATTCAGTTTATGCAAAGACTACATGATGGGAAAGACTATCTCAACCATGAAAAAGCCACACAAAAATTTGCTAAAGCCATGATACACACCAAACAGAAACATTATACCGTACATTTTTAATAGAATCCCAAGAAGCCAAGCATATACCGTGTTTCCCCAAAAATAAGACCCTATCTGTGTAAGGAAGTACCTTTTAGCTGTGTTACGGGATTCTTTCATTCCTCAATTTAATCATTAAGCACAAGAACAAGGATCAAGGTTTCTCCTTATCCTCTAAAGATAATTCTCAAAATGCTCTTTTGTTATAGATAATACTGAAATCCTAACTTCTAATTGAAAGTAGAACAAACCAATTACTGGAGGTGGAGAAGTAAATAAGAAAATATGTCACAACCTACCAAGTTCCCCTAAGAAAGTTGGTTATGTGTACCTTCCTCTGGAAGTGAATGGTATCTTCAGGAGAACCTACAGATCTTGGGGTCATTTATAGATAACAATACTATTGTGCATCCTATTTTTAACAGTGGCAACTGCAGGCATGTGGCTTCAACAATGAAAGAATCTCATAAGAAACCAATTAGCTAGCACCCGCACACTTCATTTCTTCCTCATGTGTGACTATATTTAATGGGTAGTAAGAGCTTGACAAAATTGGGAACAGATTTGCTAGTTTAAAAAACAAAGCAAGGGTTTAAAGGAGCCAGAATTTTTAAAATGTTTAATTCAAAGTAACTGTCAGTATAATTTTACTGATAAAAAGGACATGATAATATAGAATGCTACTTAAGATTCATAAGCTAAATTAATGCAACATTTCTTCTCTTTTTGAATACCTCATTCTTGAAGGTTAAGATCTGCTGATCTTGTTGGGCATATAATATTGAGAAGCTTTCAATAACTTTGTTTCCATAGCTTGTTATGCAATACAGAATGACAATGTGCCCACCAGATGTCCTTGGCACCCACTTTCCCAACAATCTGCCCTATTTAATTTTATTTTTAAATATATATTTAGTTTAAAAATAGAACAAAACAAAATAATGCTGCTAGAATAGATACATTGTTAGAAAATAAAAGGTTGGGTAATTTCTACCCAATTATTTTTTTGAAGTTCTAATATGTTTTTTTTTTAAATGGTCACACTTGCCATGCTATAACTTTGAGAGCAATTTGAGGATTGTTCCAAAATTACTAATGCTCACTGGCCCAAGATTGTGAAACTGGATCTAGTGTAATTGCCAACACTAGTCAGAGCATTTTAATAATCATTTGCAATAGTGACCTGAACTAACATGAACGACCGTTATCAGCATTCTCTTAGAGTGAATATATATACTCTTGACTCCATGGAGAGAAACAAGGCATATTTTTTCATCATACATGATTTTATGTATTTTATTTATATCCCACCTTTATTATTTTTATAAATAACTCAAGGCAGTGAATTTATGTTAATACTCCTGACTCCTTCTTTTTTCCTCACAAGAATGGTATGAGGCGAGTTGGGCTGACTTAGAGTGACTGGTCCAAAGCTTGGGCAACCCAACTGGTTTTCATGCCTGGGACTAAAACTCAAAGTCCTTTCATTTCTAGCCTGATACCTTTAGCCACGAGACCAAATTGGCTCATTTATTTATAATATTTAAAATTTATAAACATTCAGTTCCATTCGCTTTGTGGATTTGCCTCAGCTTGGCAAACTTGTACGGGGAGATAGGGATTTCCTAGATTTAAAAAACTGTTTTTGAAAAGGAGCTTGAAAAAGAATTACAAAATTTAAAAATGAACAGAAAGTAGGATGCCAAACTGAGACAGGAGCAAGAGCAGCAGGCCTGATCAAGTCCTTCGCAATTTATAGCAGAGATTAACGATGTGGCACCTCCCAGAAATTCCTGCTCGGAGTTAATGGAATCTGTATTCCATAATATCTAGAAAAGTACCTTCTACCTGTTGTTGATAATTACTTCTGGAATGCTGTGTGTGTGAGAGGGGGATGGAAGGAGGGAAGAGGTAAAAATATATTTTACTGTTTTTCAAGGTTGTTTAGGGTCATTTGCAAAGATGGAAATCCCATACATAGACCTATTCTTCCAAGCAAAAAAAAAAAATGACTGGCAGATTATTCATCAAAATGGGTGGGGGGAGTTTCTGAAAGAATAACAGTTGTTTTTTTTTTTTTATTCTCTTCCTCTTTCCTTTAACTTCCCCTAATTAAAGTCTTCATTTTCTTAGAATAAAGGGACGGTAACATTTATTAGCAATTCTAGTTTTAAAACCGTCATTTTACCCTTCCTCTAAAGACCTCAAGGCACTATTCAAAATACCTCCCTTTTGCTCAACATTCATTAAGCAACAGTAATTAAGCCATAACAAGATGTGTTTAAATGTTAAACTCAGACCAATCTTATAATGACTTTATACTACAGGTAGTCCTCGACTTACGACCACAATTGACCCCCAAATTTATGTTGCTAAGTGAGAAATTTGTTAAGTGAGTTTTGCCCCATTTTAGGACTTTTCTTGCTATAGTTGTTAAGTGAATCACTGTGGTTGTTAAATTAGTAACATGGTTGTTACTATAAAGAAAAGAAAAGCTGGAGATAATAAGCACAGTCACAGTTTCCCTTAGTGACTTAATGACCAGTTGCCAGTCCCAACTCTGATAGCTAAAATGAGGACTAACTGTATTATACGCTGGCCTTGGAAGTTCACAAGCCTAGATTTAAGGTTAATGGATTTTCTCCACTATCACTTTTCAGCAACCTATGTTTAATGTATGTTGCCTGTAATTCAAGAGGGGCTCATCAGTCATAAAAGTTAGTAGTTACTGATATTCTGATCTTCCATGTCCAGTGCAGCCCATATAGTAAGATCTGATAAAGTGGGCGTGCTCCAGATCCCATAGTTAAACAGTGTCATCTTATGGGGTCTTGGCAGTGTGCCTGATATGTCCCACAGTAGCCTTTTTGAATTGTATTCTCCTAGAAGTTCAAATCATCATGAGCATGTTGTCCTTCAAACAGGTGGCTCCCGCCCAACCCATTGTTAGGAAGTACGTGTCTGCTGTGGATGCTTTACTAATGTTTTGGCACATGAATATCCAGTTTATCATCTTCTTTTGTTTCTACTCCACTGATAAATAAAATAAAAACTGTCTGTTTTTATCTTGCATATTACCCACAGTCACTATGACTTAGGCAACCTATGAATTTGATTTATAAATAAAAATAAACATTTCTCTCTGTTGATCATGAGTCCCTGTGAATATTGTTTCAAGCAATGACCCAGGTTCCAATATTGCAAGAAATGGAGAAACGGTTATCTGTGACATATATATGCCATACATTAAAGAAGTGGCAGGGAGGAGGAGGAGGAAGAAGAGGCTCACGTATGTATTACGGAAGTACAGTTATGTGCTGCCACGGTTGAGCAGATTCACAAAGTAGGATGGGCTCAATTATTAAGAGAAAGGGCATCTTCATTTATTATACTTTTGACAAGTGAGAAGAGGGCAGGGTTACCTCCATAAATGTAAGCCTTTTTTTAAAGCCATTATCAGGGGGTCTTCTTACTACTGAAAAGTCATCAGTTTTGGGGAGGGGCATCATATAGATAGATCTTGTCAGGGATTGAATGAATTCCTACAGGTATCAGAAGTTGTGGAAACAAAAATGCTATTTGAACAATATAAATTTGGGGTGCTTACTGCTTAGGATCCTACTGATATTACTTCTAATGATATCAGCAAGACAGAAGTCACATTGGTGGCTCTGTATATCATTCATACCAAGCTAGAGCTCCAATTGCTCTGGCCTTTCTCACTGGGGAGCTGCTCCAGTCCCTGATCATTCTGGTTGCTCTTTATATTATTACACCTGCCCCTAGCACTACAGTAGTTTGTTAAATTAATGATGATTAAGTAGCTAACCAACTGCTGTAAGGCTGTAAACCGAGATGATGAAATGAGAATGAGTCAGCAGGGTACTGTCATTTTAAGAAGCTGTCTATACAGCAGAGGCCATGTGAAGGCGTCTCTCTCTCTCTCTCTCTTCATGTTCTATCTCTATTGTAGTTCTCCATGTATTTCTCTCCATGTGTGCTTCCTGTTATAGTTGGAAGATTGATTGATTGCCTGGTATGTACCTAATACGTGTATGTCTGTATATAGAAGTCTTGTAGATAAACCAATGTTTGAAAAACCTGTGTACTGTATTTTGCTCCTGGGTTGTCTCAAAACAGTAGTCACGCTGTGCACACTCTGACATAATTTTTCTGTAATGAAGTAATCAACACAATACTTCAAATATGAGCTCACTACAGATTTAGGTATGTATGGTTGGTCTCACGTAAGCCAGATGTTTAGGCTGGACTGGCATTTTTATCATGCTACTGAGTCCTTCTCAAGGACCTGGATAGGCAGATGTTGTTTAATGCTGTAAGGTATGGTCACAGGATGTAAGCTGTTCAAAGTGAAGCTACCTTTGTAATTGACTGACTGGTAACTTTGTCAATGCCAATGGTGTTCAAGTGGTACTCCAGATGTTTGGGGATTTTATCTCTGCTTGACCATAGTTGTTCTGCTTCTATTTGGATCTAATTGGTATTTTCTCCAATTCTTTCTCTTCTATTTTACTGTCTCCAGATACTGCCGCATCTACTATCAGACATTTTTGTCTTCCTTACTGACAATTGTTATATGGCAGATATTCATCTTTTTGAATTCTAAAGTCCCAGAGCACTTCAGCTTCTTGTTTACTATTACTTTGTCTATTTTGTGATCCTTATTATTATATTGCCAGTTGTATTTTCGAAGGCTATACTAATATTTCCAAGCATGGAATTTGCTACCTTTAAAAGTAGCCGCAATGCACTGGCTGACATTTTCATTAATGTATCTACCAAGATTCCAAATCCTTATTTTTAATCAGTTAATGCCAGGTCAGATCCTATTAAAGTACATTCATTACTCGTTTCATGTACATCCCATTACTCATTTTACAAGGGTTACCAGTCTGAAGCCCCTGCCCTCAGCAAAACAGGCCTTTAAGAGCTCTTCAGAATTCCTTTTTGCTTTTAGTACCCTGAATAGTTTGTCAACCTCAGCAAAAATGTTTTCTTTCCATTTCCATTCTATATATAAAAATTAAAGATGCTTATCCTTACATCAATTCCAGGCATACCCTACTTATTCCTGTTCTGTGTCCTGTTTTTTTTTTAAAAAACAAATTGCCAATTCTTGAGCATACTTACCCACTTCTCCTACAGCAACTGAGTTTGCTTCGGAGCTTTTATGGATGGAATTTGTCAAAGGCTTTTGAAAATATACTGGCTTGGCTATTTTCTCACTTATTTTAATAATACTTTTAAGCATGTTCCTAAGAGATAGCTCATAGTATTCTTTGCAGCACATTTTCATTTCTCAGAAACAGATGCTGATTTTACAAGAGAAGTTGCAGATCTTCACAGTTTATGTTCTCTAAGAATACATGGGTGGATACAATCTGGAACCAGAGATTTATGAATTTGTTATTTGTACAATCTTTCCCCTGAAAAGGCAGGAGCTATGGTGTCTGTCCTATGTCTACAAAAGATAAAAGGAAAAATACATTTGGTTTCGCTATTTCCCCATCCTTTAGCCCACCTTTAATGACCCTGTTGTGCATGACTCCTCTTCAGAATTTATTTGAAGAGTGTTTTTGTCGGGTTTTTTACCTTGTGCTCCTCAAACTTACTTTCCTTTTTATCAACTTCTTGCTGTGTATAAATTACTAATGATGTAAAGGACACACAGATCAACCTCTTAACACACACACACAAACACACTACTCACAGAAATGTTGTTGGAACCCTGAACTAGTGTCTCGAAGCCAACTGACAATGAGAAAGAGAAAATAAAGAGACTTCATGTAGTGGAGATGCTGTGAGTAGAAAAACCTATTGATTGCTTTCAAACAGCCTCTGAAGACCCAGTTATTTATAGCTGTTTTTAATCAATTAGTCTGAGGCTGACTTGTGCTTTTAAATTGTGATTTTAATCCGTGGTCGCTGATATCTTAACTGCTAGCTTTTAACTTAGTTGTTTGATAATGTTCTTATTAGGAACGTATGTGTTTATTCTATTTAACTACTTTTGGTATTTGTTTTTAAATCGTATGAACTATTCTGAAAATATACAGCCTTGGAAAAGCTGTCCATAAATACTTAAGTATCAGAATCTATCAATGACTGGATTCATGAATCATGTTAAATTATACTTGAATAAGCCCCAACTGACTGAATTCACAATACTGAAGTTATAAACCACACTGATTATATGTTTAAAACACAGTAAGTCAAAGCAAACAACACTGTATTATGAATGTTTAATTTGTAAACTAAGTAAGCAAATTCAGTTTCTAACCGAACATACTACCAATAAAAAAACCCAGATATATAATCTGAGATGGGGCGTTGGTCCTACCTGAGACACACCCTCCAGCACAAAATACAACATCCATCTATGACTGTGCTTCAACCTAATGTATTTATTATTAGAGCTCTATCCCTCCTTTTACTTTTAGTCAATTCAAGCTAATGTACAGATCTAATATTCCCACCTCCTATATCCTCCACAACAACAATCCTGTGAGTTGGGCTTATAAAACGAGCACAGTTGGTTATAAGCTTTTATTTCCTCTTCCAATCACATTACCTTCCTATGATGCCAATGAAAAAACAGTGGCCTTCTGCCATCTCATCAAGTGTTACCTGCATACCCCATACAGCATTTAAACTTCATTCAACTTCATACTCTTGTTTTATGATTGTTCGCCATCCAGTGTTTCCTGCTTGAGATGGGCAAGCGAGAAATTGAATGAAGAAATAAATATATAAATCCTTCACCACTGCAGACTGTAAACCCTTAAGAGTACAGTACAAGGCTTCAGACCTGTAACTGAAAAGGAAGGCTAAGTCACAGTTGTTTGCACCTCTTTAAAGTAGCTGCATCCATTCCTGGGTTACCACACAATTGGAGAAAAATACATTTTTTTACTTAAGGTAGAACTGGTACGGGCATGTTCATTTGAAATATCTTTTTAAGTTGAGATCCAAAGCATTGCACATTCCTACTGAACTTCCTGGTGTAAGCACCAGGTTCAAAAATAATTGGGAGGATAATAGCATGAAATGAAGTCAACACGCAATGCAACTGTGTGTATTGTGAAATATGAGATCTTCATAGCACTTGAATGGATTGATGCAAAGTTCATTAGTCAATTGCCAATTGGTGAAGCTTTATTCTTCTCTAGATATTCTTCCTTTACTCACATGGAACTTCACATGAATATTTCTGGAAGCTCTTAAATTAATATACTCTATATCAGGGCTGTCAAACTCGCAGATGCATCACATGCTGGCCACACCCATCAGTGGTGGGTTTCAATTAGTGTTACCACCGGTTCACTTCATGCACGCGCTTCCTGCATGCTCCACGCAAGTGCAGTGTATTATGGAACAGCTGAGACGCGGCAATCCGCACTGCCGCGCCTTTCAGCTGGGCTAAAAATGATCAAATATAAGGTACCGTATTTTTCGGAGTATAAGACACACTGGAGGGTAAGACACACCTACCTTTTTTGGTGAGGAAAAGAAGAAAAAGAAATATCCCTCTGCCTTTGCCTCTGAGCAATTTTGCCTCGTTGCAGCAAACAGCCTGCTTTACTTTCATTTTCGTTTTCAGCATAGCTTGATTAGCACAAGGAAAAAAAATCTGCTCCAGCAATTTACCTCTTTACAGCAAGCAGCAGAGCCCTGTGCAAAACAGCTGAGAGCAAATCAGCTGAGAGTGAGGAGGCCGATCCAATCAACTTGAGCTAATTAGCCTGTGCTGAAGCTGAAAGGAGCTGTTTTTTTCTTGTTTGCTTGCAAGGAGGTAACTGCTGCGAGGCAGAGGCCAAAGGGTGGGGGCCAGTGGGTGGGCGGGGCTACATTCAGTGTATAAGATGCATCTAAATTTTCACCCCCTTTTAGGGGGGAAAAAGGTGTGTCTTATACTCCAAAAAATACGATATGTATAACGCAGGGGCGGGCGGGAGTGCCAACCCAACCGTCAGAGAGAACCAGTTCACTCTCAGCTCACCATCGTCACTACTGGCTTGCCCGAACTGGGCTGAACCAGTAGAAACTCACCACTGACGTCCATGCCCTGTTTAGTGAAAGGGAAAACAGTCCCGATACATCACATGACACTGCTGTAACAATGCGAGTTTGACATCCCTGCTCTATACGCTGCTGCCCAAGCAAGTATATGGAAAACCTTCAATTAGAAAATGATTAAATCAAAGCAGAATGAATTTGACTTGGTGGGAAGGGCAGGAATAAACAGCTCAGTGATCAACGTGCACTTAAATACAGGGAGGCATACTCAAGGTCAGAAAATAATTTAACTTCCAAGAGTATTTTACAAGTAGAAAAGCAGAATATAAGGAAAGCCGGGAGGAAGGACTTTCTACCTTTTCAGAGTCTCACAAAGCCTTGTGCCAAAGCTTCTCTTCCCAATTTTTCTCGCCACAGTTAACATTAAAGGCTCTTTGTATAGTCCTGATTACATCACCATTGGCAGAATGCTGCACTGTAATTAATTGTTTATTGGTAGAATGCACTGCATGCCACTGGCATGTGATCAAAGTTCCCAACTATCATTTAGACAATAATTTAGTGATTAATAAAAAATATCAGCTAACAATCTTTAATCAGAGAGAAAGAGGAAAGCTACCAATTATCGAAATTTTCCCACATTTTGTCAAGACACATTTTATAGCCCTTTACACATTCAATGCTCAATGCCAAAATGAAAACAACTTCTTCGTTGAAAGATCATGTGCCAAATGAGTGAAGAATAACATTTTTACAGAGTTTGGTTAATTTCCCCTCCTCTCCATTCTTAAACTTTTTTAAAGTTTAATTAATTGGATTAATTTTTATTGGATCCATGAAGAGAACTTGCCAGCAGTTTGATTCAGATCTGTGACAGTGCAAGCTTTTCTTAACCTGCCACACTTTATATGAACGGATTAAACTTCAATAATTCCCAGATTTCTGCAAACTGATTGGGAATTATGAGAGGTGCAGTAATTATTAATGGTTTTGTTTTGTTTTGTTTTGTTTTGTTTTAAAGTGAGTATCTGCAGGGCTCAAATAATTCAAAGACAGAACATACATTGGCCATCTATACTTGGAAGAGGTGAGTCAAAGGAAGATTTCTGGAAGCTATACCAGATTCCAAGCCTGTGACAACTTGCCAACTTTGGCTCTCAGAAACAAGCTCATTAAAAAAATGAAAACAAAACAAAACAAAATACCCTGTGACTTCATCAACCTCAGAAAGCAAACATTTTTCTTTTCTGATGGAGAAAAGGCACTGTTTACCTTCTATCTGACAAATGCATTCATTTTAAAATGAAGTCTTTACAGCAAAAGGACTGCTTTTAATTCATTGATTATGTAAATACACAAATCAATACGTTTCTGGAGTTTGAGCACCTTTCAGTACAGCTTACTGATTTCAGTGAACAGACTAGTCATAGGCATACAGATAGGCCTCGACTTACAACAGTTCATTTAGTGACCATTCAAAGTTACAACAGCACTGAAACAAGTGACTTATGACCGTTTTTATCAGTTACGACCATTGCAGCATCCCTATGATCATATGTTCAAAATTCAGATGCTTGGCAACTAGTTCATATTTGTGACCGTTAGGAAATAAGTATACAAATTTTTATATGCAAGAAACTCTGAAGCATTGCATAGTTCTGGATTTCACAACAAATCAAATCTACGTCTAAAATCGAACAGATAAGGCTGAAATACTGACGTTACTAGGGTTTTTTTTTCAAAAATTGCAAAATATCTCAAACCGTTCAATAAATAATAATAAAGTAAAGGCTCCTGAATTCAGCAGCTGGAAGCAAGCAATTCAATCAAATACCTCAACCCTAGAACAGGTTGTTCGGTATTTTTTTTTCTTTTATGTGATACAGTATGTGTGACCCATGAATTTTGACCTGACAAAGCAACTTGTTATTTATCAAAACAACTCCTATCTTGAGGACACTGGTAAATGAATAACACACATAAATGGAATTAAATATACAAATTCTACATTAAAAGGGGAAAATATAATCTTACTTTTAAGAGGGAGAGAAAGCAACTATTTCTGAAGAATGCTATGATATTTTTAAATAATTCCAAGAAGAAACACTCATACATTTTAAATAGCTAAATATTCCATGATATCATTAAGTTCATGTGCAACAACAGTACTGATTATACATAAAATCCTATTGATCATGCACTGGCTGGCCCTGAATTGGCAAATGATCCCCAGATCTCTGCTTAATAGAGTAGACATGCAGACTTCTGCAGAATCTGGGCTGCACCCAAAGGAATGTCATTTGCTTCTCTTACATTTCTCTAAAGCTAGGGACTGCCAGCTGAAAGCAGTTTAAAATATATGGCAATGTCTTATTTTCTTTCCCAACTCATTAATTCACTGCTCCCGATTCTTAAGCAAGTGTTAAAATGCTGTCTGGCATGTTTTGCCAGCTTCAAAATAGCGAGGTGGGGGCAGTTACCAAAGCATTGTGCTTCAAATTCTATGCTGTGTATCTTTCATTTGCATGTACATAGAGATAGAAATTTCATACCCATCCATGTAAGACTAGCTTTTGAGGAAAACTAGAATTCCTTTCACGTTTGCTCCTTATAAAGCTGATGACCTTTGCCATCAACTCTTGTCTCCTTTATGGCTCAATAGGCAGTCAAGTCAATGCCTTAAAGGCTTATGACTGCTTTTGTAGTTTTAAATCTCTGGTCCCTTTCTGCAGCCACATTCAAATTGCTTTCCTTTCTTTTCAGCTATGCAGGAAACAGGCTTCCTAAAAAAAAAAAAAAGTCACAGAGGCTTCAGAAGTTCCTTTTTTTTTTCTTTTTAACAACAGCCTAAGGGAAATTATTTTCTTTATCTAATCTCTTGTTCAGGCAGGCAGAGATTACATATCTATGGCAATATTGCCTGACCTTATGCTGCCTTCCCCAATTATCATAAATAGTTCTTAACCCAGCTCAGTACTCACTCACTTACTCACTGGGAAATTACTACTGTACTAGGCCTTAGGCACTGCAGTCATAAACCAGAAGTATGTTTTGTCCTAAAACGGCAAGAAGCATTCTGCCATGCTTCTATATCTAATCAGAAATTTTGCAAAATCTTGGCAGGAAAACTGATAATTTCCAAGTCAGTCATTCAGTCAGTCAATTTTCTTAACTTACATTACTACTACATTAAATTAATCTATACAATACAGTATAAAATTCTACTGTATGTCACCAACAGTCACTTTGTGTGAGGTGAGCAGTAGTGGTGGGTTGCTCCCGGTTCGGACCGGTTCGCAAGAACTGGTAGGAAAACCGGCAGAGGCCCCGCCCACCACCCCAGATGTCGTCATCGGCGATCTCCACATGCGATCCCATTGCGAACCAGTAGTAAAGGTAAGTAGAACACACCCCTGGTGAGAAGCCATATAAATGTGTTACAAACATACATACAGGCCTTGGCAGGTAGGTTGATGCCTTTGCCTTCATGTGCTTCAGACAGGTTTTTATTAAACACATTTCTTTATAACTTTTTAGATACAACTAAGCTCTTGTTCTAAAAACAGAAGCCTTTCTATTCAAAGAGGGAATCCCTCCATTCTCCCGTAAGGACTATGTTAGATCCATGCCATGCAACTTTCATCCACCGGTCCTTCTATTTATAGACACTCCATTCACAGGAAGCTTTCACTAAAAGTTGAAAAGCTTTTCTCCAAATCCTATGTCAATATAGACAGTCCTCAAATTACAACCATTTGCTCCGTTTGAACTTACAGTGGTGCTGAATAAATTGTATTTATGCCCAGTCCCCAAAGTTACAACCACTGCAGTGCCCCTACAATCATGTGATCAACATTTGAGTAATTGGAAGCCCATCTATACTTATGACCAGTGGTGGGTTGCCCCCGGTTCGGACCAGTTCACAAGAACCGGTAGTAAAACCAGCGGGAGTTCCCACCCACCGCCCTGGATGTCATCATCAGCAATCTATACATGTGCAGAAGCTTCTGCGCATATGCAGAAGCAAGGTGCGCGCACTCGCTTCACTCGTGCACCCGGTCCCATTGCAAACAGGTAGTAAAGGAAAGTAGAACCCACCCCTGCTTATGATCGCAGGGATAAGTCCACCTCATATGTTCCCTTTTGGCTCCCTGCACACCAAGGCCTCTGCTGCCCTACCACAGTGAAGCCTCCTCCATCATCTTGTTCCTGCTGATGACTAGTATACTCACTCTCACCCTTCATGAGGCAATTGTTAGCCATGCAAGGCTTTCTTCCCAAGGTTATACATGGTAATTTCCATGAAGATCTGAGGATGAAAGTGTCATGTGGCCACAAGTTGCCAGACCAGGCCCACCGGATCAACAGCAGCAGGATGAGTAATAAAGTGCAGGATGGCAGGGGACTCAGAGTGCTGGCAGCAAAGGCAGTCAGGGGGTAGAGTGGTTGGGCCATGCTCAATGCTGTAGCTTTGCACTAGATTGTTAAACTGTGTCAGGGCTGGAGTGCAGCAGCTGTGGCTTCTCGGTGCGGCTGTAGCTTCACACTCTAATATGCTGCAGGGATGTAGGAGAAAAGCAGGCAGAGCTGGAAGGTTGGGATAAACCTGTCATCAGTTTGGAGTCAGTGCGGTACCACAAGAGACACAAGTCCAGCCCCCCCCCTGAACTCCATTAACTCTTATCTAGCGCCAATTTAGCTTTAATCGTTGATTGATTGAATTCCTTGTGTATAGATAGCAAAACAAGTAGTCCTTGGCTAACAAGTTTGTTTAGTGACTGTTCAAAGTTAGAACAGTACTGAAAAAAGTGATTTGTGACCATTTTTCAAATGTACAACCATCGCAATGTTCCATGTGATCAAAATTGGGATGCTTAGCAATTGGTTCATATTTATGATGGTTGCTGTGTCACCTTTTGCAACTTTCTGACAAGCAAAGTCAATGGGGAAGCCAGAGTCACTTAACAACTCTGTCACTAACTTAATAACTGCAACGGTTCACTTAACAACCGTGGCAGGAAAAGTCATAAAATGGGTCAAAAGACATTTAATTGTCTTGCTTATTAATAGAAATTAGGGGCTTAATTTGGTCGTTAAGTCGAGGGCTATTACAAATTCTCTGTGAAAAGAATTATAGAAAACTCCAGGCAATATAAATTCTGTAGGATATTTTAATAGTAGTTAATTATGAAACAGGGTTGTAAAAAGAAGAAAAATGAAACAGTTGGGATTCAATAATAAGGATGTTTTGCAAATTGGTCAGTCAGTTTGATAGGAAAGCAAAAAATGAAACTTCTGGAAGTAGTTTGATCAGCAAACTGAAAGTAAAAGTTAACATTTATTTTATTCAAGTTGCTGTCAATGCTGAGACAGAACAAAGCAGGCAGGGAATTGTGGTGTTTCAGCATCTAAGGCTAACCTTTTTCAACCTGATGCCTTCCAGATGATGCAGTTTCAGTTCTTATTATCTTTAGCAGTAAATTAGGGAAGGCTGACTTTTAGTCTATAATGTATTTCCAGTCTCTAAATTTACTGCAGACTGAATTTCAAATAATAAATGAAAGGGATATGCTATTATGACACATCGCTATTAACAGCTCACAATCTCTGCAGAGCTACTATACAAAAGAATGTGCGACAAAAATAGCTTCTACAACTAGATAGTTTTAGCTTTCCTAATGTTTTTACCTTCCCGTGTGCCATTTTCCAAAATCAGAGTGGAAATACATTCAAAGCAGTAAGCTATCTGGGGCACATTAGAAACACAAATCCAGGGGCACTCTTTAAAAAAGATAAGATTGTGCTATATTAACCACTCAAGTGGAACACACTAACAGACAGCATAAAGAGAGGATGATAGAAGGGGCGCTGGTCTTACCTGACACGCCCTTTGTCAGGTCGGTGGGAACAACAGTCAGGAATGGGTTAACTCTGTCTGTTAGCTGCTAGGACTCAGTCTAAGCCATGCCTCTTCCTGTTGCTTCCCAGCTTTTTGACAAAGGCGTCGACGCAGACTGACATGTTGAGGTGTGAAAAACAAAGAGAAGTGGAGATCCCTCCCGAGCCCCAGAACCGGACAGAAAGTCGGGTGGGGCTGACTGCTGTTCCCTCTGTCCTGAGAAAGGGCATGTCAGGTAATACCAATGCCTCTTATCCATAACGGAGGGAACAGCAATCAGGAATGGGACATACCAAAGCTGGCTATCCTATTGGGAGGGAGTAGTCCGGTCCTGTGTCCCCCGCTCTGAGTGGACTTTCTGGAGCACCCACCTGCCAAAAGCTGCCTCAGCTGAGGCGTAAGTGTCCAGGTTATAGTGGCGGATGAATGGCGAAGGGTATGACCAGGTAGTGGCCCGGCAGACTTCCTCTAGTGAGACCTGGGTAGCCCATGCAGCCGAAGTTGTTGCACTCCTGGTAGAATGGATGGTGAGGTTCTCGGGACCGGTAAGGCCTGGACCTCATATGCCTTAGCAATACAAGCCCTAATCCATCTCCCCAAGGTTGATGATGTAACCCTACAACCGAGTGTTGCCAGCTGGAAGGAGACAAAAAGGGCTTCCGTCCTCCTGAGGAAAGAGGTCCTTTTAACATAGATTCAGAGAGCCCTCCACACATCCAAGGTATGCCAAGTACGTTCCAAATGATGAGCTGGCTCAGGGAAAAAGTTGGGCAATACAAGTTCCTGAGCCCTGTGGAATCACGTGTTGATTTTGGGAATGAACGTTGTGTCCGGTGTAAAATCACTCTGTCGGTGTGGAAGATGTAGAGGTCTTCCCTGGTCAACAGAGCCACCAGCTGAGATATCCACCTGGCGGAGGTGATAGCCACCAGGAAGGCCACCTTGTATGACAGGAAGCATAGACTGACCTCCCATAGGGGCTCGAAACGGCTCAGGGTGAGGGCATTTAAGACTTTAAGTTCCACGTGGGAAATCAGTGTACCACGGGAGGTCAAAGATTAGACACCCCTCTAAGGAACTGATGGACCACAGGATGCTGAGAAAGGGAATCCCGTGTTCCATAAGTCAGGATGGAGGACAGGGCTGCTACCTGTCTCCGAAGGCTATTAGGGGCTAGTCCATCATCTAAACCATTTTGTAAGAAGTCTAAAATGTGAGCTACAGAAATGTCCATGGGGACCAGACCGCGTTTCTTGCACCAGTTACAAAAAGGCCTCCATGTGGCATTATAGATGCGGTTGGTGGAATCCCTTGGGAGGCCTGGATAGTTTTAATGACCCTGGAGGAAGATGTCTCCCCTCAGCAGGCTCCGCTCAAGTGCCAGGCGGTCAGTTGGAACCACTGTGGGTCCAGATGGACCAGCACCTCCTGGCTGAGGGAGATCCTGTCCTGAGGGATCCTCCAGGGCCGGGCCTCTGAAAGGGTCACCAGGTTTGTGAAGTAAGGCTGTTGAGGCTAATGGCAGAAGTTCCGCCTCCTCCTTCAGAAGCTTCCAGATGACCTTGGGAATCAATGGAAGGGGGGGAAAGGCATAAAGTAGCCTCTAAGGCCACAGACTGCGAAGGGTGTCCACTGCCTCTGCTCCTAGTGTTGGAAACCTGGCAAAGAACCCCGTAAGTTGGAGGTTGTCCCAGGTAGCAAAGAGGTCCACTGTCGGGAGGCTGAAGCGGTCCATCAACTCCTGGAACAGAGATGGGTGCAGGCGCCACTCGACGGGGTCGACTGAAGCTTGGCTGAGCCAGTTCCCCTGCATGTTTGCCACCCCCGATATATGTGCTGCTCATAGTGACAGCAGATGAATCTCTGTCCAGCGGCCCAACTGTTCAGCCTCCTGCATGACGGCCTGGGAATGGGTCCCCCCGAGGCAGTTTATGTGGGCCTTGGTGCCATGTTGTCTGTCAGGACCAAAATGTCCTGACCTAAGACTACTTCCTCGAAGCTCTTGAGAGCCAGGTGTATCACCCGGAGCTCCAACCAATTTATGTTTTGGCTCAGATTCTCCTAAGTCCACCGTCCCTGAACCATGCGGGCTCCAAAGTGAGCTCCCCAGCCCAAGTGGCTGGCGTTGGTTGTCAGAGTCAGACAATGAGGCTCTCGGAACATGCAGCCCCTAGAGATGGCGCCAGATGTCCGCCATTTGAGGGAGATAAAACGTCTGTTGCAATCTGCACTCTGGTTGGGGCTGTGCATCAGTGGAGTCCTCTGATATGGTAGGAGGAACCACTGCAGAGCCCTGCTGTGGAGTTGAGCCCAAGGGGTGATGCCGAAGCAGGACACCATCTTTCCCAGGAGCTGCGATAGTAGCACAGAGAAGCTGAACATTCCATCTGGACACGTTGTGCCAATTCCCTGAGACTGGATTGGTGCTCCAAATTGTCCTGTGGTCCACTGGACCCAGCGTTGCAGAGCAACGCTTGTGAATGCTGGCCCGAGGAGGAGAAATCGGCTGCCTGCGAGATTTCCAGAGCTCCAAGCCTCCATCAGATTCTGTTTGGCGCAGTATTACCCCATTCAAAATGGCCACCGGGCATCCTTGCTAGTTCTTCTAGGTTAGCGCTATGGAGCCAGGCTCATGGGCATTGCTTTCAGCCTTCTTCGCCAATGTTCTTTCCTCCGGCCCCCAGGCAAGAACTACGGAACCAGCTCTTGGGCGCTGCCTCTGTGGTACAAAAGGGGCCGAATCCTTGGAAACCCTGTGGTTCAGAGGTTCGGGGACAAGCCTGTGAGCGCAGCCTTCAGTGGGCTCGGTCTAACTCGCCATTCACGCTGGAATGATAACGGAGGCTCCCCCAGTCAACTGGAGCCCTCCCTACCGATTTCTTAGTAAAAATAAAATTTGTTATCTAGAAAAAAACAGTCAGGAAGGGCATGTTAAGGGCACGTCTGTCCAGCTAGACTGAGTCTAAAAGCTGGGAAGCAACAGGAAGAGGCTTAACAGTTTGCAGACTCAGTCCTAGCAGCTAACAGAGTTAGCTCATTCCTGACTACTGTTCCTTCCGTTATGAAGAATTTGACACTTTCATTATACTGTGTTTTCACATTACATACGTATTATTTCATCATTACCTTTAATAATGAAATGATTGGGTTATCTGCCTTAGAGCAGAGACAGATGAGCAAAATTCAGCCTTACAGAATCTACTACTCTGTTTAATTAAAAATGCAAGCCCACCAAAGCCAGAAATAAATTATATGTAATCTGAAAATAACAGAGTGCCTGTAAACATACAAGCATTACAATCTTGTTTTCAGTGCTAAACTGAACTCAACGAATTCCCTATAATGTCTTCTCCTAATCACTTAAATTTAAGTGGAAAAGCCAATTATGTTGCATATTGTTGAAACCATGGGCAATAAAAACCCCTGTCAAACAACTCTAGTTCTGTCCCTAACATATTGTTTTTATACATCTGAAGTGGAATACTTGAAGCAAACAAGAATAAAACCATTTTTGCTACCCCCAAAAATGCATTCTTTAGCTATTAGTAATAAGATGGGATTTCTGAGAAAAACTTGCTAGTGAAGATTGATCTGAAGGTTGTCCTGGATTATATCTCATTTATAAAGAGAGATTTCAACTGAAATAAAACATGCTAGTGAAGAATCATCTGAAAAGAAAATTAAAATTAAACTTTTAGATTAGTTAATTTGAGCATTAATTCATTAATTATATTACTAACTTTATGAAACAACAGATTCTTAGAGAACACCTCTTTTTAGCTTCATAAAAAGCGAGAGACTTTTCCTTTAAAAAAAAATTTTTTTTTTTGCCTTAAGTTTTCATTTTCTCTTTCCTAAAGAAACAAAATTGGATTAGGACAAGAAATATCTCACGTACTATTTGTTAAGAAAAGTCCAGGTATAAATATGTTTGGGTGATTGTTGATGAAAGAGGTTCCTGAAAAACAAAACAATTTCCTCTACAACGCAGATGTTCACCGTGTGCCATTGAAGCAATGCTCCAAATTAGAGAGAGATTTCATTTCAAGTTGTCACCAATTTTTATGTACAGAAATGCAATGTATTAAATACTGCTAGCAGGTAACATTCTGGTAGCTGCAGACAAACAAACAAAAAAGATGAAAAAACAATCTTCAGAAAGAGAGAGAATGGGACTTGCTTTTACAGACTTAAGTGTCCCCTTTTTACCCATACTACTGAGAGAACACAGTAGACATTCATTCTAAGAATGCAGCACAATTGCTGTTTGTTGCGATCAGTACTACAATGAAGCATTTATCTAAGAGGAGAGTAAGCAGTGCTACTAAAAATTAGGATGTCATGAGAAAAAGGCAAGGAAAACTCAGCCCACAAAAGGGACAATGGAAAGCACACCTCCCTTCAAAACAAATCAATGCAAATGAGTTCGTAGAAATAAACTTGGTTTGAGTTCTGGAACCTTCATCATAGGAAACTCTAGCCACTAATTTTTCATAGATTATTTTATTTAAGCCCAGAATTAACAGTTTCATAGAAAACCACCTAAAAGTTCCAAAAGCTATGTTAAGCCAACAACTTTTTCAGGCGAATTTGAAATCACAAAATAACGGACAAGAAAGTGGTGGGATTCTACCGGTTCGGACTGGTTCGGGCGAACTGGTAGCTCTGACCATCAGCTGGGAGCGAACTGGTTCGCACTGACAATCAGATGAGCCTGCCCACCCATGCTATTCTATTAGCTTGAATAGTGTTAGCATATTGGATCAGTATGGCCACTATTGAGAGAAAGCTGTGGGAGAGATTGTATTACAAAATAATCCTCCTCCTCCTCCTCCTCGTCATCATCATCATCATGCTGCCCGATAGAATGGTGATGATGCATTTTTTTAAAGCTACTTTTTTGAGAAGTAGCTTAAACATTAAATAAAGAACGGACTGCCTTCAGGTATCAATAATCTTACCTGCAGTCTGAAGAATGGGGTAGCTTCTTAATGTGAAAAGAAGTTGAAGCTGTTAGATATGACTTTCTGCTGAAGGTGGGCAATATATCATGAATCATATGAGTAAGCATACATATATCTTTTATTTTGTACCACGTTTGAATTGCTGATTAGAACCTATATATTTTTATAATAAACTGCTGGATTTTTATTTTCTCATACCAATTTATCATCATACCACCATAGCGAGCCAACATAAACCTTAATAAAAAGCAATCTCTATCTATATGTTGTTGAGTTCTTGGAGCTTCTTTCTCAGTTACCCACCTGAATTTCCAAGCAATCGTGGATATTGAAAGTAAATAGCTGTGATATTAATATCACATTTTTTAAAAGTATAAGTAGACTTAATCTTACTCTGAATCAGACCATTTAATATCCTAAAGCAGCTTTGTTAGGATTTCTTAGACCTACTGCAACAAAACTCGGTTGTCATAAAAAAAATATTTTGCATGTTACATTTCTATTCTGACATTCTTCCAAGATTCCAACGCCATCTATACAATCCTTCCTCCTTTATTAGCATTTTATTGTTGTATCACTTTATGGCATAGGTTTAAACTATTTAGATGTTTGGGCTATAGTCTCCTAGTGGGACTGAATAGCTTCACTTTTTCTTCATCCAAGCAGCACCTAGGAATTGTTGACTGTAATTTTAGGAATCTGAGAGATCCTGGTTTAAATTTCTTTTTTTTTAAATCTCTCTTTTTTATTATGATTAAATACAGATAGGTGACTTGATCTCCCATTGAGTAACTTGAAACCTTGTCCCAGTGGTGGGATCCTCCTGGCTTGACAACCAGTTCGGTGATCGTGCGCTTTGTGTGAGATAAAGGTAGGAAAATGAAGACAATTTTATATTTTTTTAAATGGTTGCAAAAGAACTGTTGCCTTTTATCCTCGACAACCTCAGAAATGCCAAAACAATTCAATAACTACTGCACCAGTAAAGTGGCAATCATCCCTCTTCAACTATGCTTGCCACTTTTCAAAATGTTTAAGCTTTTAGGAAATGCTTTTAAATGCTTAGTTACATCCAAAACACTCTTTTTAAGGTTTAACAACCTGTCCACCACAGTCAACTCGAAATGCAAGCAAATAACTTATTATGTGGCAAATAACCTTCATTCCATTTTTTGTGCCAGCTGCGGACATGCTCCTATGCAAAAATAAGCTATTTGCAAACTATTAACAAACTAATGCAATTTACTAGTTAGTAATCAGTTGGGGATAATTCTTCCATACAATCAAGTAAACCTTTATTTCCATACATCGTTCAGCCTAGATTCTATCAGTTTGTTTTGAGAATTAAAGAGTTACATTAAAAAAAGGACTGCATACAAGTCACAACTTGAAGCACAAGACTCTTTCTCTACATGAGAAATTATTCCAATACAATCATGTATCGGCTAAGACATAATTTTAAAATGCAAGTACAGGCTGTCAGCAGATAGCTGGATGGAAAACATGGAAAATATGTGAGCAATGTTCAGTGAAATTGTGGGATTTCTACTTATTAACGTGATCCAATAGATGACATGCTAAGTTTAAGATTTTTATCTTTCCCAACTTAGAAATACATATATTTTTCCTTGTATGTGTCTAAGATCACAGGTGCATGCAAGATACCCGAGAACTATCATGCTGAACAAAATACTTCTTTTGAAACTAATTCCCTTATCCAAGCTAATAATACAAAACTAAGTATTAACTTTGTGCAATTAAATGCATTTCAAAATACTGAAAATATAAAGCTTATACTATTTATACAATTTGCAGGTATACTATTGAACACCATACAGATAAAATGGATTTAGGAGAATTTGGACAAATAATTTTCTGTTTCTGCACAAAAGTGATGTTACAAAAATACATCTGGGTTTGTTTCGAAGAACATTGGCTGAGTACATGTTAGATCAGACTCACAACTTCTTCCTTATTTATATGAAAACAAATAAAGCTCCAATATTGTGGGATTTATTCATAACCCAATCAAGGAAATAACCTGGCATCTATCTCTGTGAAACCAGAATTTCATGCTGAGATACAGCCTGAAGAATAAATTACAAAAGGAAGATCTGCACTCCACTATAGGCTACACATCCCGATTACAAATCAGAAGGGTTAGGTCTAGTCAATACACAAACAGGTAAACAACAACACAAGGTATATGCCAAGTTTAAAAAGACTGGGAGGATAATACCCTTTTCAAGCTACCTTACACTGAAAAACTGTCTGCAAGATGACACTGTTATACTTATTAAAATAGTAAGATCACTGTCTATTACATCATTAAAAACAAATTTTAAAGAAGGCTTTATAAAAATTTACCAACTTCCAAAGAGCTATGCTGACTGAAGAACGTGAAAAATATAATGCAACTTGGAAGGCTATATTAATATTATAATTGCTGTTTCAAGTTTATCATACGAAGCTAAAATGAGAGGCAGTCCAAAGCATTTCTCCTTTTATCCGCCTTTCCCTTCTTCACTTTCAAGTTAGATTAAAAATAAAAAAAATTAAGTTCTTCAACACTTATTCACACATAAATCCACATTGGTTTAATATTGGCTTAATATTATTTTAAGCAAACAGCAGGATCACATTTACACTGGAGATTAAAAAAAACTTGTGGTTCTAATCAAGTCTGCTGGCATAAATTGTGATACTACTGGAAGTCACTCACACATTCCATTAGCTTTAGATATGGATGCTCAGACAAGCAATAAACATTATCAATAATCTCTGTCATAAAAATCCTTTCCAGGATTCTCAACTAAAACTTTTTATCCAATACATCCAGACACCAATTATTCAGCCTGACGCAACATCTACATAAGATCTAGGAATGGGGGAAACATACCAAACAGGAAAATAAATCCTGCTTAGAGATATCCTCTTTTGAAAGTAGGCCAAAATGCTGATGAAGAGACGGTTAATAAAATTACCCACACAAGGAAGGCTAAAGAAGACTACCAAGTATGAAGAAAAAACTGATGAAAAGATAAAAATAGCATCTTTCCAAAGTCTTTCTTTTAGAAAGAAAGAGAAAGAAGCACATCACCAGATATATAATATGATGGGTATGCAGTGGTGAAATCTGAACCGGTTTACTACCAGTTCGCTGGCTGCGCATACGCACCATGCGCCCACACATGTGCACCATGCGCCCACACATGCGCACCATGCGCCCACACATGTGCATGTGCACAAAATGCAAACTGCGCACGTGGAGTGCACACCAAAAGGAGGCTTGGGAAGTAAGTAGAACAGCGTGGGAGGGTGATCAGCTGTGGCGCGTATTTGGAACCTTTTTAAAAACTTTTTTAAAGCATTTTTAACTACCTATTTGCCAGAACCGGTAGGAAAAAATGCTTTTAAAAGGTTAAAAAAAAAAGGCTCCAACGATCATAGCTATGCCGCACAATCATGGGAACCTTTTTTTTTACCTTTTAAACGCATTTCTTTTTATTACCAGCTCGAGCGAATAGGTAGTTAAAAAATGCTTTAAAAAAGTAAAAAAAAAAAAGGCTCCAGTGATCACACGGCACAGCTGTGATCGTCGGAGCCTTTTTTTTTTTTTTTACTTTTTTAAAGCATTTTTTACTACCTATTCACCCGAACTGGAAGTAAAAAAAAATGCTTTAAAAGTTTTTTTTTTTAAAAAAAAGTTCCGGCGATCAGCTGAGCAATGCGCGATCATTGGAACTTTTTTAAAATTATTTTTTAAAGCATTTTTAACGACTGGTTCCAGAGAACCAGTCGTAAAAAAATGTTAAAAGTCTTTTTAAAAAAAAGTTCCGACAATCGCACATTGCTCAGCTGATCGTTGGAACTTTTCTTTCTACATTTTTTACTACCAGTTTGGCGAACCAGTAGCATTTTGTACTACCGATTCGGGTGGACCAGCCCAAACCGATAGCATTTCACCCCTGTGGGTATGTAGCATAAATAGAGGACCCTAGATTCTAAAATATTTACAGCAGCAACGCAGCATAGACTTAAAATTAAAACGTCAACAATTGTGAACTCAAGATGTAAAAATAGAGGTAGTCTTCAACTTACGACCACAGTTGAGCGCAATCTTTATGTTGTTAAGTGCAAAATTTGTTAAGTGAGTTTTGCCCCATTTTACGACTTTTCTTGCTGCATTTGTTAAGTGAATCACTGCTGTTCTTATATTAGTAACACAGTTGTTAAGTGAATCTGGTTTCTTCATTGACTTTGCTTGTCAGAAGGTCACAAAAGGGGAACACATGACCCCAGGACACTGCAACTGTCATAAATGTGAGTCAGTTGTCAAGCATCTGAGTGTAAATCAAGTGGCCATGGGGATGCTGCAACGGTCGTAACTGTGAAAAATGCTCATAAATCACTTTTGTCAGTGCTAACTTTGAATGGTCACTAAATGAACTGTTGAGAACTACCTATATGAATTAACTTGATGCTTCTGCAGAACACGGCAACAGGAGTGTCAGAAACCACATCTTCCTAGTTCAATAGATAAAATAAAATAAGCTTCTTCTGCCATGCTTAATATTTAAGCTAATCAGAATGTAATATAAGTAGAACAGATTTCCCCATAACATTGAAAATGCAATAATGTGCGGCCAACTGATTCTTTACATTTGCTCTGCATAAACAGGTGTGTCCAGCAGGGGAAATGTTAAAGTATTTTCCTGCAGTACCATAGACAAACAAGCTAAATTTGGCCAGGTATTGTTAAAGAAATAATGAGCCATTCCTAGTTCTTCTAGGCATCCACTTTGACTAATACTCCAAAAAATGCATACAATAAAGGCATGGCAACCCTTTAGTCCCAGACAGCTCCAGGGGATGCAAAAGGAATGCTGATAAGATTCATTTTTTTCCATTGGTATGTTCTGGATTAATTGTCAAATAAATTCTGCTGCTCAGGATAGGTACGAAAAAACAAAGCAGAAGGTAACATAAAGATGCAGGTTTCTCAATTTTTTCTCCTTGGAGCATTTCTCTGTTAAATTCATGAATAATCACAGCTGCCCTTACAGAGCATTTCATCCAAGGCCTCTGGTACTAAATGGAGATTTGCAGTTTCTTCCCTTCTTCCTCTAAGCATGTTTGTTGCATATCACCATTTATTTCTATTATATTTCTAAGCAATAGAAAATTGCCAGTATGAAAAATTTTCAAATCTGCAGCATAATCACCTTTAAAATGGTTAATAGTTGTGACTTCTTTCATCCCTCTTCAATGTTCACAACCAGTGATCGAAAGCTAATTACATCCAGTGCAAGTTTGATTACAATATTTTTATGATACTTTTGTACTAAAACAAAGGAAACATCTAAAGGGATTTTTAAATACACACACATCACCAGATTAAGAAAGAATTATACTTAGTGTCTGTTCTCTCTACATTTAGAAAAACATGTAAAGATGCATTACTTTCACCAGGATTAAACTGTTCAGTGATTTGGGAGCATTACGCTTAGTGCAAAACTAAATTTGTGTTTTAGCAGTTTGTATCTTTTTTAAATTTTTATATCTTGCTAGCTGCCTTGAATTCTGGCCAGAATAGAATAGAAAATCAGAGAACGTTTCAATCAATATATTTTGCAAAACTCAGTAATTGTGGCTGGAAATAGTTATGTTTAACACGAAAGCAAAGCCATAGTATCTTGCAGAATTAGATAATCTGGTACCCAGCCAAGGTTTTGAACTTCAAATTCCATCAGTTTCAGATAGCATGGAGAATAGGAATGTGGAATGAGTTCTTATCCAAAATGTTTGGATGAAGCAAGATTGCATCGGTTTACTATGGTTGCAGTGAATTATAACAAAAAATAAAAAAGAGGGAAATTAAGGCAGGAAGAAGGTATGTCAAAAGCTACATCGTGTTCCTAATATTTTAATTGTGATAAGCAAGAGGGAAAACTGTATCTGAAGAAGATAACAGCCAAGCTATCTATTTCAGGATTACTGTGATTTTAAAACACATATATGACTAAACTCTCAATCTGCACTCAAAAGAATCCACGGGAATTGCCCTCCAGACAAGCCTAATAAGGATAATTAGACTGCCTTTGCTCCTAACGCAGGAGGTCAGAAAAAAAATTATAATGTTGTTCAGCTAAATACCATAATGGTCCACATAACTGAATTTTTTTTTCCTTAGTCCTCAAAACTAATGCTCACATGGCAAGTGTGTGCACGCATACGTATGAGTACATATTTTAAATTGTGCCTGTACTCCATTTACTGCCCCTTCATAAAGATGGACACTTTAAGTGTTATCCATCTAAATTTCCTAGTTTTTTTAATTCCGTTTTTTTTCTAGTAAAAGTTTTGGAAGGGTGGGGGAGTACTGGGTTAGTGCCAGCAGTTTTACATTCCTTGATGATGATGACATGATTATAACTTTGCCCTAACATTTGCACAATTATAAAACATGTGCCTCTTCAGCCTGTGGTTCAGAAGGCCATTTTGCCAATACTAATTACACCAATTACAAATACCATAGATTGTAAAAAGACCCAAATGGCCATAAAAGGCATACAAAGACATACTTCTTTCCAAGGGGGGGAAAAAAAGATACCATAGAATTGTAGTACAAGATCAGGATAAAAAAGCATTCAAAACCAAGGTGGACAAAATTATATGTTCTCTTATTTTATAAATCAGATTTTAAAACTTTTATTTAAATAATTTATAGAAAAATAAACGTATACGTAAACATATATGTAATTATGAATGTTGCTGATGATATTGGTGTGGGTTTTTTTTTTTGCTAATACGGTGATGAGAGATAAGGTATCAGAGTTGTTGATTGGCTTCTTTGTGAAAAAGAAATGATAAAAATTAATGACTAGACAAAGATTATTTGTACAATTTAAAAGCTCGTGATGGTTTTTCATAGTAAAACTATTCTCCAAACACCCACAAGAATTAAAGGAACTGGAGCAGTTTCAGTGCCTGATCAGTAGTAAAATCATATTTTCACTATTTTACAAAAACTATCAGAAAATATCCTGACAAAACATTGCTTCATATGCTTTCTAAAAACGGAATCTTCTGTTCAGTGTTAAACAAGAATGCATTTTTATTGGATATTATTACAAAACCATTAAATGAAGTCTTCCTCATAATAATGAGTCTGCCCTGGTTCAAACTGCAGATTTCAAAATGACAGCAACAAGCTCTACTATTTATTTTGGCAAGAATATTTTTCTACTCTAGGATGTTTGCATATTAATCTGCAGTGTGTGTGGAACAAACAAGGAAACGACAATTATTTTGTTTCAAGATAGCCATGGATGCTTCTTCTACAAGGCAACTTCTGATGTGACAATCAGCAGGCTAACCAAGTCTTGTTTTAAC
Source organism: Ptyas mucosa (assembly GCA_012654045.1). NCBI lineage: Eukaryota > Metazoa > Chordata > Lepidosauria > Squamata > Colubridae > Ptyas > Ptyas mucosa. Next base: position 8,563,647 of record WNWU01000053.1, on the reverse strand, counting down.
ACATCTAAAGAAACTTAAGTAATTTCATCAGCTTGCCATCATCAAATGGGCAAGTAATACTAGAAACACTGTCTTGCTTTTCCTCCATCTGAAGTTCTAGTTAGGATCCTATCAATATTTTCAGTATATCCAATTATAGGCCATGGAGTTTGACTAATACTTACTAAATCTATAGCCAATATAACCCTACAGTGAATATTCTCCAAGAGACCTGCAGGATTCCCACTTCTGTTTTCCATAGATAAGATACAGGCACTTCTTAGTTAGTGATCGTAATTGGGACTGGCAACTGTCACTAAGTGACGCCGTTATAAAGCAAAAAAACCCAGAACTAGAATAGAATAGAATAGAATAGAATAGAATAGAATAGAATAGAATAGAATAGAATAGAATAGAA
>WNWU01000053.1:8394420-8563240 GCA_012654045.1 Ptyas mucosa | reverse complement strand
AATAGAATAGAATAGAATAGAATAGAATAGAATAGAATAGAATAGAACAGAACAGAACAGAACAGAACAGAACAGAATAGAATTCTTTATTGGCCAAGTGTGATTGGACACACAAGGAATTTGTCTTGGTGCATGTATCATGTAACTGCAGGGACACTGCAGCGGTGAAAGCTTCAGGGATGAGTCTTAACTCTCCTTGTTCAATGGTGTAACTTTGAGCAGTTGCTCAACTAGTGGCTACTAAGCAAGATCTAAGTGAATGCTCTTGGGGGAGCCACTACCAATCAGCCATGTGATCTAGCCCAATATTCTCCTGATAGTATATGGCAGGACCAATATCAGAAAAAGAGTATTTGAGATATTGCAGTGTTTCATTATGAATATTTAGTGTCTCAGGATAAGATGCCAATGGCATTAATACTTGTTGCAATTTCATGATGGTATTTAAACCTAATTAAAGAGGATATGAAGGAATAGCTAGGAAGGAATTCTTAAACTCAGATGCACAAAACAGTTCACATATAACATAGTCACTGACTCTGCTTTCAGATGACTTACAGAAACAACAGGTTAAGAACATGTATGTGTCAGCTGTCATTTTTATGACCTTCACAACAGTTACAACTTTCAGATCTTGGAGGAAGCGGAAGCAACAGAAATAGTTCATTAAAAATATGTTAATTCCACTGAAAGAATTTTTAAAATGTGTTAATCAGATTTTATTTTAATTCTATAATTTTTTTTCTAGATATTTGGAATGTTATTCTTCAGGATGTCCAGAATATCTTTTCGGTATTACATAGAAAGTGAAGGTTTTCCTATTACTTCCAGACTCTGGTTTCCTGTGTTCCAAAAAAAAGTGGGGGGAAAGAAAACACCCAATTTATTCTTGTTTGCAAAGAACACCAGATCTAATTTCCTGGGCTGCCTGGCAACAGAGTTTTTTACATTTGTAATCTCTCCTTGAATCTATATTTCCCCTCCCCTGTCCCCTTGTGTATTGGGAAACAGCTGATATTGTTAAGACTTGGTTTTTTATTAATAACCCTGAGAACTTTTTTCCTCACTGATCAGTCTCTGCTCTTCAAACACATAAAAGTCATACCACAGCCTTCAGGCAAAACAACTATAAGAATAATAGTACTGGCTTATTACAGAAATAAAGAGATTTTTTTTAAGCCACTACCGAGTTGTCCTGAAAATAAGACACTGTCTTATATTTTTTTGAACCCTGAAATAAGCGCTTGGCCTTATTGCCATACGCGCAAAAGCCCGACTGGGCTTATTATCAGGGGATGTCTTATTTTGGGGGAAACAGGGTATTTGTTGGTGTGTAAGGCAAGAAAAATGTACGTGAGGAAACCAAGACTTCATTTCAAGAAGTGGTAGTCACATCGCATGTCCAAAATTCAAAGCACAAACCAATGGCAGAAACCAATGTAAAATTTGCATACTTAATGGTAAGGCAGCCTAACTGGCTGCATTCTGATAGCAAACAGTGTTAGCTTATTAAACAGATCATAATGATTTGGTGACTGTAACAAGTGGGTTCACCCAATACTTCTCCCAAAGTAAATAAATAATATAGTGTGATGTATGATTCCAGGCCATTCAGCTGCACCTACAAACTACGTCACTCCCTATTGCTAAAGTAAAACAGATTTGTCTTGACAAAGAAGTAGAAAAAAACCCAAGATCTAAGGTATAGTAGTTTTTGATGTGCCCCCAAGTCAAGAAGCCTATCACTCAATACAGGTAGTCCTCAACTTAGAACAGTTCATTTATTGACAGTTTGAAGTTACAACGGCACTAAAAAAGTGACTTATGACTGTTTTTCACACTTCCAATCGTTGCAGCCTTCTCATGGTCATGTGATCAAAATTCTGACAATTGGCAACTAGCTCATATTTATGATGGTTGCAGTGTCCCAGTCACATGATCACCTTTTGCAAACTTCCGACAATCAAAGTCAACTGAAAAACCAGGTTCACTTAACAATTGCATTACTAATCTAACAACTGCAGTGATTTACTTAACAACTGAGGCAAGAAAGCTTGTAAAATGGAGCAAACTCACTTAACAAATGTTTCGCTTAACAACAGAAATTTTGGGCTCAACTGAGGTCATAGGTCGAGAACTACCTGTAACCCCCAGCTATCCTTGCAATGTCAGCCACTTCACATATCTATATCTACATATGTATATAATCATTTTACCCATTGTCTCTCCACTGTAGGATGAAGGTCTCTTCAACATATTTCCAACCAATACATGTATGCATACATATACATATGTGTGTGTGTATATACATATTTTATTTATTTATTTATTTATTGGTTCGATTTATATGCCACCCTTCTCCGGAGACTCAGGGCGGCTTACAATGCGTTAAGCAATAGCCTTCATACTTAAAGCCCTGCTTAGTAGGGCTTTCGGACACACACACCCCCAGCGGTGTTCTTTTTTATTCAAAGTCAGCTTATTGCCCCCACAATCCAGGTCCTCATTTGACCTACCTCGAAAGGATGGAAGGCTGAGTCAACCTTGAGCTTGGTGAGATTCGAACTTGCAGTAATTGCAGGCAGCTGGCGTTACTTAACAGTACTTTAATCTGCTGCGCCACCAAGGCTCTTATACATCTATAAGATTATGTATCTATACATACATATAGGCCAAATTGGCCAAAGATCAATTCTTAGTTCAAGCTTTCAAAATACAATGTTGTAGGTCAAGCCTGTCCAATGAAAAAGCCCACACTAATCAATTAAAAACCATCATAGGCTGCAAAGGAATACCTGGTACACTGATCAAGTGTTCAACAGCTAGCAGAACAGCCGCCATCCTGGAATTTGTGGTGAGACCTGAAGGTATGGGAGGCAGTCAACAATGCATCTTATGGAAGTGGCAGTTTGCGGACAAATGAATTGTCTTTTTTTAAAAAGTGCCCATGGGTTTGTTTGTTTATTAAATTTCTATGGATAAGGCTGCCTGGTGCACATGTGGGCTATATGTTGTGCTAGCCTGGGGTAGATCAAGGATAAGAACTGGGCTGTGTGCATCCCACTTCAGTTGTCCAAGAGCTCTTTTACCAATGCTGCAGCTGTTATTACTATAGCCAATTGTTTCTGTCAGGTCAAATAATCATAATACTCTCTCAGAACACAAACAAGAACTCTCCAACAATGAAAAGTCATAGTGATTTGGGTCCTGTATAAGAAGGGGCTGTCCCTTCCTCCGTTACAAAACAAACAAGCAAAACAAAATCCCTGTTTATATATATCATGATCTTTTAAACTAAAGAATAAAGTGGGAGGTGTCTGTGAGGAAGCCCACCCAACATAGAATTCAGATACTCTACTTTCTGTAAAGAGAGAACTCTATATTTATTGGATCCTTTAGAAGAACTGCCTTTCTTCTAAACTTACTTTCTTTCCTAACCTTTCTGGCACCAGGGTCCAATTTCATGGAATTCAATTTTTCTACAAATCAGGAGGAGGGGGAGGGTTTTGTGCGCAACCTAGATCCCGCGTATGCGCAGATGACACTTCACTCACTCGCCCGCCACTTCTGTGGCCCAGTTCCTAACAGGCCAAGGACCGGTCCACAGCCCAGAAGTTGGGGACTTCTGCTTTAGAAAATCAAGCAGTGGCTGCAGCGATAGTAGTCAGGAGATATAAAAGCTTTATATAATGGACGTTGGTCTTACCTGATACGTCCCTTCTCAGCTCAGGAAGAAACGGCAGTCAGAGTGGGGATTCGCTCAGTCCAGCATGTGACCGAGAATGCTTGTCAAAAGCTCCGCCCTCCAGGGCTACACCAGTTCTTCGGCAAGGGCGAATCAGCAGACCCATATGACGTGTTTCCCTGGAACGAGAGAGAGTGAAAAATCTGCCCACCCAGCCAACCACCGGACCAATGGAAAAGGATGGGGCTGACTGCCGTTTCTTCCTGAGCTGAGAAGGGACGTATCAGGTAAGACCAACGTCCATTCTCCAGCGAGGCAAGAAACGACAGTCAGAGTGGGGACATACCAAAGCTTGTTGTCCCTGGGAGGGAAGCCAGGTCCGGTGAACCTCAAGGAGCGTGGACTGCCTGCAGGACTCTCCTACCAAAGGCCGCATCAGAGGAGGCGAAGGCATCGACTCTGTAGTGTCTGATGAAGGGACTTAGGCTAGTCCATGTAGCGGCCCGGCAGACTTCCTCAAGAGAGGCCTGAGTGGACCAGGCGGCAGAAGTCGAGGCACTCCTAGTCGAGTGGGCCGTGATATGACGAGGCCGAGGAAGATCCGAATGGTGGTAAACGAGGGCAATTGTAGCCCTGAGCCAGCGCCCCAGAGTGGAAGTGGACACTTTGGATCCAATGGACGCCGGATGGAATGCGACAAACAGAGCCTCAGTCCTGCGAAGAGCCGCGGTTCAAGTGATGTATATCCTTAAGGTGCGACGGACATCCAGAGTGTGCCAAGAAAACTCCAGGCGATGTGTCAGCCGAGGGCAAAAGTCCGGGAGGACTAGTTCTTGAGCCCGATGGAAGGGCGAGTTAACCTTGGTCATGAATGCCGGGTCAAGGCAGAGGACCACTCTGTCCGTATGAAAAATACATAAGTCCGCTCTGATGGAAAGAGCCGCTAGCTCGGAGATGTGGCGGGCGGAGGTTATTGCCACCAAAAAGGAGACTTTCAGGGAGAGGAAACGGAGAGAAACTTGGCACAGAGGCTCGAATGGAGGGGACATAAGCGCTGACAGGACCTTGTTAAGGCGCCAGGTAGGAAACCTGTGGATAACAGGTGGGCGCAGGTTCGAGGCGCCCCGGAGAAAGTTCTTGATGATGGGATCTCGTGAGAGAGTTTTCGAGGAGCCACAAGACAGAATGGAAGAAATAGCCAAGACTTGACATCGGAGGGTGCTCGGTGCCAGACCCCGGTCCAGGCCATCCTGGAGAAAGGACAGGATGTCGAGGATAGATGCAGAAGTAGGGGCCACCAGGACCGAAGAGCACCAGGAAGAGAAGGCTTTCCAGATAGCTTTGTATATGCGGACCGTGAAGGGGCGATGGGCGGCCTGGACGGTCGAAGCGACCCGAGGAGGGACCCTGGCCGCCGTCAGGATGCACCGCTCAATCTCCAAACGGTCAAGCGGAGCCAGGCTGGGTCCGGGTGGAGAAGGGGACCCTGAGACAGGCGGATTCTGGAGGCAGGGATCTGCCAGGGATCTGCGACGGACAGGGATCTCAAGTCCGCAAACCACGGCCGCATGGGCCAGTGGGGGGCCAGGAGGAGGAGTTCCGCCCTCTTGGAAAGCATCTTGCGGATCACACGAGGGATTATGGGGAGGGGAGGGAAGGCGTAAAGGAGACCTGGTAGCCAAGGACTGCGAAGAGCATCCATGGCTTCTGCCTGGGGATCCAGGTACCGGGCAAAGTAGCGTCTCACTTGATGGTTGTCCCGCGACGCAAACAAATCTACGTGAGGACTCCCGTACCTGTCCGCAATCTCCCGGAAGAAGGAGGGAGAGATGGACCACTCGCCTTGGTCGATCAGCCATCGACTGAGGGTGTCCGCTTGTGTGTTCTATATGCCCAAGATGTGGGCCGCCGTGATGGAAGACAGGTGTTTCTCGGCCCAGAGGCCCAGAAGGAGAGCTTCGTCCATCAGAGCCCGGGACCTGGTGCCCCCGAGCTTGTTTATGTGGGCTTTGGCGGTGGTATTGTCTGTCAGAATCAACAGATCCTTCCCCTCTACTTGGCTTTGAAATTGCAGGAGGGCCAGACGGACAGCTCGAAGCTCGAGAAGATTGATGCTGAGCAGGGATTCCTAGACCAACCAGGGGCCCTGGGAACATGTGATGAAGAAGGTGGGCTCCCCGTCCTAGTAGACTGGCGTCCGTGGTCAAGGTGATGCGGTGTGGATCCCTGAAGGAGGAGCCGATAGATAAAGCTCCTGAGGTCCACCAATGAAGGGAGTGGAGCATCGGAGGTGGTAGGCGAATGATTCGCGAGGAGGTGTCCAGGTGAGCCCGCTGGAAGGGCAGCATGAGCCACTGAAGTTCCCTGCTGTGTAACCGAGACCAGGGAGTGATACCAAAGGTGGACACCATTTTACCCAAAAGGCGGGAAAGGGATAAAATGGTGGCTGAGCCCGAGGAAAGGACCTCGCGAACCAAGATTCGCAAGCTGGCCTGATGGTCAGGTGACAATGAGACTAAGGTGTTAGCCGAATCAATGAGGGCTCCCAAATGAATGATGGTCTTAGATGGGGTCAGATGGCTTTTAGCCCAATTGATGGAAAAACCATGGGATTGCAGGGAAGAGAGCACTGTGGAAAGGTCAGTGTGAGCTTCCGTGAGGGATGACGAGAGAACCAAAATATCGTCTAAATAAAATTGGAGTCTAACAGGAAGGGAACGTAGATGACCCACTAAGGAGGCCATAATCTTAGTAAAGACCCTCGGGGCCGAGGATAGTCCAAAGGGGAGGGCTCTGTATTGGTAATGATTCCCCCTGAATGCAAAACGCAGAAATTTACGATGAGAGGGCAAAATGGATACATGGAGGTAGGCCTCCGTTAAATCAATGGAGGAAAGGAAATCATGAGGACGGACTGACTCCAAAATAGAAGAGAGGGATTGCATCTTGAACCGGCGGTACTTAATGTGCCGGTTCAATGCTTTTAAGTCCAAGATGGCTCTCCAGCCACCAGAAGACTTCTTGACTAGAAAAAGGCGAGAGCAGAACCTCTTGCCCTGTTGGGAAGGGGGAACTTTCTCAATGGCTGCAATTTGGAAAAGATGGGAAATGGCAGCCGCGAGGTGCTCACGCTTGACCCAGTCCCTGGAAACGGGGCAAGCGAGAAAATGGTCGGGAGGGGGGACGTAAATTCCAAGGAGAGCCCCTGGGCTAAGGTGTTAAGAACCCAAGGGTCAGTAGTTGAACTCTCCCATTGAGAAAGAAAAAGGGAAAGGCAACCACCTATGGGAGGGAAGGGGTTACTAGCGGGATCTGTGGAAGGAACGCCCCCACCCACCGCGAGGGGAGCGATGGGAGGGAAATCTCGAACCCTGTCTAACCTGAGGCTCCTGTTGAGGTCTGGCGGGAAAGGACCACTGGAAACAAGGCTGGAAAGAGGAAGAACCAGAGGCTCGAAAGGACTGAAAATGAGGAGTCGATGAAAAACGAGAGTCACCCTGACGCGAAGAATGAGGAAGAATTCGATGCCGATCCCGTGTCTCGACGAGGAGAGGTTCTAGGGGCGCGCCGAATAGGTTTCTAGAGGCGTAAGGGGCCGAAGCCAGCTGCCATTTACTACGTAGATCAGCCTGCCAGGTTCGCAGCCAGAGCAGGAGGCGGGAGGCTATGTTGGAACCCAAGGCCCTGGCGGAAAATCTGGTAGAGTTGAGGGTAGCATGGGCCGAATATTCAAGGGCAGCAGCAATCTTGTTCAGATCCTGGTGGGATCTACCATCAGACAGAGGCAAGCGCGCTTGAAGTTGCTTGATCCAAAGCAAGGCCGCCCGGTTAAAAAAGGAGGCCGAGGTGGAAGCACAGATGGCCCAAGCTGTGGAAAGATGACCCTTGAGGAGAATTTATTTTATTTTATTTTATTTATTTTTTATTTTATTAAATTTATATACCGCCCTTCTCCCCGGGGGGACTCAGGGCGGTGAACAGCCATAAATAAAAAAACATATGTACAAAATTTAAAAACCAAATAAAACCGAATTAAACATTGGCCCCAATACTTTAAAATCCCAATTTACAATATTAAAATATTAAAATATTAAAATCCCCAAATTAAAATTTTACAATTCAAAATTTCTAAAATTCTTTTACGACAGAAGGGGAAAAGGGAAGAATTAGGCCAGGCCCGCCTGGTGGAACAGGAAAGTTTTTAACTCACGGCGGAAGGCACGAAGATCCGGGATCCTCCGTAACTCTGGGGGGAGCTCGTTCCAGATAGTGGGTGCCCCCACAGAGAAGGCTCTCCCCCTGGGGGCCGCCAGCCGACATTGTTTGGCCGACGGCACCCGGAGGAGCCCCTCTCTATGGGAACGTACCGGTCGGTGGGAGGCTATTGGTGGTAGTAGGCGGTCCCGTAAGTACCCGGGTCCTAAGCCATGGAGCGCTTTAAAGGTGGTAACCAACACCTTGAAGCGCACCCGGAAGACCACCGGGAGCCAGTGCAGCTCGCGCAGGAGGGGAGTAACATGGGAGCGCCATGTCGCTCCCATCACCACCCGCGCGGCCGCACTCTGCGCCAGTTGGAGCCTCCGGGTGCTCCTCAAGGGGAGCCCCATGTAGAGAGCATTACAATAGTCCAGGCGAGAGGTGACGAGGGCGTGAGTGACCGTGTGTAACGAGTCCCGATCCAGAAAGGGACGCAACTGGCGGATCAGGCGAACCTGATGAAAAATCCTCCCGGTCACGGCCGTCAAATGCTCCTCAAAAGACAGCCGCGAATCCAGGAGGACGCCCAAGTTGCGCACCCTCTCTGCCGGGGCCAATGATTCACCCCCGATAGTCAGCGATGGTACCAGCTGGCTATATCGGGACGTCGGAAACCACAGCCACTCGGTCTTGGATGGGTTGAGTCTGAGCCTGTTCCTCCCCATCCAGATCCGCACGGCCTCCAGACACCGGGACATCACTTCAAGGGCATCGTTGGGGTGGTCTGGGGTGGAGATGTACAGCTGGGTGTCATCAGCGTACTGGTGATATCTCACCCCAAGACCACGGATGATCTCGCCCAGCGGCTTCACATAAATGTTGAACAGGAGGGGCGAGAGGACCGACCCCTGAGGCACCCCACATATAAGGGGTCTCGGAGTCGACCTCTGTCCCCCTGTCAACACCGACTGCGACCGGTCAGAGAGAAAGGAGGAGAACCACCGTAGCACAGTGCCTCCCACCCCTAACTCTTCCAACCGGTGCAGCATGATACCATGGTCGATGGTATCAAAAGCCGCTGAGAGATCTAACAGGACCAGGACAGAGGAACAACCCCTGTCCCGGGCCCTCCAGAGATCTTTTCAGCCCTTTTATCCTCCGGCCGGAGGGAATCTTCAGGAGGTCCCGTAGGGTGGGAACTGTCAGCCAGAGCCACAATTGGAGCATCCACCTTGGGTAGCTGCAGAAGATCAGCAAGGGGTGCAGCTGAATTGTAGAGACGCTTGTCTAAGCCATTAGGACTAGGGCCCGCCCCCAGAAGAGTCCATTGGCATTGCAGAATATCTGTGAACAGTTTAGGAGCCAGGATGGTCTCTGGCTCAATAGTGGGTTCCTGGAACATGGCAGCTGCTGGATCCGAGTCAGAAGAAGGAGCTCCCATAGAGGGAGGAGAATCTAGACGAGTAGTGGTAATAGCCTTGAATAACAAGGAGCGGAAAAGCTGAGGTTTGAAGAGACCGATGAACGCGGGCTGATCGGGTCCCAGTCCTTCATGTCTGACCATGCAGGGTCCAAGCCTTCATCCCCATCTGAAGGAGAGGCGTTATCAGGTAAGGAAGGATCTTCCAAATGGTCATGGTGTAACTGACCGGCTTCAGGGTCTCTGGACATAGGCTGGCCATGGCTAGAGGGTGGAGAAGGCACAGCAGGCTGGTGCATGCACTCAGCCAGACTTTTCCTTATGGCTCGAGCGATGAGAGCTTCCAAGGTGTCAGCCATGGCAGCTGGAGAAGGGGCAGGAGCAGGTGGAGAAGCAATGGGGGCCTGTGGAGGCTGAGCTGGAGCTGGAATGGTCTGAAAAAGCCTCTGAGAATCAGAGGGAGAATTGCCCGAGGAGGCCCTAGGGACATCAGGAGAGAGGTCCCTCATTGATGAAGGGGATCTGGAGCCCCTAGAAGGGGAGCAAGGAGGAGGCACCTCCATGGAGCCAGCCTGAGCTTGAGCCTTGAGAAAGGCTTTTTCTATGGCCTTGTGCCTACGGAGCTCCTCTCTAGATGGAGCAGAGGAACTCGCAGGCACCGCGCCCTATTTTGCCCTGGACCTCTTGGGAGGTGGGGGTAGGGCGGCAGAAGACCCCTCTATCGGGTCGCTGGCATGGCGCCATCTGAGGGAAGAACCGTTGGGCGCGCCAGCACCAGACCGCATGGTGGCCGCCATTTTGAAAACCGGAGGAGACACTGGAGAAGGCCGCAGCGAAGCTGAGGAGAAGCGAGCGAGTACTCACGAGGCCGCTGATCACCAGGGACCACCTGCAGAGCCGGGCAAGCGCCGAACAGCTGACAGGCGCTGTGGATAAGTCGCTAGCCTTCAGGCTTGAAACGCGACTGGATCGATCGGCGAGCAGCCGCTCAAGCCGAGATCTGGCTGCTAGGCAAAGGCCTTTGAAGCACAGCCTTCTCACCTGAAAAGGGGAGCTTCTGACAGCAGGCGATGACAAGCCTGCCACAGGGAATAAGCCAGCCGGCAGAAGATCGTTGAAATTGCTAAAGAGGCAAGAGGCAGTTGCAGAGTTGGAAAACACGTCGGTTCAGCGAAGACCGAGTCGAAGAACTGGGGTAGCCCTGGAGGGCGGAGCTTTTGACAAGCAGACTTGGTCACATGCTGGACTGAGCGAATCCCCACTCTGACTGCCGTTTCTTGCCTCGCTGGAGAATTTCAATGTAGGTTGTCTTGAATATATACTTAATTCCCCATAGGCATTCAAAACATAATGGTCACTGAACCTGAGTCACATAAAACAGAGATATTGTGCGTGAGGGTAAAGGCCTATTAAATTCCACATACAGCAAAACAAAAATATTTCTACTAACAAGGATGCTCAGGTTGAAATGTACAATGCCGTGATCTTATAAATCAACAATGTTTTTTTATTTCTGTATTTGACTTTATAAGTCAAAGGTTATTGAGGAATGGATCAATCATTTCTGTACAATATAGCAATGCTGCAGATTACACAGGACCGATGTAGTTCATTATTCTAACCATTGTCTATTCACTGCAGGACGAAGTCCTCTTCTGCATCTTTATCTTGCCACAAAGGAAATCTCTGAAAACAGACTTTCATAGAATTATGAAAAATTATAGATTTATAATAAATCAATTATAGATTTATTTAGGGACAGAAAAAGCTGCTCTCAGTTCTGATCATTATCCAATTGAATGGTACAAAAAACATATTGATTTTTTTTAGCTCCAGTTTATACCAATATTTTTTTCTCCCAACTTCCTTGAATGAGGCTTAGATAATTTGTTATTTTGAAGGCTGATTTTGAAGGTTCTGCAGATGGTTACCAATTGAATGCCAAGAGATATTCCCATGCTTTAAACTGATTGATAAATGATAACATTTAAAGGGAAAGGCAATGCCTAGATGTTCCTTTGTAATTTACAGTAATGATAGAATAATGGAGGCTTAATTTATCCAATTTTCAATTTTATAACTACATACATACTGTAACTTCTATTTCCTCACAGAATGTTAAGTAATTTAAAAACCACAATGGGCTAAATTAGATATCAATTAGAAGCCAGGAGTTCAATTCTGGCCAGCTCAAGGTTATCTCAGCCTTCCATCTTTTCTAGATTGGTAAAATGAGGACCCAAATTGTTGGGGGCAATATACTAAGTGCTATTGCTATTGATTCCTTTTTTTGTTCATAATTCTACAATTCCAAGCTGGACATCAGTTATTTTTAAGAACTTTATAATAAAGAGAATACCTCATATTAACAAATCTATGATTAAACCTCTTAAAGAATATTAAGAAAAATTTTATCATCTTACAATGTAATTTATTGAACAACAGGTTTCCTTTCCTTTTAATTGACACATTATACCGTATCTTTTAAAAGTTTGTTGTCAACCTCAAAATAACCTCAAACACTCAAGAGTCACGGATTCAGACAGCATATGAAATTAATAAATTATTATCACTGAAGCATAAAATGATAAGGATATTATGAGCTTGTCCTACTATTGTCCATTTTTATTTTTAAATGTTGGTTAATATGGGTTTGGCAGGAGTAATACAGTTTAAAGTATGTGATTTTGAATTTTATACTACTTTTAAAAGGTTTCATCATATGAAAATGCATGGATGTATTGAGCATGAGATAGAGCAAAAGATTAAACTTCTATAGTGGAAAAATCACTACTTCAGATTTAATACAATGTGATGAGTTTGATCTTTGCTCACAAACTAACTCCTGCTCCTTTAATGATGTAATGGAAAGACTTATTCATATTAAGCTGTACTGTCATGGTTTAGTAATGTGTTTAAATACAACATACAAACACATTTTCCTTATATAAAGAGAGCAATCTATATGCTCTACTCATAAATACAGAGTATATCAAAATTCAGGCCAATAGGCAATTAAATTATACTAATTGTTCAAATTGGTCGCCATTTTCTTCTTAACACTTCGTTACTCATTTGACACATGATATTGGAACATTCCTAATTATAGTAATATTTTCTCTGGAAAACATTAATAAAGCATATTGTGACTAGCCTGTAGGATCAGATTTTTGGTAGACACTATAAATATACATATATCATGCCTGCACACAGACACATATATATGGTTTTTAAAGAAACTGACGAGGATTTAGATTAAATGGAAAAGGGGATCATATACTTATGTTGTTAGATATTTCAGTTGACCTTTATTGGACCTTTGCTGATTAATAAAGAGAGCTGAAGATTTAGATATGAGTTAATAGAAAATGGGGTGAAGTATGGAATGAAGGTATCATTTAAGACAGGAGTCCTCAACCCCACCCCACCCCCGGGCTGTGGCCCATTCAGAATTGGGCCACAGAAGCTGTGTGCAAGTACACACGCACCTCCATTTGTATGAGTAGCAAGTAGCCTGCTACCACCAATAGCCTCCCACCGGCCAGTACACTCTCACAGAGAGGGGCTCCTCCGGGTGCTGTCGGCCAAACAATGTCGATTGGCGGCCCCCAGGGGGAGAGCCTTCTCTGTGGGGGCACCTACGATCTGGAACGAGCTCCTCCTGGAGATACAGACGATCCCGGACCTGCACACCTTCCGGCACACGCTTAAGATTTTTCTATTTCATCAAGCTGGCCTGGCCTAAATCTTTTCCCCTGTTAAATGTAAATTTTAATTTGGTTTTTAAATTACTGGGTATTTTAAATTTGTCTTAGCCAAAGTATTTAATTCATTTTTATTCTATTTTAAATTTTTGTATGTATGTGTTTTATTCTGTGGCTGCTCACCGCCCTGAGTCCTTCGGGAGTAGGGCGGTATATAAATCCAATAAAAACAAAACAAAACAAACCTGCCCGCCGCTCACATGAAACCATCCCCTCCCCCCCACCGGTCCACAAAGCTGGAAAGGTTGGAGACCACTGCTTTAAGACACAGCGATGAATTGTTAGTGTTAAATACACTTGCTGATAATGAATGGGAAAGTTTATTCTTACAACGTCCTTTTTTTTTCTTTTGGAAGGGCATTTTTTCTGCACTTTTTAATATATTTTTTTCTTTTCAATTTTTTTTGTATTAGTTTTATCTTTTTAATATAATTCTTAATAAAACTATTGGACAAAAATATATAGCCTTTATCCCTCTTTGTTGTAGCCCTGAAGAATTCCTCAGCTGGGACTGCTAAAAACTGACGGTCATAGAAGCCTTAAACAGGCAAATCACACTTTAAAAAAAGCAATGAATCTCCCCTCAGAACTTGCCCACATGTATGACATTGTCAGTGGTTGTGAGATAGTCCAGACAAGTAACACACCCAAAAGTATTACAGGTACTTTATTGTAAGGTTACATTAAGAGAAATGTGCAAGTCTGAACATACCTTTCTCCCCTTTATAGCTCAAGAAACTAGGGAGGGTCCCTCTGAGATGTTTCTCATGCTCACATTCATTTTGTGGGCTGTTATCCAACATTGCCCTGGCGGTGGGTCTTCTCTTTGTATGCCAAGGTCGTACCCACATACCAGCACATCCATGTCCCTATCCACTCTGCAGACCTTTGTCCCTACCAAATGTTAAGAGCAGTCCTCGTCACGGAAAAGTTGCTTGCCCCAATCTACACTATCAACGTGATTTGACAACAATAGCAATGCCTTACATTCCCCAAAGCAATATACCTCTCATCTCTTCCTTTGGGAATCATTCCAGCAGAATGTTTCATGACAAGTACGTATAACTCATTCTCTACCAAGTTGTAACTAAGGACCTGTCAAAACCTTCAAAGCAAAAGGGAATTCAGTAACCCTGCTGAGAATTTCATCTCAGAATCATCTTGTACAAAATATTCAGAAAGGCAATGTCATATCCAGGACTCCATACGGTGTGTCAAAAAGTAAGCTATCAGAGCTTTTACACTAGCTAGCCAAACACACCACACAGAACATGCTACACATAATGTGCCATAATTCACGTTGAGACACAATAACATGTTAGGAAAGTCAAAGTATAATGTCCCAAAGCAACTTGGTTGAAGGTGAAATGGTAAAATGATTAAATCAAGGTAGGAAAGTCTAATTTGCTACCTCAATCAACTTAAATCAGCTGCCAGACTGTAATTTTAAGGCATGCTGGCTTCATATTTCATTGCCATCTTGGCATGGTCCTTAATGTAAGAGGCAAACCATGTAAACAGCTGACCATTCTCCAAAGGAAATGGCTGTCTTTTGCGGCTTCTTATTTTGATGTTAACGCCATCAACAAGTCATAAAGGCATTTCTATTAAAATATGGGTGATCTTTAAATTTCTCCAGTTCCTCTCTTTTGCTTCTGATGAATTGCCAGGGTCCTCAGCAGTGGTGAAATGTAAAATTTGCTACTACTGGTTCTGTGGGCGTGGCTTTGGTGGGGGGGGGGTAATGTGACTAGGTGGGCATGACCACCTTTTTTTTTTTTAAAGCAAATTTTAAAAGCATTTTTTCCTATAACCTCTTCGGCTGTAGAAAAAATGCTTTTAAAAGCCTCTGACGATCCCAGCTGAGCTGCGTGATCTTCAGAGGCTTTTTTTTTTACTTTTAAAAGCATTTTTTTCAGTGGAAGAGGTTGTAGAAAAAATGCTTTTAAAAGTAAAAAAAACAGCCGCTGATGATC
The DNA here is from genome assembly GCA_012654045.1 of Ptyas mucosa. NCBI lineage: Eukaryota > Metazoa > Chordata > Lepidosauria > Squamata > Colubridae > Ptyas > Ptyas mucosa. The sequence continues at coordinate 8,548,198 of WNWU01000053.1, read as the reverse complement.
GTGCGGCTCAGCTGGGTATGGGGAGGCAGGGATTTTTGCTACCAGTTCTCCGAACCACCCGCCACCATCGCTACCGAATCGGGCGATCCGGTCTGAACTGGGAGCATTTCATCCCTGGTCCTCAGGCTTCAGTCCCAACACTGACTTTCACACCGACCCAAATCATATTCAATACAAATAAGATTAAAATGCAACTGAAGAGGAACACTTTAACTGTATCCCCCCCCCCCCCGGGGAAATTATCCTTTGAAAAGACCATGCTTCTAAAATATAATAATTTCTATCTTTTCCAGGTTGGACTTCCCCAAATTCATCTAGCTTCTATAACCAGATATGCTTTCTGAACTTCTGCTTTCCCAGGCAAACCTGCCTCTTCTTCCTCCTCCTTAAAACAGTGAAAATTCTCATTATCTAAATCACAGAGCCGGTTGGTAAACAGGCCCAAAGGATTTACTTTTTTCCCCCCTTCAAAACCCACTTCTTCCTAACTACTCCCACACACCATTCAAAGGAAAACATTTTTTTTAAAAAAAGAGCCTTCGCTTGATCCCAGCTCAACCCATCCTCCTCCTTGTCCACTCTTGAATGAATATGAGAACTTCCTGCACTCAGAACAACATGAATAGACCTGGCAATGAATCAAGGAGATAGTACAGGCCTATGAATGCCCCGAATTCAGCTTCTGTGCTGCCGCTAAATTAAAAGCAATTCAAAGGCTTCACAAAAGCTTGGCTATTTAACGCATTCAGTCTTTTATTTGATAATATAATTAGGCAGCATACAAATGGGGGGGGGGGGGGAGGCCTTTTCCAAGTGTCTGTGCTGAACAAGCATGCCGTGACTTCTTTACATCCAGACACTTTTCCTTTCCCTTGAGCTGATATCGTTATCACATTCCTACATTTTTTTTAAAGATAGGTTTGTGGAAGTTTACAGAAGAGATTCAGATTTTTGCTGTCATTGTTTTAGGCTGTGCCCAAAACAGGCTGTGCCTTTCTCTGCCCAAAACGATGGACACACTCCCATTATTTTTACTGCCAAACCTTCTACTATTCTAGTTTGGTACCACTAGCTAAACTGATGCTTAGCTTATGAAAATGTATCTGGGTCAGTTTTTCTCAACCATTTTGGAGATATTAAGCTTGCAATTCCCAAACCCTCTCTTAGTCAATGTGGCCAGTTTGGTTAGAAATTCTGGGAGTTGTAGTCCCAACATGTTATGTGTATACCTTTTTCTGAAGACTGATACAAACCGTTCTTGGCACATTTGCTATATCCGGGAAAGACTGCCAAATGTACGTGCCATTAGTTTAACAAAAGGCACATGCGCGCGCACGCACACACACACACACACACACACACCCCTTAAATAAGCCAAATTTAATCTTCTGGCTTCCAGAGGAAGGGAAAAAAAGATACAAGGACTGATATAACCTGTAAGTCAAACAACTATTACATAACAGATCATTCTGACACCCCATTTTAAATTCAAAGTCAGTCCCTTCAGCCCTCAAAACTAAATCAGAAGCAAAACATTAGCAGCTAATGAGGTTTTCAAGGGGGAGGGAAAAGAGAGACAATCCAAACTACCTCTTTGTTCATGCCACATCCCATGGTTTTTTTTCCGGTTAAGATCTGCTTCTATGATGTGGCTTCTCTTCCATAATTTCTCCACAAAACAACAGAGAGGCCTGTCACAGTCTGTGCGGTATTGCAGGCCCACTAGAATGCAGATACATATAGTATAGCAACTTTAAAAAAAAATCCTTTATGCAAATAATAACCACATTACACATATACACACATACAAAAGCTTTAAAACATGCTTCAAGGAAGCAAGATTACACGCTCCAAACACTTTGGTTTGATGAGTAACCACCTTAAGAGATTCTCCTGAAGGCTCATGGAATAGGGTAATTAGACAATAGAACAACACTAATTCATAAAGTCAACAATCTGATCTTTCTTAAGGAATACAGCAGCAACTCCAACATGTACTGTACAGCAGGGACTGCAACACTTTTTCCGGTTAGGGAAATTTTTAGGTTTTTTTTTTTAAATCCCAAAAGTCCTGATCAAAGACAACACTTAAAGATAGTCAATTAACCCTTTCCCCCAATTTCTTATGGAAGCCTATTAAGTTTTAGTAATGAACCAGTTTAATTGGACCTTCACGTGTAGGCCTGGTCTTTCCCACTGACAAGTACTGAGTATGTATCAAAGTTCAAGGAGACTTAATATATTCCCACCCACCCCCGCCGCCAACTTTATAGCTACCTTAAATTTAGAGTTCTGCTACTTTGGTGTTTGATGTACAGCCATAAACTTCAGCCTCATTGTCTAAAATGATTCAGTGTGTAACGTAAGTTGCTAACAGGACAGGAACATTTTTTCCCTCAAATACAAAGTCTCTCTTTTGAAACATAATGCAATTAAATTGACATTCAGCACTTGTCAATTCTCAGGTTCAACTTTTGAAAGTTTGCTTGCAAGATCTGTGCTAACTTCGTATACCAGCAGTTAAGCCTTCTTAAATTGTTCTATATTTATTATAATTTTTTTTACACTGGTAACCTGGACAAAGGATCAAAGGTCAATAACAAGCCTCTGAAACATGGAGTTGTAGAGAACAAAGAAGTGAAAAGTAGGGCAAAGGCAACATTTATGTTCGTAGGGCACGACATCAACATTGGTTAAAGGTTTTAATAAATATATTTTAACAATTCAGAAAATGTAAAATTATACTGTTGCTGATGTGCTAATGTATTTCATATTCTTACAGTCAATAGAGAAGGTTAGCTAATAGTTAACCAACATAAGGCAAGCTTCTATAACCATGGTGGTCAAGTAAAATGAACATCTGTCTGCAGATCAATTAGCACCATCTGACTTAGCAATCCAACCTGACTCCTTTGAAAATATTTAATCAATATCCAATTTAATTCATTTCCAAGCCTTGATATTTGTAAGAAATGCAAAAGTTATTAATTAGATTTCAAGATTAGACCTCAATACTAATTGTGTCCATAAAGCCTAGACATACAACAAATTGTTGGAACTAGTTACTACCACCTCAGTTCTAAAGTGTTAAAGCTGGTAGCTTTTATGTGGGCTCGACCCCCATCAAGGAACTACAAATCCCTTTTCCCCCCAACTTGGAATATATATATATATATATATATATATGTGTGTGTGTGTGTGTGTGTGTGTGTGTGTGTGTGTGTGTGTGTTTGAAAACATGAAACTTAAGCCAATATGTGAATTAGCAGGGAATCTTCTTAAAAGATATTAATGAATACACTTTCCAACATGTAAAAAGTTCTAAGAAGCTCAGAGGCAGATGCTAAATCTGGCAGACACCAATTCAGATTCAAAAAGAACAAATATTTTCAAACTTACCATTCAAGAATAAGGCAGAGAAGAATTAAAACAAAAAAAGTCAGATTTGAATTGTAATCATTTATTATAAAGAAATATTTGGCTAAACATTTTTACCAAAGGCTGACTCTTCCATACTATATTACTGATCACACTATAAACTCAAAAAACTTTCCCTGGATCCAATAATACTGGAGTGGATAATTTTTATCTAATCTTCCATTTCCATTTCCATGTTTAAGAATGGAATACATTGTTAAAACTCTATCAATCATAATTAAACATTACCTCTGAGGAGAAAAAATGAAACTTTGACTTTGGGCTTTGCTAATTAGATAGGTTTGTTATAGAAATGGCGAGTAAATATTACTATGTAATAGTTGAGGCTGGAATGTTATTTATCTTATTCTACCGTGCTAAAAAGAGTTGGAAGTCAATGCTTTTCTTTTTTTTCCTTTTTATCCTATGCTTTTTCCTCTTCCCTTTTTCCTCCCCTATTTTCCCATTATTTTAGTTTTCCTTTGTATTTTATATCCTGATAAACTAATAAAAATTTGATGAACTAGTAATTATGGATGGCTTCTGGCAGGATTGGGATGGAGACAGTACATCCAACCTAGACTTCCTTGATATCTCAGAGACTTTCAATAATACCATGGTTTAGGAGCTCCTTAAACTTCCATCCTACTAAAGTCAGTAAAATGAGGACCCAGATTGGTGCGGACACTATGAAGAGGTACATAAGTCTAAATGGTATTGCTATTGCTATACATCTCACTCGAGGCCAGGAGTCGGCAACCTTAAACACTCAAAGAGCCACAAAGGCCCTAACCAGAAGCCTCCCGGTTCAATTCTGGAGCCAACTGGAAGTCCGGTTCCCCCCACCATAGTGTTTCCTCCTAATGTAGTGTCCTTTTTCTTCCACCTATCCTAACTGAAAGCCCTATCAATTGTTGAGCTGATTGGCGACGGAGCCACAGCAGAGGGATGAAAGAGCCACATGCGGCTCCAGAGCCGCAGATTGCTAACCCCTGCTCTAGGCCATTAGGCCAACCAAGTGGTAAAATCCAGGTTCTTTCCCAATGCTTGGAGGCTGTTAGGATCAAGTTAAGGAAAACAAGATTTGGCTCAACCTTAGCAAGACCAAGCAGCTTTGGGTTTTCGAATCTCCTGACTTTGGGCACTTTTTTTCTTTTTGGTCTTGGAAGGGGTTTATGCTTCTCCAGACAGATCTGTACACACAGAATATACACACACAAACAAGAAATAAACCCGATGTGTGGATTTTCTGACAATTGTGTCCATTTTTGGATTAAGGAGGGCGAATGAATGTTTGATGATCCAGAAAGCCTTAAAAACCTAGTTTTATCCCCGGCAAGTGGTCAGAATAAGGGATGAGTCCATGTAGAATGAAAGTCCTTGACTGAAATACGTCTGGACTGGCTTTGCTTAATTCTGGCCTTATTATTTGTTATTCTGTTATCTTATTGCTTCTTAATGTTCTAGATGTTTATTTTACTGCATTGCATTTTATTCTGTTTTTAATCCCTTGTTTTCATTTCTCTATAAATGGTAAGCTGCTCAGAGTTATTTTGTGAATTGGGACAGCCATATAAATCTAATAAATATGTAAGATGACTAATGCCTTGTTATTACAATTTTTATATCTCATCTTTAAGAGAACAATCCTTACAAATATCCATATTTGTATTAACTACACAAGAAACATCATTTAAATAAAAAAAAAAGAAACTCCTAGGGTTCTTTCTGCAATGTAGTGAACTTCAATTCCAATTTTCAGAGGCAAGCATTATTGCTCTTGTAATATTGTCCAAAAAGGTTATGTTCATACATTATGCTAAGCCGGGATGAGCAATATTTCTGCAGAGGAGTGAAGCACTATAATTTAAAAACTGAACCACTAGTCTCTGAGAGCCACCAAGGACATAGGTAATAATGTCATGCTATTGTCAGAGTAATACCATTTTTAAGGTTTTAAAGATTTAAGGAATGACATTAGTATGTAAAAACTTACATTCTTGCCTAGAAGATTGCTATGGCAGCATGATCAGGGGTGCAATGGATAGATGAAAGAGAGACCATGGTTTGCCCATGCTAAGCCCTCATGTGGCTTTGGCTGAAGATAGTGTAAACATAGTTATTCTTGTTTGTATAGATTTTAACTTACTGTGATATATGAATGCAATCAAACTGCTAGCTCATTATAAGTATGATGTCTGAATTCTGCAACTATAAAAGTGAGTTCAAAGCCAGTAGTTCTCTAGCCAGAGTTGGCATATATACGCTTGGCAATTGCTCTCTTCAAGGCCATCACATCCCATGCAGAATCCATGAATTTGTGGGAAGGGCAAGAAGGAAAGGCTACTGATTTCAACCACTGAGTGTATAAGAGGCACTTGTGCTTTTCCACTGGATATAAACTCTTTTGTTCAGCTTTATTCTTGTCTGCAATAAAAAATACTTATCAAGTTGAGTCTGTGTTTGAGATTCCTGTTGGGCCCTAGTTTAGTCATGTGAAATTAGAAAATCAGTGATTGAAAATGATTTAAAGTCAGCCAGTACGTATATTATGGTTGGGGGAGCCTGACATTTTCAGAAAAATATAAGAGAAAGATGGAGTCCAAGCCTGATAGTTTCACCCTTTTGTTCACTGCCCTCCACATGTTCAAGTGACATTGCTTGCTACAAAAAAAATATTATCTCAGTATTTTAGATCAAGCCAAATCTGAAATGCTAGGGAATTCCTGGAAGCTTGATGATCAGACAAATCAACCATCAACTAACAGATAAAGCCCATTTATAAACTATTCCCTAAGAAGGAAATAATTATCCTAGACCCTAGACCCAATACTCAGATAAGCAGGAAACAGCTCCAGATAAGCAATCTGAGAGGAAACCATATCCTAATCAAGAAATCATCAAGTCACACCTGCCAAGATAAGCTATTATATATAGACAGCCAGTAAAATCTTCCTTCTCTCACCCTGATGACGTTACCTAAATTAATAATGAAATGTCTACAAGAAAACAACCAAGAACAGAAAGCACCAAGAATCAATCTCCTTTACCCAAGCAATTGGGAACCAAGACTCTGACTTACCCGTAAATAGGAAGACAAGCACAAAGGATATCCAGAAAAAGTAGACCATGGCAGAGTCTGAAATCTTCTCACCTAGTTTCATGAGACCACTTCTAGCTCCATTTGCACATAATATCAAGCCAAGATTGTTTTAACCACCTACAGTTCCATATCATCTTAGGGTTATCACTCAAATTCAGAAATAGTAAGCCATGAATTAGCATACATACTTCAAATTGTGGTTTACTGCAACAAATTAAACCATGGTTTTTTTATGAAGATGGAATCTCATCTTGTAAGCCATAATATGACTATTATGAACATTTTCCATGGCACATGTACCGTTGCTGGAAAAAAGGATACAGGTTTCATAGGTTGGCCTCTGAGTAGTCACTATATAAAATATAACATTAACCACAATTTTAATCCAGTTGGTTTCCATGCAGCCAAGCACATATTCTGTAGCCTTCTGGCTAGAACAGGATATGGATTGTACTCCAGGGAATCAGTGGGATGTGGAAACTTAAAAACCACTTATCAAGGTTACCGTTCATCCAAACAAATTTGAACAAAAAGTTGCTGTCCTATTTGCAGGGGAATTTATAAAAATATTCTGCCAAGAATTAGCATGTGAACAACTGCTATCAAATCCAAGAGGATATCATTCCTACCTCTATCTCTGTAGACTAATTGGTCATTAAAGAGTAAGAGATCAGTAAATATTTGCAAAATATCCTCTGACACTAACAATTCATTCATGATCAGAGGCACGTAGACTGGGAGAGGGGTAGTATTCTGATGTGATGTTTCATAAACAAAGCTTCAATGCATTAATCATACATAGCAACGCTCTCAATTTTGTTCGAAAAGCTGATCTCCCGGTAAACATTTCTCTAGCCAAGTAAACCTTCATGTGTGAAATACTTTCTGCTGTTATGATAAATAAATGCAGAGGCACACAGCAGCCACAGTAAATCATGTTAATCTCTCATTTCTATAGTGGACTAAGTTTGAAGATGAATGTTAATCCACTTTAAGTACAAGATGTATCCTCCTTTTACCACAGGTCTTAAGCATCAATCATCAGAAATCCTTGGAATGTGACTCTCAGCAACATCCCGGCTTCAGAAGTTGAGTTCGTAGGTCTAGGCAACCACAAGATGAATTTTAACACATTGTCTCAAAATATGAACTGAAATCTATGGCACAGCCTAAGGCATCACGGTCTCTATATTCTCTTAAAATGAGAATATAAAGGTATGCTTCAATGGGAAGCAGCTCCCAGAAATATTACTACTAAAGAAAAGTGTCCCAATGAAATACACATCCAAATTTTGTTTCTCACATATTGAATTTTATCTTGTTTAAGACATTAGGAGGAAGAAGTAGGTCTTTGGAATACACTATTTGCAAACAATTCCCTTCCCTACTTTTGTCCTTTCCTCTTAAAATAACCCAAATCTTTTAATTACATAAAATTGAAAATAGGCAGTTTGGGGAACAGTGCAAGATGTTCAATTTAACATTTTCTTTGCAATTTGCATAAGCACAAATACCATGGTCACATGCTGCTAAAATAGATGAGCTACAGTACTTTTAGCTTAACTTTTATTGGCACAGCAGTCCTCAGCAAAAAGCAGGACCCTTGATCCAAACATACTACATCCCGCATCAATTTTAGATGAGCGGGAGAGAGGGAGGGGGAGAGAGAGAGACAGAGAGAGAAGAAAAGATAGTGTTGCAATGTTAACAGCTTACTATGCATCATAGAAATACTATGGCAACAAAACAGTAGTTATTACAAAGAGGAAAACTCAACTAATCTTTAATCCTGTGCTAGTTAAAGACTGCCAATTTTAAACAAAAGGGAAGGAAGAGCAGATATTCAGCCTATTATACATGATAGCATCATTTCTTCCACAATGTAAAATGCAAATCAACTTAAATAATATGGAGCTAGTTAATATAATTATAGTACTATCTTAAATTACATAGTGAAAAGCTAGTCAGAAAGCCATAGGTTATCTTAGCAGTAACTATGTGTCATAAGTTACTCTGGTTTAGATGCATCCTACGTTGGAGCGTTAATAATGTTTACTAAACATAGCCACTTCCTCTTATTTGATAAGATTAGTTTTGATGGACAACAAGCTTGTGAAGAAAACAATTCCCCACAAATAGCGGGGCTTCTACTATTTCACTAACCTACAACCAACCCCCAATATATTAAGTGAACCCCATAAATGAGGGCTAAATTTGGACTGACCTACTAATCCTGTTCCCACTGGTATAATATTTATTCACTTTGCAAATCGGCTGAAATCAGGGCAGCTTCCAAGGCATACATAGAAAAAAAAAGGGGGGGGGGAAGGACATCCAGAAGAGTGAAACAACCAAATATACCCCAAACTAGCAATAAACTAATGAAGGTTACCCTGGCCCAGACCTGGGAGCAAAGGGACATTTCAGGATCAACTGAAAGCCTGGGAGCCATGTCAATCTCCAGGAGATGTCTGTTGTTCCAGAGGGCAGGTAATGCAACATAGAAGCTGAACTGTAAAGTTCCCAATAGATGACATTGTCTGAGGGAACCTGGAGTGGGCTCAATTACACTGAATGGGCACAAATCAAATAACCAGGCCTTATGCAATGGAGTGTTCTATAGGTGATTACCAGCACCTTCAATAGTACCTGGTAGTTATTTAGGGACCATCTACCCCCAACAGTTTCTTCTGTCCCATACTTTCTGACAGAATTATCATGTGCCATATCCCAGTACTGATGGGGCCTAGGAAAGTAGCTTTGTCTGGAACTGGCCCCTGCCCTCTGCATGCAACATTTCCTTTGAGATTTGTATAGCTCCCATCTTGAATGTATTTAAATGAACCCTCAAGACTTGGCTGTTCCCTCAGGCCTTGTGTTAAAAATGTGTGACAGACCCTTTGTGCGGGTTTCAATTGAGATCCTTTCTCCAGACGCTTCTGGTGTTTTGCATGCTTTTTATATTTCTATTGTTTCTTTGTTTTTTGTAAGCTCCCCAGAGGTGTGATTATGATGGTCTATCAATGTTATAAATAAATAAAATTGGCCTCTTTCTGTGACTTTCTATCTGTGATTAAGGAATAGCATTAATCTATCATTTTATAAGGGTATTAAAATAACCTACGTGAACACTTTAGACATTCAATTAAAAAGAGGTAAGTCTCTATAGATTAAAATAGGTTAATGGCATTAGCCTTTGGCCACATTTGGGGTTTCAGTCATAAATTCATTTCCTAATATTTTCTAAATATACAGAGTGAAGAGCTGATTAGCTTGCACAATACAGTCACCCTCCAACATTTATACTTATCACACAAACATTTGTGAAAAGGAAGTGGTAACTGGAATTTCCACCTACCCAATGTCCGCCTGAAATTTCAAGATGAACACAGTGCTGTCATTAGTCACTTCCTACGTAGGGGCTGTTGCTGCCTAACAGCAGGTTATAGCACAACTATGGCATCCTAGAGAAACTAAATCCTGAACAAAATGAGTGATCCCTTGTACAGAAGGAGACGACCTCCAATGAATAATCAAATTTCCCTAGCGTAGGTGGCATTCTAGCTCTATCTTATTTATGTATTTATATCCCATCTTTATTTTTATAAATAATTCAAGGTGGCAAACATACCTAATATTCTTCCTCTTCCTATTTTCCCGACAACAACCCTGTGAGGTGGCTGAGCAGAGAGTGAGGGATTGGCTCCATGTCACTCAGCTGGCTTTCATGCCTAAAATGGGACAAAACTCACAGACTCCCAGGTTTCTAACCTGGTGCCTTAACCACTAGACCAAACCAACACTCTGAAGTATTACTACTTTGAACCTCTATGTAGTTTTGCCTACAAAGTAATTCAATTGTATTCGAGTGCCACTAATATTTGGCCTAATTATATAGATACAGCAGAAAATAAATTAAAGCAGAGGTAAGCAGCTTGTACTACTTGGCTGAACTTCAAAATCTAACCTTAAGTGTGATCGTTCTACTCTCATTGATAAATTTTTATTTGTTTCCAAAGTTTCCATTTTTTGTTTTTGTTTTGTGTTGTTCATTTTTCTTTTTGGATTTTGTAATTTAATTCTTTTTGGAAAGAAATAAAAATTTATCAACTCTACTCTCAACTTTGGTTTCAGTTCCTGCATAAGGAAAATTTAATCCCAGTCTTGCTACCATCACCACCAAAAGATTCCACACAAATGTTCCAAAACATTTCGAAGTTTTGACCAGCAATTATCCATATACATTTGAGATTACTCATGACTTCCACACACTGGAGTTTTTCTACAAGCAACAACAACAAAGTCAGATAAATTATATACATGAAAAAACTAATTTGGACCATATGATATCCAACTGAAAGTGGACTGGATTATGTCCTCAGAAATTCACTCACTTCCTACAAGAGAATGCAATTATAGCATCCCAGAAGTTGATGAACTTCAATTCTCAGCATCTTTAGGATTGTTCAGGAAGATGCAGAGTACTAAGGAATCCTATTTTTACTAGAAAGACAACTGACATTACAGCACAGAATGATACATTCTTGAAGAAAAAAGACAAATAAAATAAGTTTTTCTCTTCTCATATAATATTAGATCCTGGAGTCACCAACAACGTTGAATGGTGGAAGAATCAGAATAGATAAAAAGTACTTCTTCATATACCAGTAGTATGTAATTAAAATAATGGAATATGGAACAATATATTGTAATGATGTCCGAAAACTTCTACGCTCCTAAAGGGGCACTTATGCCTACAGGATAACACTATCCATGGCTACACAACTACTAGTCATGCCAATTACATACTATCTCCAGTAATATAAGCAGTATAAATATGAAGCACCACCTTTGAGCCTCCAAGATTGTAGCTTCTGCTCACAAATAACAGGTTATTCTTTTTAATTGTTCACAACAAGGATAGATAACCTTTCATTTCAACAGTAAGCTCTTGACATGGAGCCATGCCAGCGGTATATAATGAAATGGCTACCCAAGATACAAACACATTATTCTCTTCCAAAAGGTCCTGTGCTGATTAGCAGTGGCATTCATACACACTGTCTGCCAGCCTTCCAAGTAAAAATGATACACACTATGTGGCCCATTCTTTTATTCTAGCAGGATTACAGCCGCAAGAGCTTGGAGGGGTCATCACACAATACCGAATAATGAATCTGGACATAGAAGCAAAACAAATCCATAGCTGAAATCAGCGGGAAAATGAAGGGCAGAAAGTGCAGACAGGCATACTATGCTTGGGAAGCCTACATTACATCTCTTTATAATTTTACACAATTCACAGTTATGTGCAAAAATTAGGACCTTACCCTTTGTGAGATTTAAATACATGCTTGATTTGTACCCTTTTTTAAACTGAAGAATATGAAACCAGGGACCCTTTTATTTTTACTGGATTCTGATCAGTTGTGCATAATCTACATAACCATAACCATAAGCTAGTTAGAAAGTTGATTTTAGGGATGATTCAAATTGTTGTACCTAATATCTGGATATGATAGATGGGAGAAAAGTGAGACTAAGATTTGGTGATACTCTGAACTGGATCACAGTATTCTCTTACTCTTGTATACACATGCTTCTCTGTTTAGAGCATGATAAAATTTCATACAATAGTAAAAACTGACAAATTTCAGTGAAACATTCCAGAACATTAAACCATTGTTTCTGACTGGCAAAACAGAGTGCTTCCAGCTCTGCAACCTAGATTGAAAGGAACAGATACGTTCTTCTCTGTCATCAAAACTGGAGTTGAAAGGAAAGTTGAAAGGAAAAGAATACCTTCACTATCTCAAACTCTTCGAACGTGATTTAAAATGTTTTCAATCTTAATGCCCTGCCACTTTCTGGTGGCTCCATTTTCAGGAGCCAAGGGGAAAAAGAGGTTTAAAATAACAGCAGTTGCACATCAACTGCTGTTGGCAGAAGACTGTAGCCAAGAAATCCACAAATTAAAGTCAGGGTAGCAGTCTTAGTGGACACAGGGACAGTATGCTATACTCCTTCAAAAGGATGACAGTGGGGAAATGTTACTCAATGTGGAGAAAGTTGGAAGGGGTTGGCCTTTAAGAAAAGGTCCAGGAATATATGAACTGGCCTCCTGATAGCCAGCACTGTAGCTAAGAGATGAAAGAAAGGGTTACATCAGTTGGTCCCTATCTATTTGCACAAGGAACAAAATGCCCAGTCCTCTAACTGGTCCCCCAAATACTTTCTTCAAAGCAGAAATATAATCTTAAACTATAGCAGGGGACAGAGCTACTGTTCCTTTCAGAAGACCACTCCTATTCAACTGTTCACTCCTAGACCAGGAGAGGAGCTGAAGGAGCAAGAAAGCATCTTGGAGATATCTTGGGTAACTTCCTTGCACAGAGGTAGTAAGACATTAACTACTGGTAGATCTGCATTCCTTTACACAATGGGTTGATAGCAGAAAGAGGATAAGCAATCCATGATTTCACACAATTCACAGCTCTTCAGATATGAAGTTAATGTTTTCCTATCAGGTCCATCTTCCACTGACCCCCAAAGGTCCCTCATGCTATGCCCAGCAGGGTGGATTTGATTTAAATCAAGTCGATTTAAATCACGATTTAAATCATGATTTAAATCACTAGTAAAAAGGCTTGATTTAAATCAACTCGATTTAAATCATAATTTTTAAAGAACAACTGTCATCTCTGTCCCGCAGCAGCTCCTCCTCTGACCTGCTGTTGATTCGCCGACAGTCCCAATACTGCAGAATATACAGCCTCATGCTACATAACTAAGCTCCGTTTCATGCTGAATAAACTAAATTATTAATGTATCTTAAATAGAAGAGTATCTTTAGATAGATTTTTACTTCAAAAGCATTTCATTAAAATTTAAATTGGATAAAAATAAAAAAAATCTGATTTTTTTTTATTTTTTTAAACAAATAATTGATTTTTATCCACCCTGATACCCAGTACTGTGCATTTCTCCAAAACGTTACATGAAACTTTATTTTTAAAACAAAGCCCTTTCAGGTGGCTATGTCTCAGTTGCTTCTGCAGAGCTAAACTTCATCCCTATTACTCGTAACAGGAAAAATGGAATATAGGGAAGATTTTCTAGGTAGCCTTTGAATTTGTAAGAGAACACTATTCAGTAAACAAAAGCAAGCACAAAGCTGGTGGGAAGTGTTTGGATGAGAGCTTTGAGTTCTTTTTTATACTGTTCTGAGGGCTTTCGTGTGGCTGTATATCACCAACAGATTGTATGAAACGTCTAGTGTTCCGAGTTGAACAGATGGATAGTTTAATTGCACAGAATGCTCCGAGGTATATCAATACCACCATTGCCAAGAGGAGAGTTATTACAAAATTTAAGTAACAATGTCCAATAATGAAAGGCAAAAGAATCAGGGCGGGATCCTTTCAGTTCTTAATAGAAGGGACTAACAGCCCAAGCAAAGTGAAACTGGACAAAACTGGTTAGAGACAACAGAACTCAATCGCTTCTTGGTATGTGTCTCGAGGTATTATATTAATATATGGCTGCAATCCTAAGCAAACCCCTAAGAAGTAGGCCAATGAGTGAGTTCAGTGAAAATCCTTTGAAGTTAATCCACATAGATGGGATAAGAAAAGTTCAAAATATGCAAACCTCAGGGCATGGGTACAATCAAAAGGTGTATTAACTGTCACTTCCCAAACTAAAGTTGAAACAGGCCAACATTTCTCAAAGGTCACTCCAGCATCAAAAACATGTTAGGGAAGGATGGAGAAAATTCTTGACTAGAAATAGGAAAACAATTCTACTGGCTGGAACTACAGAGAGTTGCAATTCAGCAACCTCTGGATAGCCATTGCTCATGCGTTTTGGTTTAGCAACATCTGGGAGGCCCTGCATCAACTTAACTTTAATTTTTAGGACCTTTTTGGTCACCATTTGTTTTAGTGATAACTTTTTAAAAATGTAGGTAAGGTTTCTATGGCAGGGGGAGGGGAGATTGTCAATTAGCAATAGCACTTAAGACTTATATACCGCTTCGCAGTGCTTTATAGCCCTCTCTAAGTGGTTTACAAAGTCAGCATATTGCCCCCAACAATCTGGGTCCTGATTTTATTGACCTCAGAAGGATGGGAAGGCAGAGTCAACCTTGAGCTGGTGAGAATCGAACTGCCAAACTGGCAGAAGCTGACAGTCAGCAGAAGCTGACAGTCAGCAGAAGTAGCCTGCAGTACTGCATTCTAATTACTGCACCACCACAATTCGTCAAAAGTACAGTTTGTTCTGGTTCTGCAGCTTACACCCCAAAATCAGCAAGTACTTTCATAATTGGGAGGTAAACAATAGGCTGACAATGTGCCAAGATAATCCATTACAATTTTCATATCGGTGTTTAATAAGATGATCAACAGTTATCACTCTGGCAAACACATACTTAAGTCCTATTTCTCTCCTTGGGAAATTTAAGAAAACGAGAGCAGTAAGCCTTGTTCACACCATTTTGCAGGACAATACAGGTAGTCCTCAACTTACGACTGTTCTTTTACCCACTTGAACTTTACCCACTTTGAAATTATGATGCTGTTGAACCAAGGGAGTTACGGCCTCTGCCTGAAGTTACAGCCGTTGCAACATCCTCACAGTCAAGTTAGCAAAATTCAGTCACCTGGCAGTGTGTCCATCCTTATGTCCATGGGGGGGGCTGCAACACCAACCCATCTACTTCTCTCCATCTCAGCTGCCCACCCAGTCCACCAACGCGCACAAGGCTGTCACAGACTCCAGGGCACGATTCCCCCACCCTACCATGCCTGGGAGGCCTGTGTCCCTTCCCCCCCTGCATCCCTGGGGCCAATTAAATTTGCTTTATTCTGTAGGCGCTGGGGTGGGGGGGTGGGGGGAGAAATACCTTTCTGCTAGTGCAGATTATCATTCTTAACAACAACAACAACTGTCTTTGCTACCTTTCTGGGAAGGAAAGAGCCTCTTCAGCCTTTAAATCAATCATCTTCCATAGCAGAGCGCTACCTTTCTTACAGCAGGTACAGAAAATGTCAAAGGTAAGTGAACCTGGGCATGGTGGAATGGGAAGAGGGACTAGGCCTCCCTAATATGGTGGCAGGGAGAGGGCCCAGGCTTTCTGGCCATGGCAGGTTTCTGTGCTCCAGAGGTCACCAGACTTCTCCCTCACCCTCACCTCTCCTCCACCCGGGGATCCCTGAAAATTGCTTAAGACTGCAACTGGGAGAGGCAGGACTTCAGTCATTGAGCAAAATGGGCCATGGGCACATTACTTAACAGCAGCTTCACTCCATGATCAAGATTCTGTGGTTGTAAAACAAGGACTACTTGTACTGATTGTTAGCTTACCAAGAAGTTATATAGAAATTCAAGCTATGCACCCCTTTCAGATCTTATCTCCAAAAAGTGCTTCAGAGCTCATCAAAGCATCTGCTGCAGCAATTGCCACAAGATCATAGGAAAAGACATGGCTTCTTTAAAGCATTGCAAATAGATGCTGCATTCATACTACCAAACACATCAAAGCGTATTTTGGAAACTGTACCTGAAACAGAGGACATGCCAAACACAAGACATAAACTTATTAAAATGGTTCTCTAAATCTGCCCATCATCACCTGCCTGCATTTGCACATCAAAGCCCTAAGGTTTATTCCAAAATATTCCTCACTTTTTTTCAATGAGACTTTTAATGGAAGGTAAGCATTTCCAGGACAACCTGTGTCAATTATTTCTTCCAAGCACCTGTCACATACTTTCCTCAGGTCTGACTCTTCTATTTCCTCTTAGGATCATTGCTGCTGAGAGAACAAACAAAGTGATCTCAAACAAAATAACTTGCTTTCTCATCATTCTGCTGTGGGAACAAGCATTCCACAGATAACTCCACTAAAGGAAGCAGGTCAGGTTGAAACAGAATTGATCTTGTAAGGCTTCAGCACACATTTTCCTCCTATTGCAAAGGCCTAGATTATTCTAGTTTCTTCTCCCCACATGCCCTCAGGAATCTCACTTAATCAAGTGAATTACTTCTTGCCACAGCTTTAAAATCAATGCTTGAAGCTACAAAAAGGCAAGCAAAGTGTAAAAATAAATGTATGCTCAAGCTCTTGAGAGGCAGATATTTTAAGCAAGTTTTAAATGGGACAGTTTGAAACATTACAACTATACAAGGGGAAGCTAGAACTTAAAGGAGACAGGATATCTAAAGCTTTAAACTGTACATAGAAAAAAATATTGGTAGCACTTGTCAAATTAGGGTTTTTATAGTGCTTTCAAAAATAACATTCACATCAGATAAAATCATCTGCATCCAAAGTTTTATATTTTCTATATCTTAATAAATGAAGTATTCAAATATTCTATTTACAAATTTTTTGCATATTTCCACTTCTACCAACTAACTCTTCATTTATTATCCTCTAAACTATTTTTTTAAAAAGCATTAAACGAAACAATCCCTCACAAACAATCCAAACATGTAAACAACTAACTGGCAGAGAAAAAGATTGCAACCACAAGCAGCAGCTTAACTTTATATCATAACAAATAAAGTTATGTAAAAATTATTTGGAACACTCCAAATAGCTCAGAGACAAGTCTGTATATCAGGTCTCGATATTAATATTATATACATCATTTATAAACAGATGTATTCCACCAAAGTCACCCAAGAGGACATGTTTCAGTTCTCTGAAACAGAATTTTATAATGACCTTTTTGAGGAAATTAATTCGAAGACCATCACCGTTAATGTCTGACAATCAAGCAATCTTCTTCAACCCTCATGTTCAACTACCATAATTAAACTTCTGAAGGACACTCAGTTGGAAAAGGCTGTCTCATTATCAGAATATTACACTTTTTTTCAAAGAATGTCCCAATACAGGTAGTCCTCAACTTAATAACCGTTTAGTGCCGTTTTAAGTTACAACATAAAAAAAAACCTCCAATCATGATCGGTCCTAATACTTACCACTACTGCAGCATCCACATGATCACATGATCAAAATTCGGGAGCTTGGTACCCAACATATATTTCAACAGTTACAGCAGGGGCCCCAACCCCGGTCCGTGGATCGGCATCAGTCCGTGGTATGCCAGCAACCGGGCCACGCAAACAAAGCCCCATCCACGGGATGCAGGCAGCATGCAAAACTACGCCCCTTCTGGTTCACGGAAAAACCTTTTTTCATGGAATCGATCCCTGGTGTCCAAAAGGTTGGGTGCTGCTGAGTTATAGCACTGGGTCAAAAATGTGACAATTTTTGACCCAGCTAACTCCTGACAGGCAAAGTCAATGGGGGAGGCTGGATTCGCTTAACAACCATCTGATTCACTTAATATCTGCACACTGGACACTTAACCAGGTCATACAATTGGATGTGACTCATTTAACAGCTATCTTGTAACAGAATATGTAGTCACAATTGTGGTCATAAGTTGAGGAATACCTGTACTTTACTGATAGCTGCTTTTTAAAAAGGAAGAAGCAATATTCAAGAAAAAGCTACTTGGATTTCAAAGTTACAGATCAAAGTTACAGATTTCAAAGTTACAGTATTTACTTCATACAACCAAGATGAAATCTGGAAGTAAAAATCTCTTTCATTACTTCTCTGTTCAATCAACCCCCAGAAGCTAAGCTCTTACAATGCACAAACTTACAGTTGGCTTAATCATAGTTTTTAATAACCATAGTTGTCTTAAGTTTAGACAACTTGCTAACTATAAACATTAGGAAACCATACACCTGAATTCATGCAACATTGTAAGCTATACACATGATTATCTTACTGGGTGAATCCATTTGTAAATACTATAGATGTGCAGTCCTTTGGGTTTTAAGACAAAAAAGCAAGATCCCAAGAAAAGGCATACAGTTAGTCCTCAACTTACAAGTTTATTTCGTGACCGTTCAAAGTTACAATGGCACTGAAAAAAATGACTTATGACCATTTTTCACACAACTGTTGCAGGATCTCCATGGTCACATGATCAAATCTCAGATACTTGGCAACTTTAGGCAATTTATGCTTATGAGTTGCAGAGTCCCGGGTCATGTGATCACCTTTCCGGACCTTCTGACAAGCAAAGTCAATAGGGAAGCCAGATTCACTTAACAACCATGTTACTAACTTAAGAACTGCAGTGATTCACTTAATAAGCATGGCAAGAAAAGTCATAAAATGGGGCAAAGCTCGCTTAGCAAATGTCTCACCTAGGAACAGAAATGTTAGGCTCAATTGTGGTTGTCAGGGACTACCTGCATTTGATTTGAAGTAATACAGACAGAATGTGTGCCTAGGATATAAAACACACCTTAAGGTACCTTTTTGCTTTCAAATCCAAAAAAGTGCTACACAACTTAATAGATACCAAGTCAGTATGTCAATGAACATTGATGTCATAAACAAGATCCATATATATTTAGCTTTCCATCTAGAACTAAAAAAAACATATTTTAAAAGTTAAGATGATGATCAAGACTTGATATAGTAAAACAGAAAGAGTCAGCTGGCAGGCTGCATTCAGCATTATGGATCTTAAGAAATTAAAGTAAGTTGAATATCAGAAAAATGTTTTGCTTTTTCTATCTTTTAATATGCAATGATTTTCACCCATCTGAAACACAAATTCATTCCCAGATTCAATCAATCTAAACTGGACCAGGCAGAGAGTTTGACCTTAGATTGCAAATAAAGCTTGTTCAGATAAATAAACCACAGGTTAAATAGCATGTCTCAGCTGTTTCTGACAATCTTCAGACTTTTTAAAGATCCCTATACCTGTATTTTTATTTTGCCCCAGAACATTTTTACAAACCAACGCACATTATTTTGTAAATGAGTATTAGTGCCGTCTAGAAAACAGAAATATTTAATATTTCACATATGCATGTATTTTTTCTTATGCCTAATGAAAGGAGTGCACATGCCTTGAAACAGCATTCCCCTAATTTCCACTCAGGTGCCTCAATAAACAGATACTGGTAGTAACTGATGTTTTCTCTCCTAAAGGTGAAGTAGTAACTTTTCTGACCCGCTTCTCTTATTGCAAAGGGGGGGGGGGAGAGTGAGAGAAAGAATATCTGCAGATAGTAGAGAACCCTTCCACATGCCTGACCCACAAGTTTCTTCAGACAACCTTCAGAGCCTCTGAAGAAATTACAGAGTAGACAAGCAAGTTCCAAAGGCCAATCAGGAGGTCTGTTTTTCTCTCAGATCTTTTGCACCCACTCTTTCTTCAGAGCCTTTCCCTGCTGGTGTTTCTAACCTAATTATAAACAGACTGGAAAATGTAGACAAAAGGGATCAGAGCTCAGGACGTTTCCGATCCATTTCTGGAAATCTTCCAAAGCTCCACGAAGTAACAGGGACAAAGATAAAGCCACAGGGATCAGTCACATCTCCCCCCACCCCCACCCCGGAGTCCCCACCCGCTGAAGCCCGGTTTTTCCCCACCTCACCGACCAGTGGTACTATTTTCTCCATTAAAATACTCATAGGTTAACTATTCCATACTGAAGACACGCCAGAGTACGAGAGCAGATCCTCCCATCCCATTCTCTACTCAGAGAGAAGGCGCGATCCCCTCACTTCGTGAAACCCAGGAAGCGGCACGTTAACGGATGATTCACACGCTCCTCTGAGCACAAAAACACGCCTCCCATTCATTTTCTCACCCACCTGCATAGAAACGGATGAGGCAACCGGTCTCCGAGTCCATGCCCTCCTCCTGCACCCGCCAAAGGTCCCGGAAGCCCAGCTGCGAGAGGTAGTCGTTTTGAATCTGCAGGGGTTTCTCGTGCGATTCCAGCCGGCGGGCGGTCTCTCCGTGGAGCTGGACATACAAGGCCGGAGGCTGCTGCGGAGAGGCGGCTTCCCCAGCAGGAGAGGAACTTCCCCGCAAAGCTTTCCCCTTGCCCGGGGAGTCCCCCGAAGCTCTCCCTAGCCGGGATTCCGGACTGTGCACCGAAAGCGGGTCGCCTGGCCGGCGTGGCTGGTTCCTTCCAGGCCCCGATCCTGCTCCTTCTTCCTTGGCCGCGGTTGGCGGCGCAAGATCCGCTTCCGATTCTTCCGAAGAAGACGAAGAGCCCCCGCCTCCGCTATAAGGATCCAAGCGGTCGGAGGCGCTCTCGGCGCTGGGGCTGAAGCTCTCGGTATCCGACCCTCCCAAGAGGGACGGGCAAGAGAGCGGCGGGCCGGACAGGTAGAGTTCGGTGCGGGGCGGCGGAAAGGCCCGTCCGGGGCTGCAGTCGGAGGGGGAAAGGCTGGACTGCCCACTCGCCCGGCCGCTCTCCCCTCCACTGAGAGCCAGGCGCCTGGGCCGAACAGCCGCCGCCTCTCCAGCTCCCAAGCCATTAGGGGTCCCTCGACGGCTTCGGGGCCTTCTCCCGACTGGGATCGGGGTTAAACTTCCCGCCGGAGAAGTCGGAGCCTCCGCGGGCTCGGGCAGCGCTTCTTCTTTCCCGCCGAGAGAAGCCGACGATGTTTGTAGGAGCAAATCATCCGCCGCCTCCTCTTCTTTAGGGGGCAGCGGAGCCTCGGCCGCGGCGACCGCCTTCCCCCAAACCCGGACAGCGCTACTCCCGCCTCCCCGGTGTCCGAGCTGCAGCAAGCGAAGCGCCACTTCAGCGGCGGTGGTCTCCAGGTTGCAAAGCACGGGGAGCAGAGAGCAGCCGCCGCCGCCGCCGCTACCCCGCTGTTGCTGCTGCTGGTGATAGTAATAGTAGACATGGACGCATCCTCGCTGTAGGTCCCGCCGCACCCAGTCTCGCTCTGGGGCTTGGAGAGGCTGAAGCTGCCGGGGAGGCTTGGGCAGCAAAAGCAGGGTCTTCCGATCTAAGCTGCGTGTTCCCAGCGCGGCGGCTGCGGCGATCGGAGCGGCGGGGGAAGAAGCCGCCGAGAGATTCCTCTTCAGTCTGCCTCTCCGCAACAGGAGGGAGTTGGCGCCGCTGCCGGGAATAGCCGCCGCCGCCGCCGCTTGAGTCCCGTTGGCCGCTAGCGCCAACGAAGCGCCGCAGCCGGTGGCCGCGGCCCCTCGTCTCCTTCGCCGGTGGTGGCCGCCGACTAGCCCCGTTCTCGCGGCTTCTGCGACAGCGGCTGTTCCTTTGCCCCCTTCCAACGGGCTGGGTCCTCCTATGCCGTTGCCGCTCTCGATGCCGGGGGCTGCTTGGCCCGAGTTACTCGGCCGCTCCCCCTTGCCGATCATCGGGGCCGGCGTTTCTCGGCTTCCAAGCTGTGGTTGCTGCGCAGGTTCCATTGTAGAACGGCCGGGCGAGCCGCGTTCCGAAGGGGGGAGGGGGCGCCGGATTATGTAGCAACAGTGAACATTCCGTCGGTGTCTTAGCGTTCCATTCGGCTCAGCCTTGCCGCCGCGCAGCTGCTGCCGTTGTCGCGAGCGCCATTAGGGACTGGAGAAGAGACGGGCTCAGCGGCGGCAGGCAGCAGCCACCGCCTCCTTCCTCCCTCCCTCCCTCCCACCCACCCACCCGGCGTGGCCTCTCCTCTCCTCTCCTCCTGAGGCTCCTTATGAATATTAATTAAAGCAGGCCTCATAGGAAGAGTGTAATTTTCTGCTTGCCTCGCTCGCTCCCCCTAACGCCATTCGAGCGCCTTCTTAATATTCATGAGGAGTGACGACATCCCTCGTGAGTTAAGAAAGGGCGGGGCTCCAGGGATAAACAAAACGTGATAATTTGCGCCCAAGATGAACGGTGGGAGAAAATCGACCGATGAAAAGGTTGCCGGGAAACGTAGTTTTGAAGCTCAGCTCTGCTTCCCGAGATCTCCCAGGGCTGACTACATGTCCCTTCAGCCGTCGCGCCTGCTTCGTTGGGCGGGAGAGAAAAGGCAGCTTCTCCAGGTTTCCTTCCTCCTTTAGCTGCTCACTCTTTTTTTTTTTTTTTGGGGGGGGGGGGGGGCGGGCTTGTGGTATCCCGCATGTAGAGTGTGGTGGCTTCAGTTGTTCTTTATCTTTCCTCATCCCTATTTGCTCTCGACCTTTATATATAATTCAATAATTGTTCAGGTTTTCGCTGATACAAAGGTTTGCTCGTAGGCAATAGTGGCGAATATCTCTAGCTTGGGTGCAGGGTGAGAAAAAAAAAACCTCATTTGCACGTATATTATTTGCACATACGCATATTATTTGCAATAAGAGCATATTTGTTCTCAATGCCCAGGTATTTGTGGTACTGCACTTTACCAGCATTGAATTCGCTGCTCATTCAGAGGACGTTTTATTGCAGTTTTGATTCATTTCTGTTTGAGACATGATATGAAAATTTCCCAAACTGGTTAAGACTAGAATGCTATTGGGGGGGAGGGGGATTAAAAGCATTCATGTATTCAAAGCAAATGGGCAGGCAGGAGTTTGCCCACTGTATCTCTGTGATTCTCTATGATAAACTGCTCTGGCTTTATTTACTTCAGTCAGGAAGTTTATCTAAGCCAGAACAGTGACTCATAGAAGTTTAGGAAGTGGCCATTCTGACTCAGACTACTGACCCATCTCACCCAAGAATGTCAAGGCAATCCAAAAGCAGTTCATTAGATTTTTCCATAATTCTTTCCCCCCACTGGGAAATGAGCTTATATCTGAAAATTTCAACATGCAGTACAAAATACGTATTTTACCTTACGTATATTTAGGTAGTGACCACCTCTGCCCAAGGTTGATAGCTACCTTTGCACCATACATAAGGAACCTACAGGTCTGGTCCCATATTAAGACCTTGACATTTTTGTCCATTTATCAAATCCTTTCTAAGGATCTGAATAGGCAAATGTAAATAATATTAACGGTATGGTCACAGGATGGGAGCTGTTCCAGGTAAAGGAACACCTTTTGCAATTGACTGATGCAAAACTGATTTTGTATGGTGTTAGCATTAGCATTGCTAACTGGTGCACACTTAGCACAATGTGTGCACCAGTTGTTTTGTAATAGCACCCAAGGCACCTATTAACTCTAATGTCCGCTATCTACTTTTTTTCTCTTTCTTATCAACAGTTGATAAGTCTGGGGTATTATGTGGCAGATGTTTGAATTCTAAAGTTCCAGAGCACTTTAGCTTCTTTATTTTCTATTATTTTATCTATTTTAGGCTCTCATTATTTCTTGCTTGCAGGCAAATGATATTTATTGCAAATCTTCCAATGCACCATTGTTACTACTTTGTCATGGCATTGTTTGTAATCAGTCTGTGTGATCTTCTTGCAGCAAAGACCCAACCAGGGTTTCTTCAGCTGCTTTTGTACGGATTTGTTCTTAGGGCTTGCTATTGTGCAAACAGAATTAGCCCCTCTGTCTTTTTCTTTCAACTTTCTGGCTCTTAGCCATTGCCAGGACTTGTTGTTATCTGTTTTGCCTGCTCGTTTTTCTTTGTGTACTAGCTTTGCCTTGCAATGTGTCTTTTCTATTCTTCATTTGGTCTTCTTGTAGGCAAGTTTGATCTCTACAGTATTCAATAAGCCTACATGATGGGCTAGTTTCAGTGCATCTTCTTGTCCTTCAGATATTCTTCCAATACCCTTTTTTTCTTCTTCAACTGTCTTTGTATATGCATACACCAGGCAACATTAAGCCATCCAGAGTCACAGTATGTGAAATGGGTAGCATAAAATCTTAATAAATAAGTAAATAAATAAGTAAACATTCCACACCTACCTATGGCTCCTTGGTAAGAAGAGTCTGTCAGTGTTACTGAGTGGATGAAAGGCATGATTCATTTTCATTATTTTTTAAAATTCTTTCAATTCTGCTCGAGTCCAGTGCACTATGTCAGCTGAGTACCTAATGACTGGAATTACCCAGGTGTTAATTGTCTTGATGGTATTTTCTTCACCAACTTTAAGAGCTTCTTCATTCTCATGATGTATTCATTACTAACCGTGAGTTCAGTGTGCTTGGTATTGTCATTTGAAGGTGCCCTTGTAATTTGTGGTGTTCTTCCATTCAGACTTGATATTACTTCCATGGTGCATCTTTATTTCTTCTTTTTCCCTATTGGTGGGGGTGGCACCAGTCCAAACTGTATTGGAATATTTTGCCTGTATATAAAGATAGTATTGAGCAGCCATTCTATTTCAGAGGGTGTTTTTCCTTACAGCTTCAGATTGTGTAAAGGAGGTAAGATAGCTAGATGTTTTTGATGTTTGATAACCATGGCATGACTTGTTCAAGTATTGTTGACAGAGGAATCAGTGCAATGACAAACAATAGAAATAATGAGTCTCCTTGAAAAATTCCTCTCCTGATATTAACCTGTCATCATTGATCAGCAACTGTGTCTACAATTATGCCATTCATCTTTGCACAAGGCTTCTGATGTTTCTACTAACTTATTATTATTATTATTGTTATTGTTGGATACACAGTCAGCCAGAGGTTTAAACTGAG
Organism: Ptyas mucosa; assembly: GCA_012654045.1. Taxonomy (NCBI): domain Eukaryota; kingdom Metazoa; phylum Chordata; class Lepidosauria; order Squamata; family Colubridae; genus Ptyas; species Ptyas mucosa. The sequence goes on along the minus strand of WNWU01000053.1, from coordinate 8,523,256 downwards.
TTACAATATTATGATTTAAACTGATCCTCAATGACTCTAGTCTAGGCGCTCACAACAATGAAACAAATTACATGAAATCAATACAAGATGAAGATAAAAGATGGCAAGTATAATGGGAGGAAGGGTCTCACTCACCCTCACCAAGGCCTGGTCTTCCCAGCTCTCCTAAACAACAGCAGAGTGGGAATCATCCAGATCTCAGAAAAAACTTTATTCCAGAGCAGGTGTTCCTACAGAGAAGGCATATTTCTGGGGTCTGGATAGATGACGTTGTTTTCAGTTGAAGAAACCCAGAGGGCACCAACTCTGCAGGGTAGAATCTGCCATGATTAAAATTACAAAAGAGATAACTGAACCAAGTAATAATTGCAGCCACAGGATAAGAAAACAACAGCCAATGCTGGAATATGGACATTGATTCCATTGAACAATATACATGATGCCAGGTCATGAAAAAAAGATCATAAGGAAGTATCAGCAAATGTCAGCATACGCATCACATTCATCTTGAATGCAGAACTGGTTTCATACTATAGCCCCCTCTTATTCTTTGTTCTCTGCTTTGATCATGGTACCACTGGATTAATTTGCCAAACATGCCTCTTGAAGCAGAGGGGAATTGTTCCTCTCTTTCTCCAGAGGAAGCCTAAAGAGCCTGCTCTTCTTAGTGATTGATTAATAACTGCAGCTTTTGCCTGTGGCTGTGCGTCTTTCCTCCTACAGGCTCTCATTCTGTAAAGGCTGCAATGAAACCTTGTGCCAAATGCTTGTTCAGAAATGCTACATTCTGTCCTAAAGTGAACGATGTTGGCAGGAAGCTACAAACATTATCATTGGATGGAGACAGAAAATAACTTTTCTTCCAACAAGCATTCTAAATATGTTTTCAGTCAGCAAAACATGACTGGCTGACTTAATGCAAAGGCTGGCTGCAAGTCTCAATGCACTCAGTTGTATAAGCAGTAACAATGCCATGCAAATCACAGGCAACTCAGGTTTTCTGCCAAAGGGAGGAACAAGAAGCAAAAGATCTTACTATCACCCCTTCCAGTTTTCTGTTTTAACTATTAGAGTGGAAAGCTTTAATCAGCAGTTACTAATCTAAAGCTGCAGTTCATTAATCAGTGCGAGTTGGTTTTAATCAATGAAGCTGGGAATTAAGTACATTTGTAATGTGGTTCACATTTCTTAGCATAAAATAGGGTTTCACATTTTCAACTGAAATTCTCTCTTCACACACAGAATAGCAATTGGTTTAGTAAATAAAGTTTATCTCAGAAAGGTATTTAAACATGGATTTGCTGTTTGTAATAAGTCCTAACAATTCTTACTCAGATAATGTATCTCCTAATGTGTTTTTTAGTTCTATGTATGGTGACAGTTCCATCAGATCCAGCAGTATATGGCTATATTCTCAGTGTGCTAAATCATATCTGAAACAGCCCTAGCATATCATCTAAATCCAGAAGTTTCCAAGTTACAAAAGAGGCAGCTTTGTTTCCAATAGCCAAAGTTAATTGTTATACCCTACTAACTATAAGACTTGAAACTAAAAAACAAAAGCCATTCATTTGCCATGGCAGGAGGGAGGGGTCGCTGCCTGGTCTCTGGTTATGTTTTCTTCACTCACAGTTTATGGAGCAAAGTACAAGAGGGACATCTCATTTTTAGCCAAGATTGTGTCTCAGATACACACTTGGATAAGAAGTGAAAGTGTCAAGAAAGTCCAATTACCTTTTGGAAAAGCACATTTGGGACAACTGTGACCTGGATGATTGAGAATCTCCATAGATGCTGGATACATAGAATAAACTGGCTGAGGTTTTAAAAATTAAAAGGGGAATATAAATGTTAAACCAAGATAATCATCTGGAAAAAATGTTTTATATCATCTACAAAAGAGACTTGGTAAAGCCTTGAAGAAATTTGTGTGATAGGATAAAGAAGAATTGAAGAGAAAACAAATCCTGCAACAATATTTGATTGAATTAAATGTTAACACTATTATAAGTAAAAGGAAGGAACATAACATTGGTGTATTTGATCAAGGTTAAAATAAGATTTACTTTTTTGCAAAGTTCTAGCGACCCTTACAGACTTTCTGCTGACTTTGAGATTGAACAGTTGATGTTTTTTAGATTTGCTTATACCTAAGTGATGGAATATGGGCTGAAGAAATATCTTTAATGTTATAGGGATGAAGAGTTATTACATTTGTTTATACTTGTGATGAAGGGTAGAAGTCATGTCTTTATATATTTTCATTTTCTTTATTCTGTTTTTGTGCATTTAAAAAAAAATTAATCCTAATTTATTATTTTTATGAATAACTCAAAATGATGAAAATACATACACTTCTTCCACCTCCTATTTCCCCACAACGACAGCAATCCTATGAGGTGAGTGGGACTAAGAGTGTGTGACTGGCCCAAAATCACCCAACCAACTTTCATGCCTAAGGCAGAACTAGAACTCACAGTGTTCTGGTTTCTAGCCTAGTGCCTTAATCATCAGACCAAACTTTTATTTCTATTCTCTAAGTTTAGTTTGTATTAGTTTTGTACAACTGTAATTAAAATTCTTAATAAAAATATATTTCAAAAGAAATGGTTGTTGTAATTGCAAACGCTGTACATTTGAGAAGGTACAAAGAACAGAGGGAAGATCCTGGAACCACAGCTAAAAGTGGAAATTCAGTTCTAAATGTATGGGTGTTTTAAAAAGGAAAGCACTGTATATGTGTTCAGCCACTTGTTCAGGCTATGATGTTGGTAAAAGGCTCCTGCAGATTCCTTGGACAGCAAAAGTGACAAGTAACTATTGGAGTGTATAAAACTATACCAACATCTGGAAGAGAATGCAGGAATGCATATAGCACACAAATCAGCATTTTCTTAAAGCAGCTGTGTCTTCATCTGGACTCACGCAATATTCGTGCAACACCAGGAAAAGACACAATTTAATTAAGGAGTTTCCAATAGGGGACTTCAGATCAGACATTACAAATGGCCTTAGTTGAAATAAAGCATTGCCTATTCACCATATGTACATCTAATCCAGTCAGATGAACCAACTAGAGTTGACTTACTGTATCAGCTTTACATTTCTCATTGCCACTTTCTACACTTACTGTAGTATTCTTCTTCAGAAGATTAATAATTGCAGAAGTGTCCATATCTTAAGACTGTTATGTTCATTTTCCAACCCTTTTCTTTCCACCATTTATATGGAGAATCATTAGCTCACTATCAACCATAATTCTTGTTTTTCCAGTGTTCAATGACACTTTGGCTCGGTCTATTAATCACAATGTTATAAATATTTTCATCCTTTTACACTGAAATTCTTCACATATTTAATCAGAATCTGTATTCATCCCCATTCTACATAGAGAATTCTTATATACTGTTTGAGCCTTGAGTAAAATTCTAACTATTCACTCTAAAAAAATATTTTTAATTTTGAATTCAAACAGTTTAATGCACTTCTATAAAATACATGTTCAGAGTGGCTTATAATTCCACTTTTAAAAAATGGTGCAATCAGTCATAGTTTGTTTCTTCCTCCAGGCAGCACTGAAGATAGTCTTGGATGTAATTAACAATCATAGCACATTATAAAATTAATTTGAATGCCAGCATACCATTCCAGCATTCCATCTAAGAATAGATAATAGATGTTGCTGTTGGCTGGATTTAGCTTGGCTTACTATCTGACTCTACCCATTGTGGGTGTAAACCAGGGGTGAACTCCAGCAGGTTCTGACAGGTTCTGGAGAACCGGTAGTAGAAATTTTGAGTAATTCGGAGAACCGGCAAATACCACCTCTGCCTGGCCCCAGAGTGGGGTGGGAATGGAGATTTTGCAAAATCCTTCCCCCAGGAGTGGGGAGGGAATGGAGATTTTGCAGTATCCTTCCCCTGCCACGCCCACCAAGCCACACCCACAGAACCAGTAGTAAAAAAAAATGTGGATTTCACCACTGGTATAAACCAAAATTTATCATTTAATAAACTGTTCATAAACTCAGCTAACTGCGGTCTATCAATAAAGCTTGACTTTAAAAGACTGTTCATTATCGTGCTTTATCAAAATATGGCTTCTGTCGGACTTTCTTTAGGCTAGCTAGAATATGGCTGAAGCTTCCCAAAAACTTTAAAATTAGCACCTATTCATCCTGCCCTTTCCTGTTTTATTCTTCCCACATTCTGTGCTAGGTAGTGGCTGATTATTGATGGTTTCATTGATTCCTGTGAGTGAAAACTGGTTTCTGATGTATTTCCCACATCCATTTGGAGTATTTTTAATCTGTTATGGAAATACAGATTTTACGTTTTCTAAACCAAGATTAACAATTTAGCAGATTATAGTTTATTCAATAAACTAAATAAGTCTAGGCTTTAGGTGATGTGTGACCCCAGTCAATGTGTTTACTCAGCCATTGCCAGGAATAGAAATGCATGGCTAGAAAAGCATACACCATTTCCTCCCACTGCCACCATATATCACCTTGACTGATGAAGAATTCTTGAGACCATAAAACCTGCTCACTTATTCTGGGCCCCATGCAGTGGTGGGTTGCCCCCAGTTCGCACTGGTTCTATAGAACCGGTAGTAAAACCGGTGGGAGGCTCCGCCCACCGACCCTGACGTCATCAAAACGCTTCTGCGCATGCGCAGAAGCTTCTGTGCTTGCGTGTGGCCCCGCTGCAAACCAGTAGTAAAGGTAAGTAGAACCACCCCTGGCCCCATGAGATAATTGTCTTAAGACAGACAAAGGAATTTATTTCTAAAAACAAGATTGAACAATACACAGTCCATAGCAATCTAAGATGATCACTTCGTATATTTAAGAAATCACACTTTTTCTGCCTCAACTCAATTGTTAATTTTTCAGGACAATCTACATGGCTATTTTTCTGAAATGTGCTGTATGAATTCTTACTCATTCCAATAAGGAAACTGAAGGAAGCCTTATTAGAATAGTGCCTGTGTTTATTTGTGCTCTGTATAGTACATATTGCTACCTTTTGTATTGCTTGACCTTTTGGCCTTGCTATGTGAGATTATTCCCTCCCATCTCCTCCACATCATGTTCTTCCCACGCACAGGATTAATCTATCTAATAACTTAGGTATTCACAGGGTTCCACTGACAAAATTGGCCAGAACACATCAAGTTTGATGCTACCATGAGAGGTCACAAAGCAAGTTATTTCAAGAAAACGCATGTCTGCATGCACCAGTAAACATTTGTTATAAACAGAGGCATATTAAACATACTGAAATATCCTCTCCTTTGTCTTCTTAGATCATTGACAAAATTCCCTTATTATGCAGACCTAAGCCAGTCTATTGAGCTGAAACACCTGGATCATAAGACCTCAGGTGATAGTCCACCTTTTCTACAAAGCCTACTTCCCATCCAGTGGTGGGTTGCCCCCGGTTCGCACCGGTTGTATAGAACCAGTAGTAAAACCGGCGGGAGGCCCCACCCACGGACTCCAACATCATCAAAACGCTTCAACGCATGCACAGAAGAGCGCGTGCATGGCCCCGCTGAGAACCAGTAGTAAAGGTAAGTAGAACCCACCCATGTTCCCATCAGTTCCCAGACTCATTGGGCCTGCTGGGGGCCTCTAGCAGACTCCCAGGCTGGAGTTTGCATCAGTCCTTCCCTTCCTAAGCTGGTATGCAACCATCTGTGCCTGGAAAAGAACTAGTAAATAAAACTAATTTCCTCATTATGTGAAGGAGAACAGAAGGAGATACCAGTCCATATCTTCTCTTCCACTGAGAAACAGAGGAAACAGACATCTGCAAATTGAATCTAAATAGTATTATGGAATCGTATCAGTGAAACCCTGCTCTCTGTCATCATCTTCCTCTATGCTCCAGGTCTAATGGTACCCTGGATCCAATTTTTTACCCTGTTTTACAGTCATCTTCAGAAATGCTATGGGAACTGACCATTACAAATTTCAGTACAGATTCTATTTTGAGGGATTAGAGGCAGACCCGAAGCTATGAAAATTGATATGCTTACATTTTATGTCCCAGAGCTTAACAATTACTTTGCGCTCTCTTTTATTAGTTATATTTGATTCTCTCTTTTTTTTTTAGCAATATTGTGATCTTATTCTTACAGTAACTCAGCTTGAAAACTACACGTGGTAAGCAAATTTAGCATTCAAATACATTAGCTTGGATTCTAGCCCATGGTGCAATTTTGCAAATGCATTTCAAATGTCACTAAATATAAAATTCTGTCTAGGTGTACCAAATGCCTTGATAATCAGCCTGCAGCTAAATATAGAACACTGGTGCTTTGCATACACAGGCATGAATCCTCTGGCACAAAACCGTGTAGTGCGCAACTTAGTTTGCCTTGAGAAACTTTCTGTGAATAAGGAAAAAAATCACTTCTGAGATTACTGCATTAACCTCCAGACCTGTCAGAAGTGACCTTGAACTCGATAATTCTGGGCCACCTGCTTTTTTTTCCCAATGACTCTCAGTGTAAAGAGGCATGCATGCAGTCAATTGTTGCAACAATACTTTAAGCAGTTCCATTTGGTGGACTAAAACCTTTTAAGCTACAACCTACCAGAGAAGTCTCCCTTATCTAAGAATAAATTAAAATTGATGTAATCAATCAGGCTTATTGATAAGCATTGGATTGCTCTATTAGTCATAACCAAATTACCTCAGTTGATTCTGTGCAGGAAAATTATCTGGAGCAAAAAAGTATTATATATTTGGCATTGTATAAGGTGGCTCAGTGGCTCAGTGGCTAAGACGCTGAGCTTGTCGATTGAAAGATTGGCAGTTCAGCAGTTGAATCCCTAGTGCCACGTAAAGGGATGAGCTCCCTTTACTTGTCCCAGCTTCTGCCAACCTAACAGGCAGCACGTAAAAAATGCAAGTAGAAAAAATAGGGACCACCTTTGGTGGGAAGGTAACAGCGTTCTGTGAGCCTTTGGCGTTTAATCATGCCGGCCACATGACCACAGTGATGTCTTCAGTCAGCGCTGGCTCTTCGGCTTTGAAACAGAGATGAGCACCACCCCCTGGAGTCAGGAACAACTAGCACATATGTGTGAGGGGAACCTTTACCTTTACCTTATGTGGCACCACTGTCAGGAATACTCTAGTCTTAGTAGCTGTTAGCTTATTCTACAAGCAAGAGCATGCTTACCTAGAAGAATAAATCTCACATACCCCATTCATACAACACATTTACTTGAATTACAGCAAGAATAGCCAATCATGTAATCATCCTAATCTGAATAATTGATACAATCAACTAAAAGCCGAGATAGTTTTTGCTTAAAGTAACACCATCTAGTTAGCTCTGTCATGCAATTTGTTCTTGTACTCACACACCTCCCACCTAGGACAGGTAGAAAGGATCCCTAATGTACTGAAATGGGATCCTAGACAATGACAACAAGGAGGAAACAATAGTTTATGAGGAAAGAAATGACCCCCTTTCCCCAAAAAGAACAGAAGCTAGGAAGTGTGATTTTCTTCAGGGGGAAAATGAAGAACTGTAAACACTTCTGTAATCTCTATCGCAAATAAACTAAATCCATGCTGATTAGTAGAATATTCCAAACCCACCTATTTAGAATAACTATTGTGTCAACATTTGGAATCATCTTGCACTTTTGAAGATTTCTGCCTTTAAAGAGAGCTTCCATTGAAATCCTGAAGCCCTTTCCTTTTGGGGTTTTATTTTGATTTTATTTTATTTATTTATTTATTTGTCAAGCATATATAAGATAACAGGTAAAAGTATAAACATAATTTGAAAACTTGAAAAGAGTAAGAGTAAAAAGGAATGTTAGGACAGGGACGGTAGGCACACTGGTGCTCTTATGCATGCCCCTTACAGACTTCTTAGGAATGGGGTGAGGTCAACAGTAGACAGTTTAAGGTTAAAGTTTTGGGGGTTTGAGGAAGAAACCACAGAGTCAAGTAGTGCATTCCAGGCATTGACCACTCTGTCACTGAAGTCATATTTTCTGCAATCAAGTTTGGAGCGGTTTACCTTGAGTTTGTATCTATTATTTGCTCGTGTATTATTGTGGATGGTCTGATCGGAAGCAGAGCAATTGCTCAAGAATTTTGCCTTTGCTGCTATTGCTACAAATAATGATAACCATTTCCTTATTTCTTTTAAGAAAAGGTAATAAAATGTTAAGAGCCAGTCTGGTGTGGTGGTTAAGGCATCAAACTAGAAACTGGGAGACTATGAATTAGACACAAAGCCAACTGGATGGCCTTGGGCTAGGCACTTTCAGTCCTAAGAAGGAGGCAATGGCAAAGCACTTCTGAAAAACTTCGCCAAGAAAAAAACTGCAGAGACTTGTCCTGGCAGTCTCTAAGAATCAGACATGATTGAAAGAAGGGGAAAGAAACACCCTAAAAATTAAAATATTAACTTGAACTTTGGTGTTGGAGAAGACTCTTGGAAGTACCATTGGCAGTGAAGGAAATTTTTAAAAATGGATCGTCAACCAATTTAACTAGAGGTTTCATTCAAGGCACAAATGACCTTGCTCAAATTATCCTACTTCAGACCAGGGGTGAAATCCAGCAGGTTCTGACAGGTTCTGGAGAACCGGTAGTGGAAAGTTTGAGCAGTTCGGAGAACCGGCAAATGCCACCTCTGGCTGGCCCCAGAGTGGGGTGGGAATGGAGATTTTGCAATATCCCTTCTCTGGAGTGGGGTGGGAATGGAGATTTTGCAATATCCCTTCTCTGGAGTGGGGTGGGAATGGAGTTTTTGCAGTATCCTTCCCCTGCCACACCCACCAATTCATGCCCACCAAGCCACACCATGCCCACCAAGCCATGCCCACAGAACTGGTAGTAAAAAAAATTGGATTTCACCACTGCTTCAAATACATTGTACAAAGACCTAGCTCTATGGAGAAGGTTCAAATACTTGTGCCCAACTAGAAGATTTTGAAGGGCCAGAGTATCATGGGGGGGGGGGGATCTATGTAATTGCTAAGAGTTAATGTTAATTTGATGACCGATAATCCTAATCAATGAACTATTATGCCCAAGAGAAATCTGAACTGTGAGAAGGAAAAATTAAATAATGAAAGATGAAAAAGTAATTATAGATGGGATGGCCCTTAAAAAATACCCATGGTTAAGTTAAATTGTACACTACTTTTCTTCAAGTACAGTGTTATTTATAAAGGGAAACTTTAAATAAAACCCCATGTCGGTCTTCTTTTTACATTGATATCATATGGGTTAGGGATTATAGGAGTACTCTAAATCAGGAACTTTGGCATAAATTTTGGGTGTGGGGTAGCAGTGAAATGACTTACCTTTGCTACTGGTTTGGGAGTGTGAGCACGCACGCCTCTCCTGGGAATGCGCAGAGCCTTCTGCGCATGTGCAGAGGGTCAAAAAGGGGACATAATGATGTCCCAGTGGGTGGGCGGAGCCTCCCACCGCCGGCACTACCGTTTCATGCAAGCCAGATAGATCCGGCTGGATTTCACTGCTGGTGTGGGGCCTCTACTCAGGACATTACCATATTTTTCTGTGTGTAAGACAATACTTTTTCTTTAAAATATTAACCTAAAAATAGAGGGGCGTCTTATGCACGGGGGCCGAGAGGAGAATCGCAGTTGTAAAACTGCTGATACCTTATCTCTGCAAACTAGCCTCACGAACAAAACTTCTGATTGCAGAGACAAGCTTTCCTCCAACCATGAGCCTTATGTAACTGATGTCAGCTGATACTGCAGAGAGTGTGTAGCCAGTGCCCACATGCAAAAGGAAGCAGTAATGTTGGAGCATTATGAACCCATAAAAATGTCAGAAAACAAAAAAATATTTATTTATTTATTTATTTATTTGTCGCATTTCTATGCCACCCAACTCCCTGGGGACAAATAACAGTATTGGTAACCAAATGACTTACTCTGCAAAATAAATGTCTTCTATTTAATGTTTAAAATATTGATTTCTGAATTTTGGGTAAGAAAAGTGGGACTGTCCTATACATAGGGGCGTTTTATAGAAATTTCATACAGAAAAATTCTGCAAAGAAAAGAAAGCTACATGAAGCCAGAGCGTCCTCTCCCTCCTTATCTTCTCTTCTATTTCTGGTATTCAGGCACTTATTGCCATCACCTCTATATTTTCAAAAAATGCTCATCTATTTCTAAAAGAATTACCAATAATCTGTAAGGTTTGCAAAAATGCAAGGGGGACTGGAAGGGGGGGGAAATAAAGAGGGGAGGAATACCTCCAAACACGCTATTTTGTTTCATGGGCAGGAACTGAGTGGTGCAAAGAACATTTGGAAAAAAAGTAAAGGAGCAGAACTCAATGTCTGGAAACTTGGAAACAAATAGAATAAAATAGAATTTTTTTGATTGGCCAAGTGTGATTGGACACACAAAGAATTTGTCTTGGTGCATACGCTCTCAGTGCACATAAAAGAAAAGATACGTTCATCAAGAATCATAAGGTACAACACTTAATGATAGTCATAGGGAACAAATAAGTAATCAGGAAATAATATCAATATAAGGATACAAGCAACAAAGTTGTCATACAGTCATAAGTGGAAGGAGATGGGTGGTGGGAACGATGAGAAGATTAATAGTAGTGCAGACTTAGTAAATAGTTTGACAGTGTTGAAGAAAATATTTGTTTGGATTAATGATGTGATGGCGTTTGGGAAAAAACTGTTCTTGTGTTGTTTTGGTGTGCAGTGCTCTATAGCGTCGTTTTGAGGGTAGGCGTTGAAACAGTTTATGTCCAGGATGTGAGGGGTCTGTAAATATTTTCACAGCCCTTTTTTTGACTCGTGCAGTATACAGGTCCTCAACAGGAAACATTGCAACAAAAAGTGAGGGCATTTAGAATTCATCAACACAACAAGAATGACAAAATGCTTCACAGTAGTCTAATTATGTAATATTCCAAGAATTTTATTCATTTATTTATATTTCATGTTTCTAGACTGCCCATCTCTCTCAAGGATTTGACTTTGTCTAGCTGTAAGACCACTTTGCTGATTTTGACTAAACAAGAAATGAAGTAGGATCACACCCAGCTGGTACTTAGGTAGGAGAACACCAAGGAAATTCTAGGATTGTTGAAGACGACAACAAGAAAGCATCTTCACATTGTAGCAAAGAAAATCCTGATGAAGACATCAGGAATCAAGCTCAGTAGATAAGCCATTTAACTGATGCAACAGTGTAATTATGTAAGTAATAATGCAATCACAAACAATTGTGTAAAAATGAATCTCTTTTATACTTAAAATACTTCAAACCTGATTTACTCAATCTTTCTTGGCAGTACAATAAGCAAGACTATGGTATATATGTAAAGAAAATCTGAGGGAAATTGAGTGAACAACAAAATATTGCAAAATATGATTTCCAAAACCACAATAGGCATATTTGTGATGTTATAATCCCATTAAAGAAAAAGATACATGTACAGAGCAGAACAAAATTTAAAACTGCAACAACAAAAGATGTTTTCATAATAACTATTCAACAACACCTGACCCACAATTGTAGGAAAATAATCATTGCATATGTGTATGTTACACTGAAGTGTGTGTGTGTGTGTGTGTGTGTGTGTGTTACACTTAACACAACCCCAAAATAACTTTGGAATACAAATATATTTTGTATTCTTTTTGCATTGGTTTCAAAAGAGCTAAAGTTGCTGGTCTTATTGAGAAGTTGATTGTGTGGTTTGACCCTCAATGTAATAATAATAAAATATATCTCCTGTGGCAACCACATCTTAATTTCTTTTAGCTGTGTTAGATATTCTTATAAATTTTTACTATCTGGAATTGTGAATACGAGCACTCCAAATTGCTGAATTTTGTTGCATAGTGCTTTTGTAGATATTAAACCTGTTCACACATAAAGTATGTGCACACTTTATTTAAATAGAAAACATTTTCTTTTTAGTTAGTTAGGATTCCAATTTCCCAGAGTATATGAGACTATTTCCACATTCTTCCAGGAACAGAAATCTCCATCATTATATACAACTAATCAAGCTACACAAAGGCATAGCTTAACATTCTAATCCATTATTAAGAACAATGCTAAATTATTAGACTATTTAATCAAAAAGAAAACCCTCTCTTGAGACTACTTTGCTAGCTTCATTTTCATTTATTCTCTAAGAGTTAAAGCTGCTTGACCCCACCCGCTGATCTCTTAATAAATGAGTTGGCAGAGAGGGCTCTAATTGTTATACTGTTCATCTTTTGCCAGCAGGGATGGGGGGGGGGGGGGGGAAATGAAGATATTTATCAATGCTCCCCCTCAAAAAAAAACAAACCCAAAACCTCTCTATCTTGTATTTATGGTCTAGTAATGAGAAAAAAACTTACGTAAGCATAATATATTTTTCCTGATTTATTTTAGTTTTTTACTGGGTATCTGCTATTGTATTACATTACATTAATGTTAACATCTGGGAAATGCATCATTACAAAAAGTCATGTTTTGCTTTGTTAGGAACTGTTTAATAACAATGGTTGTCTGTGGTTAATGAAAACTGTACACAGGGGGTCTCCAACCTAGGCCACGTTAAGACCTGTGGACTTCAACTCCCAGCATTCTTCAAACAGCCATGCTGGCTGGAAAATTCTGACAGTTGAAGTCCACAAGTCTTAAAGTGGCCAAGGTTGGAAAACCCTGCAGTGTACACAATACCAGCGATTTAAAAATGTATTCCAGTTGTCTGTGTAGGCAACCGTTTCCAGATAAGTCTAGAGTAGATCTTTAATTGATGCAAGCTTTAAAAAAAGAGTTAGAGGAATATATCACTATTTCAAGAGATCTGAAATTCTAAAAAAAAGATCCTAAGGGAAAGTGGTTAACTCATTTTCTCCCAAGCTTATTTCAAATTGCCTCAGCCCACATTAAGAAATTTTTGGTGAGCAAATTACTAAGAAGGGAGTTTCCCCTGCCAAGTCAATCCTAGGAAAATATTAATAGATAATATCTGATCCAGCGGTGAAATCCAGCTGGATCTATCTGGCTCGCGCGAACTGGTAGCGCTGGCAGCAGGAGGTTCCACCCACCCTCCGGGATGTCATTATGTCCTTTTTTTGAGCCTCTGCACATGCGCAGAAGGCTCTGTGCATGCGCAGAAGAGGCACGTGTGTGTGTAGTGAGTGCGTGAGTGTGCTCCCATTCCTGAACCAGTAGCGAAGGTAAGTGGATTTCACCGCTGATCTGATCTATGAGCCACCCTAATTCTTATTTAAGTCTCAGTGAGTCAATAGAATTTGTATCTGAGAAGGTCAGCCTAGCACAGGACTGCAAGACAACCAAGCAGAGAAGCTTTGTGTAACCTTAAAACCAGTGGCAAAATGTAAATTTTGTTACTACTGGTTCTGTGGGCGTGGCTTGGTGGTGGGGGTAATATGACTGAGTGGGCGTAGCCAACTTTTTTTTTTTTTAAAGTTTTAAAACTATTTTTCTACAACCTCTTTGGCTGAAGAGGTTGTTAAAAAAATGCTTTTAAAGCCTCTGACGATCGCAGCTGACTTGCCTGATCGGCAGAGGCTTTGTTTTTACTTTTAAAAGCATTTTTTCTATAACCTCTTTGGCTGAAGTGGTTGTAGAAAAAATGCTTTTAAAAATAAAAAAAAGCCTCTGATGATTGCGCGGCTCAGCTGGGCAATGGGGGGACAGGGATTTTTGCTACCAGTTCTCTGAACCACCAGTCTCCGTCGCTACCGGATCGGGCGATCCGGTCCGAACCAGGAGCATTTCACCCCTGCTTAAAACTCTTAAAGGAAAAGCAATCTTAGAAATTAAAATTATTCTTTTATAAAATTGTTTCTAACGCTCTTTTAAATAGCTTATGTATTTATCTGGGCTCCCATGCTATTCTAGAGCAAATTCTTTATTTTACAGACCGCAATGGAATCATTCTATGGGACGTCAATGAAGTTTCTAGGACAGGAAGAAAGGAAGGTGGTGGTATTACTAGATACCTGCTCCTCTGCCAGCCCCTAGCCAAATATTAATAACCCTGTGGAAATATTCCTGACAACTCTTACTTCGTGATTTCTCAACATCATTTATTATGAATAAATGAAAAGGAAGTGAAAAGGAAGCATAGCTGTCATACCACTGAAGGTATCTGCTCTAATTATAGATATAGGAGAGCCATGTTAAACCATAGTGGCAAAAATGACTGCAGTTCATGGACGTTTATGCCTTTTAGTCAACAAACGGGCTACTAGACTTATCTACTCTAAGGTATAATTGGAGTCTTCCCTAATTAGAGTCTTCCCTACTAAAAGACTTCCCTACTTGGCTGTCTGAAAGGAAAAAACAAACTGCTGTGAAGAGATCTACTGTCTATTTTACAAAGCATTTTACATGAGGCTGCCCTTGAAAAGTATCCATGAGCTTCATTGGTTCAAAATGCAGTGCCTGCATGGTTTTGTGCTAGCCTAGATTTGCATAAATGTGGTCACCTCTCTTGTGGGAGCTGCTGATTTGCTTCTGGGTCCAATTCAAGATGCTGGTTGCCACCTTCAAAGTCCTACATGGCTTGGGACCAGGTTGTTTGAGGCACCATCTTTGCTCAGTCATACCTACTTGACTCACCAGAGTGGGGAGGCAGGGAATGTTATATCGACCTAGGGAGGTCCATCTAGCTGGACCAAGGAGAACTGTCTTGTCTGTGGAGACTCCCTTCCTGTGGAATATCATCCCTGCAAAGATAAGATTAGACCCAACTTTGACACTCTTTCACAAGGCCCTTAAGATGTGGTTCTGCCAGCAGTCCTGAGCTCTGCACAGTGATATGGAGCCCATCAAGTGGTTACTCTGATTGTTGCCACCAGGTGAATGGAGGGTCATTGTTGTTGTTTTTTTTGCACTGAGTTTTTATCTTTGTAAGCTGTCCAGATTCACCAAAGGTTAGTTAGGTGGCTAAATAAATAAATGAACAAACAAATAAATAAAAAGCAAACCTTGAAGGGATTCCCAGACCCTTTCCTTTTTCCTTTTTTTAAAAAAACAATTTTTATTAAACAGTTTTTTTTAAAAAAAGAAATTTTTACAATTTCCTACTTTTCAACATTTTTGCATCAGTAAACATTTTGTACATATCTATTTTTCCCCTTACTTTAATTTACCATTTATACGTATGATTCTAATATTGATTTATATACACAAAGATAACAATGTACTCAATTTCAATCATACATTCTGTGTCTGCTCCATTTCCACGTGTTTGTTATTACATTTCAGACCCTTTTCTTTATGAACTATTCCTACTTCTTTGTTTAAACATTTGCAGTTTCTACTGGAATGTGGGGGTGGAGAAGGGAATATCTATAAATCTGATGACAAAATCTTTAGCAGGTGGAAACACCTGGTTAATCCCAGAAACCAAGCAAAATTGGCCCTGCTCAGCAATTAAATGAAGGCAATATCTGGGAATTCCAGGAAAGTTAGATAAATGAGAAATTGAAAAAATATCTCAGAAGACAATGGCAAATCACTTCCATAATGCTGCCAAAAACCTGCATGAATGCAGCCTCCAGGAGTCAAGCTTGACTTGAGGGCATGTTTACTTTTTCTAATCCAGTTAGCGAAAAAAGTGGGGGGAATCTTGGAATCACCAAATTTATTACAACATAAGTCTTGGTCAACTCAAACCCATTTCATTTTGTCTCCAGAGAGAAAAGCAAACATAGGGATTGCCGACAGAACATCCCTCTGTGGAGTTGCACAAATGTTTATTGCTTGTGATAAAAATGGTGTGATTCAGGGTATGAGTTAATTCCTGAGATAATGCAAGCTCCCTGTTCTGGTATCACAAGAGTCCGTAAAGGAGAGCCAAAGGGCAGAAGAAAGCAAAAAAGAAACAGAAGGAAAACATAAAGAAGGACAGCCATTAAGGAGATAAAAGTAAAAGTACATCTCTTGAGATAGAGACAAAGGCAGAGATAAGGAACAGTCAAAGCAAGAAAGAAACAAAGGGGGAAACACACACACAGTGCAAGGCCTCCCCACTTCTTTCCAACCTCTTAATAATTCTCCCACTCTGGATTAGGTGAGCAGGAGGGATGAGGCTTAGAATAGGAGAGTTGGAAGCATTCCTAGCAGTGGTGGGATTCAGCCAGTCTGCCACCACTTCGGGAGAACCAGTTGTTAACTTTCTGAGCAGTTTGCCAAACTGGTTGTTGGAGGAAATCATTAGGGCAGAGAACCGGTTGTTAAATTACTTGAATCCCACCACTGATTCCTAGCCGCTGCCCAACTCACTCTCACGGTCTAGGGCCGTGATTGCGAATCTATGACACGCGTGCCACAGGTGGCACGCAGAGCCATATCTCTGGGCACGTGAGCGTTGCCCTAGTTTAGCTCCATCACGCATACGCGCGCCGGCCATCTAATTTTCAGGCCTTCCGAGCCCACCGGGAGTCAGGAAACAGACTGTTTCCAGCCTCCAGAGGGCCCCCGGGGGTGGGTGGGGAAGGCCGTTTTTGCCCGCCCCAGGCTCCTAGAAAGCCTCTGGAGCCTGGGGAGGGCAAAAAACAGGCCTACTGGGCTCACTGTGCCAAAAGTGGGGGGAACGGTGTGTGTGTGTCGCACGTGCATGTGCAGGGGGGGGCATTGAATTATGGGTGTGGGCACACACATGCGTGACCCCCCCCCCCCCGAGCTCTCCCTGATTTTGGCATGCGATGGCAAAAAGGTTAGCCATCACTGGTCTAGGGGAATTTTGATTTGGCCTATTTTTGAACTTGCTTTCTTTTGTCAGTATCCACCCTCACCCCATCCCCACCTACTAATCTTGGTCCTGTTCTGTTCAATTTTCAGGGACCTGTGCTGTTGACACATAAGACAGGGCCACTTGCTCCCACCCTTTACCCTGGGCAAGAAAGAATTTTAAAATTTAAAAAGGGAGACAAGCTGAGGTGCAGAGGTAGGCATGGGTTAAGAGAGGCATGCATCATTTGTAAATCACCCAAAGCTGATGGGAGTCATGCAGTGCATAAATTTAATACATCATCACTGGAATGGAATGGAATGGAATGGAATGGAATGGAATGGAATAGAATAGAATAGAATAGAATAGAATAGAATAGAATAGAATAGAATAGAATAGAATAGAATAGAATAGAATAGAATAGAATAATTATTGTCACTTTAAATGTACACTAATCAGCATACATTAAACTGAAATCTTCACCACTATTCTCAGTCTTCATTATTTCGGGGCAAAATGTGACCCAAATGGCTTTATGAACACAAACTAGATTGCCATGTGCCAGAATCTTCTCCGCCCCGCCCTCCATATCTGGTGTACTACTCTTAGGTGACTATAAATACAAGCACAACTTTTGGAACTAAATGTGTCAAAGGCGATGTAATATCCTACAGATGTTGACATACACAAGACAGACAAAGGAAGGGAAGCAAGGCCTTTTCCTTTTTGAGGGTTGGAACACTGAAGTATTACTTTATTCCCTTCCTTTGCTGAAGGAACTGGAAGAGAAGGCCTCCCAGGAAAAGAGGAAAGATGATGCAGACAAGCAAAATGTCTTCCTCTGACATCCACGTACAGTCAAGCACTTGCTTCATGAATCTTATTCAGATGACAAAGTTGCCATTGTTCTTGCTTTTTTCTAAATCTAAATGGCATGGCATGGCATGTTCTTCTACAAGAGACATTAAGGAGAGAAGTAATGACAATGGGGATTGTAGAAAGAGATATCGTGCTAGTATTGTACTATCCACAGCATTAAAAAGAACAAGTTCTTTTTTTAGAATGTAAAATAAGATAGATTTCTAATACTGTATTACAATTATAAAATAATCTGGATGGTTGGGGTCATACATTAAACTAAACCATATTTTATTAAATGCTGAATATATCAGAATAAATTATATGTTGACTTAATAGTATAATATTGAGCCCCTCTTTTGGCCAAATATTATTTTCTTTACTAAATGAAAATCCATTAAGTTATTTAACACACATACACACACAAACAAACACACACACAATGTGTATGTATATGTATGTGTGTGTGAGAGAGAGAGAGAATAAAAGAGAGGGAATAAGAGAGAAAAAATAAGAGAAAGAGAATAAGAAAAAGAAAATAAGAGAGATGGCATGTATTCACAAGTATTTTTGGCTTGGTTCTTTGAGAGGAAGGAAGAATTCTTAAGGAAGAATTAAATATCTTCAAGGAGATACTAAAATAGTTAAAGGAGTTAATTCAGAATGTTAAGAATGTTCTATTCTTCTGCAAAAGATGATTGGTAAAGTCTGGTACAAACTACAAAGTCTATAACAGGCAATATCAGGATTCCCTTCAGACACTCCTTAGAAAGATAATTTGCTGAACACACTCTTTAAGCAAAATCAGGCAATATAATAAAAATTGGCACCATTAAACAGCAAAATCCTTGACGGTGCAGAGAACACGTGCTTTAGAAATGGTTCCTTTGAGTTCGGAGAACAGCTAAACTTTAGATTATTTTAAAATAAAGGCTGGCATTTCAGTCACTTCCCTTCTGTATGGATTATAGAAACTGAAGCATTTCTGAACAGCAGCAGATTGAGGAAGGCACATTTTCTACATCTTAATTAAAATTTGATAGGGGTCTAGTTTAACGCCTTTTAGTATGGGTTTGAGCCAAGCATCACCCAATGGGCATCATTCTTTTCACAGGGCCAGTCTCAGAACATGATGACATGACTCATTTCATATCTGAATTCAACCAAACTGATGGGCGAATCCCATTTAACGTTGGTGGTGGGACAACATATGCCATAGACTCTACAAATCACAAGTTAGTCTAAAGCATGCAAAATGGAAAAAATGACATGGATAACTTTGTCTTCCAGTATCCATTGTCTCTCCAGTCTACTCCAAACAACCAGCTCATTCTATCTGTGATAGGATCAGTGCTATCTAGAAACAAGGTGAATTAATGCAGAGGGTCATTAAGAGGAAACTTCCACTTCCTGCTGCTTTCTAATCGGGGAATAATAATCCGAAATACATTCTGAATGTGGTTAAAACACTGTTTGCATAAGAATTAATACAAGTATCTTTTCAATATTGGGCGACTACAAATAACATTTTTTGTTACCCAACCAAGTGCCAAGTGCTTGTCAAGAATTTGTTGTGCATTCAGAACTGAAAAAAAAAATTGCTTGGAAGAAAACCAGATTGATGTCATTCTCAAGCATATTTATTAAAGCCTGAACAAATCAATTTGGGGCATGTAGGGGTGAAATCAATATTTATGCAGCCTATCTTAAGAAAACAGAGAAATGTTTCCAACCAGCAGAGAATCTTAGCATTATTATTTCCTTGTGACTAATTTCCTTATTTTGGACTTGGTTCATTTATATCATTGAAGCCATTTACTCATTGTGGGTTATACAGGACAATGTTGCTGACATACAGCCAGAGAAAACAAATGTAGTGTTGAAGGACCAACTGCTAAACCATTGCTCCTGTAGCAATACTACATTTATCAGAGGCCAGGCATTTCTTCCAGCAAAGGGATTAACATTTCTGAATTGAGTTAATAAAGTCGATCGTGATTCTGAAATCGTTCTAGGTCATTCTGCAGATCCCAAATTGCCCATTTTCCACACGACGTAAATAAGATTCCCTGGACCAAGACCATTTCATTACGTTGGTTTCTTATTCCTTCCGGATCCTATCAAGATAGCAGTTTGGACTTGGCACTAACTGCAGACTCAAATCCCAGTGGTCCAGGGTGGAGCATCTGTTGGCCCTCCAAATGTTGTTGGAGCTAAATCCCATTAGTTCAACTAGCCAGCAGTCAGAGAGGGAGTTCAAGAACATTTAGAGAACCACCAGAAATCCCCCATGGTGGTGGCTCGGGAAACCCAAAGATGTTGGAGCTTGCACAGAACAGAGGTAAGAAAAGAAAACAAGGGGCCAACGAATTGCCTAATTTAAATTGAGAATGCAGTTATCAGTGGCGGAGTAAAAGTATAGATAGTCCTCAACTTACAACAGTTCATTTGTAAGTTACAACAGAACTGAAAAAAGTGACTTATGACCGTTTTTCACACTTATGACCATCACAGCCTCCCCGTGGTCACATTATTTACATTCAGATCAGGGGTGATATTCACTTACCTTCGCTAGTGGTTTGCAAATGTGAGCGTGCGCAGGACCACCTTCACGCGCGCATGCGCAGAACGTCAAAAATGTGTCTGGGCGGGTGGGCAGAGCATCCCGCTACCACCGCTACCGGTTCTCCGGTAGAAGATAGAACCGGCTGAATACCACCACTGATTCAGATGCTCAACAACTGGTTTATATTTATGACAGTTGCAGTGTCCCGGGGTCATGTGATCATCTTTTGTGACCTTCTTACAAGCAAAGTCAATGGGGAAACCAATGTCACTTAATAACCATATTACTAATTTAATCAGTGCAGTGATTCACTTAAAAATGTGGCAAGAAAAGCTGCAAAATGGGGCAAAACTCACTTAACAAATTTTTCACTTAGCCAACATAAATTCTGGGCTTAATTGTGGTGGTAAGTCAAGGACTACCTGTAGTTAGGAATTTAGGACTTGAGGTGTAGGCTCATGATAGTGGGTGGTTGGCATTTTTCATCCTTTACAGCTTTGAGCTTTGCATGCAATAAATGCTTTCCAAATAACGGAGGCCCCAGGGGAATGTTTTCGTTATAAGTCACATTCATATTTCCCCCAAGTCTTTCCAGAAAAAGTGTGATTTGTCTCCAGGCAGAAATCTAAGGTTTTGTTCTTTATTGCAATGTGTAGGAGACTTTCCTGGGAGAACAGATAGGCACCCTGGGACTGTCAAATCATAATCAAGAAACAAAACTCAGTACTCAGTTGAGAAATGAAGCTACATGCCAGAATTACAAGCGAGCTACTGCAACAATATGCCTCACTGTACAAAGAGGGGTTTTTTTTGGTTTAAAAAATAGTCATGCTGGCATTCAAGTTAGAAGATAGTAACCCAGTCACTAGTAAAGGGATACTCTAGTTAGTTTAGTTTACAGTTATGATTCCAGAAAAGTGTCCCTTTATTAGCTCATCATCCTCATACCTTGGATCCTGTTGGCTTATTCCCATGGTTAACTCATGGTTAACTCAGTATAAAATATCAAATCATAAAAGTAACCACACAGCCTGAATTTCCAGAACTCACAGACAGTTGGCTAAAATGTGGTTAGCCAGTTGTAATTCAAACAAACACAATTTCTGTGTTGTGTCTGTGCGGGAAAGAATCGTTGCATCACTGATGTTTGGAGCCACTGTGGAAACCTTTTTGGATAAAAAGTAAGGTAACATTATTTGAAGAAAAACACAAAAATATTTCTGTTTAGCGCACTCAAAACAAGATGAAAAGAAACAGAGGTGCAGTCTATGTTATTGGTTGCCTCTTTGTTCCTTTTCTATCAGTGATGGTTCTACTTTTGACCAGATACCCTGTATCTGAGGTACAAGATGAATTTTTTCACTATCTACTAAGACAAATTTTATTTGAGAACTTCTTAATGGTGGTCACACAAGTTTATCATCATGGTTTCCATCTATTAAAAAAGGCAAAGAGGTGTGCAACAAAAAGGCTCTTTTCCTGGAAATACAACTTTCTCAATTCCAGATACTTCCTCCCTTGAATGTATCAGGTTTACAAACAGAAAATCTTTTGAGGTGTTAAATTTAATCTAACAGCCTAAATTAGCATTTAGCCAAGCTTGGCCAATATCAAAAAGTTAGAATGAGTTACAGCAATATTTCTCCTAATCAACACATTTTTTTTATCCAAAAGGTGAGGAGAGCATATTCCTTGCTATTTTGCGTTCATTTAAATCATTAAATTTCTTGAACTGGGATGTCTCCTGTCCAAACATGGGCTAACATGAAATAGACATAAAATATTCTGTCGTGCAAGGTGGGAAACGGAGATTCAATCATTGTTTGTAAGTAAATCTCTGATCTGATTGCTATTCTTAGCTGCTGTCTGTCCGTTATTATGTGAGAAACTGTCAGTTTCTAGAAGTGAGGATGTGTTTCCAACATAGCTGCTCTAAAACATTTTCTTTCAACTGTGACTATCGAAAACTGTCTGACAGTGAAAAAGGAGATGAGAAAGAAGATAGATGACTTCAAATTATTATTTGAGGGGGTTATTCAGAGTACCATGGGCTGTGCCAAGTAACCAGTCTTGGAAGAAATAAACACTGACAGTTCCTTTGAGGAGTGATTAGCAAGCAGAAACTCACATATTTTGGACTTGACCTGCCAATGGATGATCCAGTAGAAGAAATGTCTGCTTGGCAAGGTTGAGGAAATACAGAAGGAAAAGAAGATGGAAAAAGGCGGGTGAATGGAATCAGGGATCTCACTAAAATGCCTCTTGAACTCCTGTAGATTGTCTCCAAGACAGGTAAAAGCAGAAAAGACCAAGAGGAATCTATGTCACCATCAGGAGTTAGCACCTAATTACAATGAGTTTAGTCCAGGGGTGGGTTCTACTTACCCTTACTAACAGTTCGCAACGGGATCGCGCGTGCACTCTTCTGCGCATAGGCAGAAGCTTCCTGATGATGTCCGGGTCAGTGGGCGGAGCCTCCTGCTGGTTTTACTACCGGTTCTTGCAAACCAGTCCGAACCGGGGGCAACCCACCACTTAACCCACCACTGGTTTTGTCTAATAAGTAAGCATTCAGTGTAAAGCTCAACTTTAAATTGTTCCATTCCTGTCTAAAAAGAAAACTTGACTGTTTTTTCCTTCTTTATAAGCATCTGAAAATAGAGTGTGACTTGTCAGAGTATATTCATGAACTCGGATAGGAAATGGTAACAGGTCAGCCAATAGGGACTGTTTGGAAACTGAAACATAGTATTTGTTTGTATGGAGCCATAAGAGACAGTTTGGAGTCTGAGCGTGGCTTAGACTTGCTGAACTGTTGGTCTGGCCCCTGTAATGGAGCAGTGTGACTTATGAACACAATTGAGCCCAACATTTCTGTTGTTAAGTGAGACATTTGTTAAGTGAATTTTTCCCCATTTTACAACCTTTCTTTCCTCAATTCTTAAGTGAATCACTGAAGCTGATAAGCTAGTAACCTGGTTGTTAAGTGAATCTGGCTTCCCCATTACTTTGCTTGTCAGAATGTCGCAAAAAGTGATCACATGATCTTGGGACCTAGCAACGGTTATAAATATGAACCAGTTGCCAAACATCTGAATTTTGATTACTTAATCATGGGGATCATGGAAAGGTCATAGCTGTGAAATAGTCATAAGTCACTTTTTTCCGTGCAATTGTAACTTTGAACGATCCCTAAGCAAACTGTTGTAAGTCAAAGACGATCTATACTTTATCCTCAATGTAGAAAAAATAAATCTCTAGACCTTACTATTTTGCCCAAACTGCATTCTGTTGTAGGGTATTTGACAGAAAGATGGTCAGCAGATAAATATAATAAATAACATGCATTTTCTTAGCACGCAGGAGGTCCCAGTTTCAATCTGCAGCATTTCCAGCTAGGTTAGACTCTGGTCTGAAGTCCTGGAGAGCATTTGCCAATTAGTATAGATTGCACTCAATTGCATGGGCCACTCCTCAGACTATTGAAAGCAATTTTCTTAGGTTTCACATAACTGATCAAAAGTTCACCCATTAAAAAAAAAGTGCATCTGAGAGACATGGGTTGTATATAATAAAACCTGAAGTTGTGAAGATAATAGTTTAAGCCAGAATTCTCCGCCTCCATCTGGTTATCAAGGTGAAAAGGGGTAGATTTGTTTGATGGGATAATGGTACTTTCCCCCCTGGATAATGGTACTTTCACTTATACAACCACACCCCTACAGTTTGCCATCCAAAGTCCTTTGGTATAGCCCACAGTCAGTTTTATGATCTTGAAATGTACTATGCCCTTGATATCTTTCCTGTGGGAAAAGGCAAAAAGGTAGTATTCTTGCATATAAATTGGAGATGCCCAGCACTGAATACAGCACAAAGTTCTGCATAAATCAGTTCTTAATTTTATTTTGTTTTATTCATCTGAGAGCACTTAATGCAATTATTGGTCCAGGTGCTTTGCCAATACTGTCAAAGTACTTAAAAACCATCAATGGCCACTTTTTAAAATAAAGTTGAGAAAGAGAATCATATACGCAGAGAAAAGCAACTTCCTTCTGAATGAATTATTGTTCTTGGGTGACCCAACTGCCATTTCGTAATGGGCATAATTTCTCCCAGATAGTAACAATGTGTGGAGTCAAAATTACATGACTAATAATAAAAGAATTTGGTTCAAATCCAAATACTATTCCCCTCAGAGTTATTCTGTTCCTTCCAAAATAATTCACCCAACCGGAGAAATAGAAGGAAAATAAATGGAATTCAATATGATTCAAATATTAACGGACCGTTAGCTGTCTTCCTCAAAAGTGGCCGGCAGCTGTGCAAAAAAGAAAAAAAATTGGTTTGGACCCCTCACAGTGTAACCTCCTTCAGCAATGCCAAAAGCAGGTCTCAGATGGGCCAGTTTGTGAAGGAATTATGGAAACAGCTGTTAAGACCTCAGGCAAAATAACTCAAATTTTCTAGGGAATTCCAATAATCTTTCTCAAGATTCTTTGCAGCTAGAATTATGGCTCCTTTAGAAGAGGGGAGCGAAGATACGGAGAAGGCACACCAGCTGTGGGGGAAGGAAGAACAAAATTCCCTCCTTATCCTAGAACGTAAAGCTGCCGTTTGCTCTCAGAGCTGACCCAAACACGAAGCAGTCTTGCAGACACAGGCAGCAAATTTTAGGGTGGGGCTGCAATTAGCAGCATATTTTCCTTCCAAATCTCCCAGCTGTTCTCTTCTGTTTTAAATAGAGCTGTGCATCTTATGAGGCCGGTTCTGTAAAACAGAATAGCATCTGTAAATATGTTTCGAAGATGCTATCCTATTGTCAATGCTAAAGATTTAACTACAGGTGGTCCTCGACTTACAACAGTTTGTTTAATGACAGTTCAAAGCTACAACGGCACTGAAAAACGTGACTTACAACCATTTTTCACAAAACCATTGTTGTTAAGTTTGAAGCACAGGAAAAGGAAGAGACGGACTCCAGAACTTTTTCCCTTAATTTAATCAGGTCATTGCAGAATAAGAACTGCTGGCTCGGCCGCCACGGCTTAATTTTTAAAGCCGTTCAGCTTGCCAGTCGGCCATGACAGTAATTTATTTTTCCCGCTGCGAATTTCATCCAATCCACAGTGGTCATGCAAATTCCTACATCCGTCTGTACGTAACACCCCTCCCCTCCTAGCTGAATGATTGTCCAATCCGTGACCTATGAATGTGACAAAGTCCATTTGCACTTAAACATTTTACCAAGTTTTCCACTATGAACTTTTGACATGAAAGATTCTCCAAATATTCTCTAGATTATTTAGATGAAAGTATCAGCTCAAACATCCAAGTAGAGGCAATAACGGTATTTGGTATTCAAGTAAAATTTAATTTCGGTATATGACAGGTAATGTTTTGGCAATATTTGAAAAAGCCAATACCAGAATTTCATTAGTTCTCAACTGAAAACGTGGCTCTTGAAGCAGCTGAAAATGTCAACAGATAGCAACATTTAGTAACGATAAAAATGATATGATTTCTTATTTTACCCTGGGCAAAATTTAACAACTTTCATATTGGAGTACAAAAATGGCGACATAAAAGACTTAGTAGCATAGGAAATGCTTGAGGATTAGCTTAATTTTTCAATCATTAGTCCTTGGCCTCTACTCAATGCTCTTTGATTTTGGCAAGAGCATGGAAGGCATAACTGTTTATATTTTACAGAAAGAAAGATGCTTATACCCAGTTCTCAAAGAACAACAACAAGAAGTTCTATTTAACATAATATTACATGCGTCAACAGGCTAGTGCAAGTGGTTTTAATAGCCTGAAGAGCTTAGTGTTGCATAGGAAGACCATTTGCCTGCCTGCCTGCCTGCCTCCCTGCCCAGAAGCATCTGGATTTTGATTCAGCATCTGAATTTTGATCACATGATCATGGAGATGCTACAAAGGTCATGTGAAAAATGGTCACAAGCCACTTTTTTCCAGTGCCATTGTGACTTTGAATGGTCACTAAATGAATTGTTGTAAATTGAGGATTACCTGTAGTTGCAATTACAATCGTCTTTACTTTGCAAGAGCTTTCGTGGAATATCCCATGTTTGAAATGTGTGAGTTTTTCTTTGGAAAATGTGCACTTTTTCATTGATAATAACATGGTTTATTATTAGTCTGGCCGATGTATCATACTATCAGTGTAGTAGTCTGTCGAGCGTATGCCCTTCCTATTTGTTTTGCCTTCATCTAATATATGAAGTACATTTACTGCTCTTCAAATAGAAACTATGGAAGAGTGTTATTTGTGCATCATAGTTTAAAGTTATATTTATATGGCTAAGTACACACCCACATACGCACACATATATAATATGAGCAGACAATCAAACCACGAACTCCTAGTAATCTCTCTAAGGAATAGCCCTAGGTTTCTGTGACTCTCAATCTAAAGCCTTAGTAAGAGTACCGCAGCAGAGGCAAAACTTAAATGTTCCTGGAAGTAAGCAATAAAATACTCCTTTGAGGCCACCACCAATTGGCAGGATTAGAAGTTGTATAAATTCCACAGAACTGCGTTGACCTACAGTTTCAAGAGAAAATAAGAGAGGATAAGAAAAGAATGAGGGCAATGAGAAAGAAAAAAAAACCCAATAAAAGCTCCTTTTAAAAAATAAAGCTCTCAACTGCATTAAGAACAGGTCAGAAACAAATTTGAGAGAAAACACAGAATTCTCTTTTGTGTATTATATGGCCAATAGAAGGGAGGTTAGGTCACATCATAATATATGTGATTCCTGGTTCATAAATTGCATCTAAAGCTGTAAATGCTGTCATGTCAGAAAATGTTATTCCAGTTTTGTCTTTTTATTTTATTTGATAATTGTTTTTTTCCTAAAGAATGGTTAGCCCCAAAGTTAGCCAAGATGTTGGTGTTGAAAAACGATGTTTAAGATTTGATAGAATGCATTACCTGAGAGGTTCAGTAAAGATCATGTACAACTCTGATGACTTAATGGATACATCCGTTCAGTCTTCTTAGTAATCATATAGTTTGCCATTATTTGTTCTAATATTTATTTTTTCAATTAGACTATAGTTCTGGGATTTCCTGGTGGTCTCCTATCCAAGTATTAATCATTCTAACTTTTTTATATTGGCCAAGCTTGGCTAAATGCCAACAACTAATTAGGCTGTTACATTAAGGTCCAAGTCTTCACTCAGTACAAGGTGAGTCATTTATTGAATTAATGATTTGCTACTTCAGTACTGGAAAACTTCATTGTACCCTTCTAAGGACAGAGACAAAGGGACTCCTATAACAATGGCAATCAAGGATCACAGCCAGGTCTCTAGAATAAGAGGATTTCCCCCCCCCCCCTACAGACTCTTCCTCCATCTACAAGTTTTCTAGATATTTTAAACTGTAATTTTCATCATTTGCCATCAGAATAGCTACTAAGCTTAGGTCTCAGCAATCCTCACCCTCCTGAACTGATAGAGATGATGCTTGCTTGGTGCCACAAGCTAATTAATAGAATAGCCCTCCTAGTTCCCTTCTTCTACAGCACTGAAAAAGGGACCATCTGACCTGGTGCAGTTGCCTCTTCTATTACCAAGGCTAAAGTCCAAAAAGAATGAGTGTCACCGGCCCATAAAAAAACCAGAACTTTATCACATACAGCCAAGTTAAGGAAGAAGAAAATTTAAAAGGCACAAAAGGATACAACCAAGTTAAAAAAGGAGAAGAAAATTTAAAAGACACAAAAAGAGAAAGAGAGAAAGAGAGGAGGAGGAGGAGGAGGAGGAGGAGGAGGAGGAGGAGGAGGAGGAAAGGGAAGGGAAAGGATCTGCCTCTTCCGATCACACACAAAACAAAGTCCTTGAACACCAATCACAGATTGCAAAATAAAATCAGAATTTTAGCTCTACTGGTTCCTAGCTTCCTATATATTAATTTTCCAATCTACAATTCAGGCCACTATGGATTGAAATAGTTATGTGGCTTTCAGCTAGCATGGAGAAGAAATGCAGAGAAAGAGAGGAGAGGGAGGGGGGAGGGAGGGAGGGAGGGAGAGACAGAGAGAGAGAGAGAGAGGGAGGGAGGGAGGGAGGGAGGGAGGGAGAGAGAGAGAGAGAGAGAGAGAGAGAGAGAGAGAGAGAGAGAGAGAGAATTGCCTCCTTGAACAAAGGACAGTTTGATTGACTCTTTGGAATCTCATTTTCCTAGGGTTCAAATTTTTTTTTTGCCCACTACCTGCATTGACTTTTTTTCTTAATTCTTTCAATGTCTGAATCTCTTGGAATGGAATTTATTGCCAGTCATTATAGGATCACACAGATATTATTGTGTCTAAGGGTACGTACGCATGTGTATGAGTGTATGTATACACACATGCACACAGATATTGTAAATGTATATTACATTTAGGGGACAGTACGATGACTCAGTGGTTTAGACACTGGGCTTGTCAGCTGGAAAACTGACAGCCCAGGTTTCAGACCCAAGCATCACAGAACAACGGAATGTGCTCCTGTTCCAAAACCGTTATCGCAAGCTACTTGTATGCTGGATGTTTGATCTGATGCTTTCATCTAAATTAACTAGAGACTATTTGGAGAATCTTTCATGTCAAAAATTCATAGTGGAAAACCTGGTGAAATCAAGTTTGCAACCTTAGGTGCAAATGGACTTGTAGCAGCTGGAAAGTCTGCCATTCAACGTAGAGACAAATAATTCCTTCACTGTCCAGTCCATTTCTAGCTTACTAAAATTTCGTGCCTTTTTCTTTTAAAAAAAACCTATGAAGGGCTAATAGTAATAAAATTGACCTTGCAACAAACCTTGTAGATTTTGAGTATATTACAGGTATTTTCCTTTATGATTATGATGTTTGTTGTCTTTTTGCCAGACAGTAAAATTGAAATGTATGTTTAGTTCTTCATTTAATATCATGTCACCTGTATGAACTGATATTGTAATAATGTTAACATTGTTACATTGACAGTATGGTCAGTATAATGAGTGGCTCTTTCAGAATTTACACAATTTAATTTAAGCTACTAATGGCTTGAACCAAGTTTTGTAGTTATACTCAATATTTTAACATTTACTGAAGAATATTGTATATGTGAATAAATTTGGCATTATTCTGTAATGGGTATGCATTTTCTGTATAATAGTAATAGGCCTTGTATATGAACCTGAGGTGGGGCAGTGGTTAGAATGCAGTATTGCAGGCTGATTCTGCCGACTGCCAGCAGTTCGATTCTCATCGGCTCAAGGTTGACTCATCCTTCCAACATCAGTAAAATGAGGACAGAGATTGTTGGGATTAATATGTTGATACTGTAAACTGCTTAGAGAGGGCTGTAAAGCACCGTGCAGCAGTAAATAAGTGCTAAATGCTATTGCTCTCTCCCTCTCTATATATATATTAAGACTTTTTAAGCCAGCCTTATCTACATTTCCTAGTAATATACTTGAGAAAACCCCATTGAGGGGCAAGTTCACTTATGGTTAATGTTAGGTCTTCATGAATTTGGAGAGCACAATGGACTTTGTCAATGGATTTGGAGTGTATGGCTATCTTTATGTGGGCACTGACTTTTCGAGCCTGCCTTATCTATGTTTTCTGGTAAAATACATGCAAAAATCCCAATTTCAGGTAAATCCACTTAAGAGTAAGGTTAGATTCCCATGAATTCAGAGAGCAAAATGGACATTGCCAATAGATTCAGAGTGCATGAATATGGTTAGTAGGGTACTGACATTTCGAGCCTGCCTTATCTATGTTTCCTGGTAAAACACATATGAAAATTGCATTGGGAGGCAAATCTTCTTATATTCAGGTTAAGTCTCCATGAATTCGCAGAGCATGAGTGGGTTTGCCCAGTTCCGTGGCCTATGAAGTAGCTAATGTGGTTCAGTTGCACAATCTCAGCCTGAATTCTTTATTTATGGTACAGAGTGTTGTGTAAACCTGGAAAATTTGTTAAAGACAATGAAATATTGTTAACCATTAATGTAAGCACAGCCTACATTTGCTATGTACTAGTTTCAATGTTTGCACAGAAGCATATTAAGGGGGGGAAATCAATATTTTTACTTACTTTTTTGTTTTCCTCTTGATTCAAATGTCCCTTGGAAGAAAAGCTGAGAAGCAAGTGTTGTGAAGTATTTCTAACTGAGGTTTAGGAATTCAGATCAAATATGTTCTGCCTTGAAAAGAAGGAGTTAAAATTAAAATTAGTTCTTAATTACAATACACTTTTCTATGGCAGATTGTTGCTCTCTGGTGTATGCATATCTGGAAAGATAGTGTATCAATAGTAATTTTAATATGTATATTTTATAATAAGCGCAGTGTTTGAGATACTCCATATAGAAACCATTTAAATTAGAAGAAAAGGTGGCATTACTTACATGGAGTTCTTGCTACATCCTGAATAAAGGGGTCCTACAAATCTTCCTTTATTATAAATTCCTAGCATGTTTCTCTTTTAAAGTTAATGCACTAAAGTCAATGCACATGTGAGCAAACTTCATAGTTGAGTCTTCTTTTGCCTCCAAGGTAAGAAGCAGTTTACCTGTTGAAAAAATTGCCAAACATAAAAAACAAGATATTCTTAGAATGTGTTGGTAGAAAGCTGTGTAGTCTGAGAAGTCAAATCTAACTAGCTCTCTCTGTTCTTATGTCCTGTTTTAGTTTTAATACTGCACAAAACATTCTAAAAATGTGTCCTGAGAGAGACGCCAACAGTTCAAACCGAAACACTCCAAGGGCTACAAAAGAGCAAAATTATTCCCAATTAGAAACGAAGTCTCTGCCAATTTGCTAATCTTCTAATTGTTTTTCTAGCAGCCAGCACAAAGAGTGGCTGCTAGAAGAAAAAAAGCCCAGAAACTTGTGAATGAAATTTCACAGAACTAGGGCTGCATAAAATCTTGGCTTACATAGGTAGAACCTGGCTAATGAGAATTATGTGTGTGTGTGTGTGATAATATGATAAGATATAGTATATGATAATTATATATAATATTATAATATAATATTAAATATTGTTATATTATATTGTATCATATCATATCATATTATATTTTATTTTATTAGCATGGTGCAGTGGCTCAGTGGTTAAGACACTGGGCTTGTTGGCTGGAAAGCCAGCAGCCTATGCTTAAGACCTGACAGGATGAACTCCCATCTTTGCCCTAGCTCCTGCCAACCTAGCAGTTTGAAAGCATGCACGTGTGAGTAGATAAATAGGTCCATTTCAGAAGTGGGAAGGTAACAGCACTTTGTGACGTTATGCTGGCCACATGAGCATGGAAATATTAGCAGTGATCTGTGTAAACTACAGTACAGATTTCCTGAATATCTATCAATATATCTTGATGTATTTATGGTCAAGACCTACGATACTTCGTTTTTTAAAAAAAACGAATGCCCTTCAGACTTCCTAGAGTGGCTTGCTTTATGTCTGCACTACACACGCTCAACTTTGAACTGAGCTTTTTTGGGGTTTTTTTTGGAGGGGGTAGTTGTTCACAGGTTCTGCTGAATCAAAAATAAAACCCCACAGGCTATGCACACATGATAGAGTAAGCTAGGATGTGGCTGGCTGGTTTCTGAGTTCATGTGTTATGCAAACACTGCTTATGTGGTCCATGGTCTGCCGCTACACAACAACTCTTTTGAGCATTACACAGTAGGTTCTCCTGGGCTCCTGCAGCTTTGCAGGCAACCTGCTTGTTACAGGAACAACCATGCTGTGTCACTATCTTAATGAGAAAACTGTTGGCAGGGTACCTCAGGATTAGTTTGGAATAAGCAAACTGTTTAAATGTTAAATGCCCACCCAGCACACATCACTGTATATAATAAACCTGTCAAGCTATTCATATATTAAATGCTTAGGTATACATCTAAGAGGATTTTGGTAACATCCCCAAATCTGGGACCTTGGATTGGTAATTGGGTTTGGTCTAGGAATTGCATTGAGGTGCATTTTCTATTTGAGCATATATTTCACAATACAAATAGCCCTAAACTTACAACAGTTGTGCCCAACATTTCTGTTATTAAGTGAAACATTTAAGTGAGTTTGGCCTCATTTTATAACTTTTCTTGCCACAGTTGTGAAACCAATCACTGCAGTCGTTAAGTTAGTAACACGGTTGTTAAATGAATCTGGCTTCCCCCTTGACTTTGTTTGTCAGAAGGTCGCAAAAGGGGACCACATGACCCCGGAACACTACCACCATCATAAATATGAGTCAGGTGCCAAGTGTCTGAATTTTGATCATGTGACCATGGGGATGCTGCAAAGGTCATGTGAAAAACAGTCCGGGGTCACTTTTTTCAGTGCTGTTGTAACTTTGAATGGTCACTAAATGAACTGTTATAAGTCGAGGACTACCTATATAAGCAGTAACATAATACAAAATATTTTTATGTTGCTGTAGAACAATTTGTGGGTAGATTAGTTAATATGAACTGCTAGCTAGATTTTTTTTTTAAAGTACTTTTCTTGAGTATTTTGAAGACTGCAAGGGTATTTTTATCTTCCTTATACAGTAATAAAAGTTACAGGTGTACTTGCTCTAGATTTGAAGGAGTTAAGACCAGCAAGCCCTCTAATGCATACTTTACTCAATTGGTAAGTGGCACACCACACAGCACAATTAGGACTAGCTCTATTTTACCTTTCTATTGTAATACCACTGTAGGTATTGAGTAAATCAAAAGGGCAGATATATTCAGCTGTCTCCTAGTTCCTGGAACAAGGAGCAGGGGTGGGCTGCTGGGGGTTCGCAGGGGTTCGGGAGAACCTCTAGCTAAAATTCTGTGCAGTTCGGAGAACCCCCAAATCCCACTCCTGCTGGCCCCTCCCACCCCACCCCTCCCAGGAGTCCCCACATGGCCCGTTTTGGATGCAGGTAAGTACAGGGCATGAGCGGAGGCTCAGGGAGGTCGAAAAACGGGTCTACCGGAAGTTTGGGAAGGCCGGAAATATTTCTGGCCTCTGGAGCCCAGGGAGGCCGTTTTCGCCCTACTTGAGGCTGAAGGCTGAAGGAAACGCCCCCCCATGGTGCATGAGGCCAACTAGGCCACACCCACCATGTCCACGCCCACCCAGCAACAGGGCAGAGAATCCCTTGCTAAAATTTTTGAAGCCCACCCCTGACAAGGAGATAGATCTGGTTTAATTTAGAGATAGGAGGAAAGTCTGTTTCTAAAACAAGGTGCATTATGGGCCAAACCTAGGCAAGTGATTTGTAATTGTCAGAAAATCTCAGTAATTGTCAGAATTACTGTAATTCTGTAATTGTCAGAAAATCTCAGCAGGGTAATAAAAATAAAATAACAATTCTTACTTTTTTTAATGCCATTTTAGAAGAGTTTTTCCATTCTAATGATAGAGCTAGCCATTTAAGTATTATTGCGTGTGCGTGCACACAGGCACACACACACACATATACATAGACTCATTATTGATATTAATCTAGGGAGGCAGACAAGAGATGGCAGGAAATGCTAGGTGAAAGAATGGACTGTTCCAGAATACACAGAAAGGACATTTAATTTTTTTTTTC
Organism: Ptyas mucosa; assembly: GCA_012654045.1. Lineage (NCBI taxonomy): Eukaryota > Metazoa > Chordata > Lepidosauria > Squamata > Colubridae > Ptyas > Ptyas mucosa. The sequence continues at coordinate 8,489,490 of WNWU01000053.1, read as the reverse complement.
CCCGTTGAGGGAACAAAATTGAAATCTCACTATGCATGGAAACATGCAGTTTCAAAACTGGTAGTACAGTGGTCTAAAGCACCCTGTTATTAACACCAGCTGCCTGCAATTATTGCAGGTTCGAATCTCACCAAGGCTCAAGGTTGACTCAGCCTTCCATCCTTTCTAAGGTAGATAAATTGAGGACCCAGTTTGTGGGGGCAATAAGCTGACTTTGTATAAATATACAAAAGTATGAAGGCTATTGCTTAGCGCATTGTAAGCCGCCCTAAGTCTCCGGAGAAGGGCAGCATATAAATCAAATTAAAAAAAAGACAGTTTTTTAAAAAATATGCTGGATTTTTTTGGTTTTGTTTTACAGGAGGGAACAATTAATGTTGAGTTTAAAGTGTTTCAAGGTATTATTCCTTCATGTTAAGTTTCTCCTCGAGGATGTAGAACTTGTGACTCTTCATATGTTGCTGAATTATAATTTTGAAAAGGATCTGCCAGCATCCTTCACTATATACAGTAGTCCAACAATATTTCAAGAAGGACACTTCCAACCTTTATAATGAATGATTCATGTCAAAATCAAGGCTTCTGCTAAACCTGATAGATAGACGCAGAAAAAATGTAAATATTATTCAGACAATCTTTTGAAAGCTGCAGAAGAGGCCGTCCATGCTGGATGAAGACTTTACTGCCACCTGAAGGGCTAAACTAGATTTACACCCAGATCTAACGTAACACAATCTTTAAAGTAATGTACAAATATTTCTGAAGAGGCAACTTACACTGAAGAAGTGGCACTGGATTTCACAGCTGCCATGCACACTACTTCCCTACAATAAATAATTTTTTATAGTTCTCCCCGTTGCTGAGTTGAACAACAACACTGGTTGGGTTCAGTGCCCTACTACTAACTAGCCAACACAGCCCTATTATGACTTACTATGTTCTATGAACTCAGTCTTTATGATTAGCCAGTGGTTCTGTATGTCAGATGGACACATTAAATTAAGAGTAGTCCAAGGATAGGTTAACCACTGAGTAAAAACGTTGTGAGAACAGGTGCAAAGAAATAGGAAGTTACCAGTTTCTCTGAAAGTCCCTTTGTGTGAGAAAAAATATCATGCACACATACAGAGGAGGAACATGAGAGAGAACTGGTGAAACATTTTGGTTGGCATCTTATTAAAATTGGACAATCAACACGTATTGATTCTATAGAAACCTATATTGGTACTTATACAAATTTTATTTATTTGATTTGTATACCGCCCTACTCCCAAAGGACTCAGGGCGGTGAACAGTTAAACAATAAATACAGAATACAGATATTCAGAAACTGATTAAAATATAATCGAATAGTTTGATTTAGAAATGGAATTAAATTATACATCTCAAATTTATGGGGTAGGTTCATATTTAAAGAATTTAAAAGTGGTTTTAAGGGAGGTTAGGTCAGGCCAGCTTGCATGAATAGGAATGTTTTGAGGGCCCGGCGGAAGGCCCGGAGATCTGGGATTAACTGTATCTCCGAGGGCAGCTCGTTCCAGATTGTGGGTGCTCCCACAGAGAAGGCTCTCCCCCTGCAGGCCGCCAGTCGACAGTGTTTGGCCGACGGCACCCTGAGAAGTCCCTCTCTATGGGAGCGTACTGGTCGGTGGGAGGTTATTGGTGGCAGAAGGCGGTCTCGTAGATACCCCGGTCCTAAGCCATGGAGCGTTTTAAAGATGGTAACCGAAACCTTGAAGCGCACCCGGAAGACCACAGGGAGCCTGTGCAGCTCAAATGTGTATAAATTCTGGCAAAAGGAAAAACAAGATATTCAAGCTGCCTTAAACAACAGGCACATTTTATAACCTACCTACCACCATCTTAAAAACATGCCTTTGTTCACCTACTCTTTATTTTATATAAATGTGATTGCAGAAAACTATTAGGGATTGTATAGTGGCTACTAAAATAGAGTCTTTTAGTTTTTCAACTAAAAACTAGATTTTTAGTTTTAGTTTACATAGTTTTATGTAAACATTCTACTCAGCTAAGGACACATCTGAATTTATTGCTCATCCCATCAACAGAACTGGACAGCAATGATTTCTGGAGAGAAGCAGCATCTGATATAATTTTCTAGTGGTTTTCTACTTGCCTCCAAAGCATCCTCCATGCATATTTTTCTGCACCACTTCCAAAGCATATATTTTCCCCAGTTTTGCCTTGGGTGCTCTCATCCATTTGTAATAGGTGCTTCTAAATTGATGGTAAGCTAAACACAGCAGATAATTGGCTGCCACTCCATTGTCAAGAACCACAAGCCATCTTTCACCAAGGTAGTTCCAGCACTGAAACACCATTTTTCTTGACGATCAATGCACGATCTTGAACTTTTGACATGATTTTTCTCCACTTCGGTGAAATGCAAAGCAATTTGAGCCATTCTTTCAGAAAGTTATTTAAAATATTGACTGGAATCTACTCCTCATGAAATGCAAAACTGAGCAGCCTATTTAAACACTTTTTCAGAGGGCTGTAATAAGGAAAGTAAAGGCAAAGCAAAACACAAAAGCAAATCCTGATATTCACGGGAAGGGAAAGCAGCTTAATTGATACAGGAGTGGAGAGGTTATCCAATCGCCTTCTAGAATTACTTATAATCCAGCAGCTGCATGTTTAACAAATTCTCTTTTAGTTTGGACCAGTTTTGCTTAAACTGTTTTAAGCTGTCACGTGATCACAGAACAGAAACAATTTAAATGGTAAGTGTGGATATCCCTTTGGTCATGTTACCAAAAGACTCAGTTTTGAGTAATTAGAAACCAGGAAGCCCCGAGCTCTAGTTCCATCTTGGGAACAAAGCCAATTTTGTGAACTTGGGCCAGTCATACTCTCTCAAGATCTTGAAGCAAGCAAAAGCAAATCACTTCTGAAAAATCTTCCCAAGAAAACTACAGGAATTTGTCCAAGCAGCTGCCAGGAGTCAAAAGCTGACTTGATCACGTTACCACTGGAGGAGGAAATGAAGACATAAAATGGCTTTTGCTATGGAAAAATGGCAGACAAAGTCAAGCCCTCATGCTGTTTTAAGTATCCCAACTCTTCCTTTTAAGGGCATTTTTGTGTAATGGAGATCGCACCTGAGCTCTTAACCCTTCTGAAGCAAGCAATTGTTTTTAGGTCAGAGGAAACAAATCTACTTGTTATTTCTGATCAGAACATCTGTCCCCCATACTCCTCAAATTATTTTGCATGAAATAGAAAGCAAACTGCGGCCTTATGCAGAGGACAGCAAGGTTTAAATTGGTGTTATTCACCTGTGGTGCCAAGGGAGAAATGAGATTGTGTGGGGATTAACCTTAGGCAGGGTTTTTCTAATAGGATTTGTGAAGCTAGGATGCTATGAGAAGGAAGTTCCATTAAAAGAGGGGGGGGGGGTTTCATTCAAATGCAACCAGTTTTTTTATCTCCAGAGCTAAACTGGGCGTTGGTCCTGTCTGAGCCCTGGTTGAGGAATTCCAGGAACTGAAGTCCAGGCAATTGTCAAGGTTGAAAAACAAGGCTTTAAAGAAACACTGCTTTTTGATTAGGCATTTCGGGATATTTTTTTAACAGGTTCTGCAGCTTGAAGAAAATAGATGGCTGCAAATGCAGAATTGAAGCCCCATCCTCATTATGTGTTGCATGTAGATAGTAAGAAGTCACTGAGGAGAAATGTCATTACAAAATGAGTAAAAATAAAAATCAAGGAAAAAAAGCATCTAAAGAAATAGATTACAAAGATCTAGGTATATTAATGATTCCAAATGAATGTGACATACTTTAAAGATAAACCTAGAAAGCAAGATGAATAATTTCAGTAAAGGTCTAATAATGCAAAATTACTGATTGGGTTCACCCAGAAGGCTAAAACATAAGACCCTTGTTTATTTTGGTTTGGCATGTTTTATGAACTCAGCCATTGCAGTTTCTAAATCACAATTTATGGCTTTGCATATTACAAGAACTTGGCCAGTTGTGATTTGCACAAGACGACAGTCAATGACTTAAAACAACATGTGAATGTAATTGCTGTCTATAATGAGCTATTTCAGTCTCTATTTATTCCAAATACTGTAGTGACTAATCCTTGAATTAGTTCCAGTAAGTTCTGGATTTTAGGCAGCCAGTTTCCCTCCATGCTAAATGTATGTAGTAGTTGTACAATTTAGTGATAGTGGATTTAATTTTTTAGCATTTTGGTATTTCTATTTTACTGCTACATTTATTTCTTCCTAAATTAATTGTACTCTTATTTGAAATCTGTAAATCTTGGTCTACAATTGCATACTATTCTGGTCAGCTACAATAATTTATTTACTGTTTTGTTAAAGCTGTTTATCTACCTCTTCAAGAAACTCCATTTGCAGTTTACCTTTTAAAAAAACAAGCTACCAAAGTGCTTTATGTCAATTACATGTTTACATAATAAAATCCAAGTAAAATTATTAAAACACGCTACTAAACAGAACAGCAAGGAGGTGTTATTAATTCATTAAGTAACAGTGAATGCAGCAATTCTTCCACGGCATGAAGGTTGCTTTCTTGAGAAGGACTCACAACAATGAATAAAACTCTGGGAAAAAATAAGTTGCCTTGGAACTGCTTGTTTAACTTCAAGAGGCTTAGAGCAATTTCTTTGCCAATTGTAATAAAGGACCTGTGAGAGAAAGTAACTCTTGAGCTGTTTTGATCCAAGGCAATTTGAAAAATGTAACTGCTACTCTGGGAGAAAATATTATTATTTGAGAGAGAAACTGTACATTATCCCTGTTTTGATCGCAGTGAATTCTTGATCTGTGGAAAAAATAAGCTCATATAGCTTGTTACAGCATTCTGTGTAAGAGTAGATACCCTTTTGTCAATGCTGTTATTGCTCCCCATGGCTCAATGTTGGTCACGTTTATTGCAAACATTACATATGAAAGCCTCAGATCAGAGGATATGGTGATACACGATACTGGATGTATGGTGAACTGTTGTCTGCACACTTGTACTTCTAAGACATCTTTTCCACAATCTAAAGCCAATGTTTTTAACATTAGATTTGTATGACCTACCCATTATAACAAGTCATGTGGTACACATTCTTGCAATATAGCAAGATTATTTGAGAGAAAGAACATTGTTGGGATGACAACGCACAAACCTTGGTAACCTGTACATGGGGATACAAGACCCAACATTGTTTTCCTTGTATATTCAGAACCAAACCTTTTTGGAAATAATTTGAGGCAATGGAAAAATATGTTATTTCTTCCTGTGTACCCCTAAAACACTCAAGAAACTTATATTTACATTAGAGATGTTTGGAGCAAGCTAAATGAACTCCCAACTTGAAATCATGAAATAGTAAACCAACACAACTTCTGTCGTAAATAATACATTATTTTCAAAATACGATTTTTTTCTGTTTTTATTGCTGTTAATTCAAGGAAAAATGCTGCATAAAATCCAATCTGTTCTAGAAATATAAGTGACCTTTCCAGTACATAACATTTCAAATATCAAAGTATATGGTAAACATACAAATAAAGAGGAAGGCAACATACTTCCTATTTACAGTACAGTATTTTAAATCACAAAATAAGTTCCATAAAGTAAACTGGAAGATAATTGAGAATTCAAGTTCAAGGTGCTTTACACCTTCATTGAACTCAGAAGCAGTCATTTTACTTAAATATGGTCCAACATACCCAGCACAAACAATTTTTAACCAAAATAATTTCCTATACTAATTTCTTTTAAATTAAAGCTCTCTTCTACCCCTTTATTCTTTACTTTCAAAATATATTGGTGCTATAAATATAAATGCTATCTATGAATAAATGTAATAAATCAAGTTTCTTCAAGTTTGTTTAGCAATTAGAATGAATCAAATGTTCTGACTGGTATTCATCTGCTGCATATCTAATTTTTTTAAAAAGTAAAATCTACATTTTAATGAATTGTGGTACATGGAGATACACATATACGGCGGTAGTTCAGTGTTGATTTAAACAGTCAAAAGTTTTCTTCCAGATAAACTCAGTGCAATTTAGTAAAAGTTGGCTTTGAGAAATAAAATACAGCAGCAATAAAGTTAGCAATATGACACTAACATGATCAATTTTCACACTCATTGGAATTTTTCACATTATATTGTGATCACACAGTGGTAAATTGTCATAAGAAAGTGACATCGCTATTTGGTAAGACTTTTTCTAGCATACAAATATTCAACAGATTTTTAGAATACATACAAGGTTTTTGTCCAAAATGTTATACCATTTACATTCTAAACACAACACTGTAGTAACTTCAGGGGAGTAATGTTAAAAACATTTAACACCCCATTTGTGTGTCTTTTATACTGACAAGGTTGAAAGGTTAATAAAGATACTTGCTGCCAATATCCATTACAAATGCAGACATAAGCTAAGGCATTCGTTTTAATTTTTTATTCTGAACCTAACAGTTTTTAAAAAGAACTGAAAACCAATGTGAAATTGTTCAATGTATTTCTATTTCAGAAATTTTAAAGATCGTATCATTTTAAATGTTCCTCATCCAATTTTAGCATACAGGCAAATTAAAGAACCGTATATATATATATTGTAAATGGTCATCTCTCTCAAGGAGAGTAAGCAATACCCCATCAATTCACAAATGTAGGATTTACTAGAATTAATGAGCTGATTATCTACCCAGTCCCATGGAGACAGGTACACTCAGCAAGGATAGGAGAGAAGACTAGCAGCATTAAGACAAGAGAAAGGAAGGGAAACATGACTTGGGAACACAACCCAGTTTCTCCTTTTAACCATATGGCTGTTCACCAGTGTAGTTGGAGATTAAATGACCTTTTAAAAAATGCAGTAAACATCGCATCTCTCAAGTCTTCAGTGCAAAAGTCAATTAATTCAAATGAATGATTGGCTGAGATAGCAACATGTTTTATGCAAGTCAGACCAGGAGTAAAATTGCTTTCTTCTTTTCTATTAGAACAGATGTTCACAAGCAATGAAAAAAAATGCAACAAAACATAAACACACACAAAGAATCTCTCAAATCCAAAGAATTTCCCAGATTTCTCAAACTTCATTTTGGTATGTAGGCAATGTTTACTTGGTTTCAGTCAGCAGAATCCAACGTATCATTAGAAGGGGGTGGGGGAGGAGGTGCATATCTCAATCTGTAAGTGCCTAGAATAGGAAAAAGAACTTACTAAGTCACTGCTTACACTTCATAAAGTTATGAGAAAAACTACAAAAACCCAAGGTGAATACTGTCTTCCAAAAATGCTATACTATTATCCCAAAGAAATTCCACATGTATATAACCTATGTAGAAATCAGTTTATTTTTAAAGGAAAATCTTTCAAAGTTTTCCTAAACAAATAAACACATAATGGCCACAATCCAACATAATACCAAATCATGGTTTAGCTTTGAGAATAAACCTAGCATATAGTGTTCTCTGGCTTCCATGCTTCTTTTCCCCATCCTCCCGTGTAGCTTTAGAGAGGACCTCAAAACTTCCCGTTCTGTTTTAGATTGGTCAATTTCACATGCTACCTAACATTTGGGTTATGGTTAAGATTAATTATGTATCATGAAAGTCAGGCAGTTTCATCAGCTATTATTTGAAAGCTATGCATTCCCACAACTAAAGGTGAAAATTAATATCTGTTCATCTGCATCTATGTTCAGGTGCTCCACCAAGCAAAAACACCTGAACTACTTGCAGCAAACATTATGGTGGGCATAATGTGATCAGAGGGAAAGCTATCTTGACTCAGCATGACATCCAAACGAACTCATAATAACTTCAAAATCCTTGGATGGACTCAACTGTGCAATGGGGACTGTTCTAGAAACTATATCTTCCAGATATCAGCTTACAAAATTGGTCTTTAGTAGTCAAGTATCAACAGAAACAAAATAATAATAAATATGAAAATGGATATACTTTACAATTACAAATATAAAGAATTAAGGTATAAAATTAATAACATCCCTTGCTTTTAATGGTTTAATTCACACCTATGCATTTAAGTTAATTTTCTTTTTCTGAAAATATCTCTGGTCAGTCACATTTGCAGGGAAGAGAAAACAAAACCTACCTATGCATTAATATAAAAATATGCTCTTTTTAAAAAATAAGCTTATAACGTATAACAAATGTGACTTACTTTTAAAAGCTGGGATGTTTTTGCCTGACTGCTCTGAATGTACCTATGAAATTTTGGCATCATAATTGTTAGCAACTAGACAAATGCATTAAGTTTTAGTTTGCTTTCCATTACGGTTATCAGTGAATAGGTTAACTGAAATGGTGCTTAGCTATCCATAAATTCCAATAAATTGTTGTTGAAGCAATGTAATTCTGAACCAATTCCAAATAGTTACTTGGAGCCAAGACATAGAAGTATGTAGTGATTTTATACTCCTCCCATTAGATTTTTGGTGCCTAGGGATTACACTGTTTATTTTCAGTGCTAAGGGACATGTGGCAGAGACACAATTTGCCAGGTTTCCCCTCCTTGACAATTTTTCACTTTTTTCCAGGGTACAGGTTATCTTAATGTCTTATGCCTATTCTAAGGCTTAAAACATCAAAACAACCCATAAAACAGCAGAAAGTGGCCTGCAGTTGTCAGTCTTTGCTGCTGAATTTTCAGCAAAGTGGTTGGAGGCTGCGGGCTGCCCACCTCTTTTAACAGTCAGTCATACATACATACACAGACATACAAACCATAGATAGCAGAATGAGAATGACTTGGCCAATAACAAAAACTGTGTAGACTCAGAAGCAACTGTGTTGGCTGTTATGATTACCTTGTTGATTGGCTTCCATAGATGACTGCTTACAATCCTGTGCATAGTGTCCAGTAACACCACAATTATAACAGGACACATTCCCATTCTTCTTGGGACCTGATCCATTAGAACTGGCAACTACATTTGAAGCTTGATACACAGGATAAAACCCCCGATATCCTGCCATTTGCTGCACACCATAGTTGATTTGGCTCCCCATTACGGGGTCATGCATTGAATATGGGCCCCGAGAGAAGAAATAAGGAATTTGTGTTCCATTGGTCTGATGTCCTTGGCTGAGGTAGCTCCCATTGCAAAAGGGCAGATGGAAGAAAGGTGAAACTCTGTAGACTTGTCCTTGAATTGGATTAGGATAAAAGTAACTGTTAATCTGAAGGTTTCCATTGGAGCCACAGCTACACCTACGACCGCAAGAGCCACAAGGCCCAGACCCCAACTGCTGCGGGGACAACAGTGTCCCATTTGCATTAGTATTCCCAACAGCATTAATATAGGATGTGCTATCGCTCTGGGCAGTGCTGTGTGTTAAAGCCGGGCTTGGACTGGGTGCAGGACCAGGAGTGTGGGTCGGTATTGCAGGAGGAATAGTGGGCTGCACTTGACTAACACAAAGACCTGTTGTTGGAGATGGTGGTGTTGATGCCACAGTATTCAGCACTGTTGTACTTTGATTAGGCAAAACGTTGGTAGCATGAAGAGTTACTGGTACAGTAAAAGGAGCTGGTGGAAGTGCTGTGGAGAGCCCAGTTGCAGGAACCACTACTTTTAGATTTGGAGGCTGAGGGATCACTCCTGTGTTTCCATCAACATGAGGCACCATTTGATTTAAGCCCATCACATGCGATACAGATTTTGAGACTGGATCTGCTGTCGGAACAGGAGTTCCTGTAAAATTACCTGGGCTGTGGACTGGAATAAAGGCAGTGTTTGGTGATCCAATATTTAAGCTTCCAGTTTGTTGCTGGGGTCCATTAACTCCACAATTTTCAGATGATGCCTGCGGGGAAGATATTTTCATTCTGTGTATCGCTAACTGCAATGCAGGGCTACCAGACTGGACTGTAGATGGGAAAAATGTGGCTGGCAAAGGGGAAGACATAAGTTCGATGTGTTTCTCCGATTCAACCGAAGATCCCAATCCAACAGGAGCGGAATTAGCAACTACCATTCCCAAAGTTTTCCCATCAGCAGATATAGGTGGTGGCATTACTGTTTCAGGCTTCTGTGCACTATTGAGCACAACACAGTGCAGGGCAGGCATAAATGAAATGTGTTGAAACTGTGAACTCAAAGGATCCTCCACAGTATTTTTATTGTTTGATGCCACTGAAATTTGTGCCGGTGCCTTATTGAGGTCCGTAGCACCATATTCAGTAAACCTCAGCACATTTTGGTTCCCAGAATCTTCAGAATTGCTGTCTGTGTCTGTGAAAAAGGCATTACACAGGATATTCAGATTTCTAGAAAAACAATTTTCCCTAGACAAAAACATTACTTTTGAAAGTACAATTTTTATAGTAATTAAAATAAAACATTAGAAGTCAATAATAATAAAAAATACAGAGTTGTAAAAGCCTGCATGATCTAATAGGTGTCATTTACAACTGACCAATTAACCTGGTATTTCAAATTACTATTATTTTTAAAGGAAAACAGTATGTTATAAAAAGCAATTGCAGAGAACAACTATATGAAAATTGTGTATTTGAAACATCTTTAACAGATATATGGAAAAGATATATTTTCAATGTTGAGAAAAGTTTACTAACTGCATTCTAAATAGGCTATTCATCTTACTTGATTTCACTTTGCAGAATGAGAATAGTTTAACGTGAGGTAGTTTAATAACAATCAGATGCAAAATGTTTCAGATTTAGATATTTTTGAATTCAAAATGCTCCCATTCTGAGTTTAAAACAATTCTTTGAATCAACTGGTTTGCATTCATAATGGGCTGTTTCAATCTGCTTAAAAACATTTCAAGCTTTAAACTGCTTTTTTCCAATTTTTTTCTTTAAACTTAAAATGGAGCACTTCAGTTCTGAAACATTTTCAATACTCCTAGTTTTTAGCTTAATATGACGTAGAATCCCACCAATTTAGTTGCTAAAACAATTAATTACAAAAAATATGGCTTAATTCATGCACAAAACCAGCTTTTGTGTAATAAGCATGGTTTTGCAAATTTGAAAATCATGAATAGACATATTTCATCTGTAACAACTGTTAAAAAAGGTTAGGCTGTGTCACACTAAAAGCCTGCCTGTTCTCATTACAGCAAAGCTCATGCTTCTCAGTAGACCAGGGGTGTCAAACTGGCGGCCCACAGGCCGGATCCATCATATGCAGGCCACGGCCAGCCCAGCACTACAAAGGGAAAAAATGTCACAGAATGTCACGACGGCAACATGATGCCGCAAGTTTGACACCCGTGCAGTAGACTATAAGCAGGATTTGATTACATCATCCTCATTTCCACTCACATCCCATAGCTGGTGCTGAAAGCCATTCTGAGGCTGTTACTATAATGAATAGTTATCTTGATTAGTAGCCTTATCCACCTGTAATTTATTAACTTCCCAGTGGGAAAGCTGCAAATTAGTTATGTATGGGTTTTAAAAAAATAAGCCTATTTTTGAAAAATAATTATTAAAAATAATTACATACTTTTAGAAAAATATAGATCTTTAACAAAGCTAAAAGCCTACTTTTCATAAAGATTACGATTCTAGCATAAATTTAAGTTTACCTTCCCCCCTTTTCTTTTTTCAACATTAAGGGAAGAAATAGATTGACTAAAGAAGCAGATGTAAAAGATGCAGCTATACAGAACAGCAATCGCATGCTCTGTGAGCAAAAAGTTTTGAAGACACCACGAACATGGTTCCACAGATAAAAGTCAAGATTAAATTTGGGCATTTTGCAAGATTTGTTACAATTTATAAGAACTTCTCTAAATATGTCTTGTTTTATCAAAACTATTATTCTACAATGACAAGGGAGAGGGAAGGACAATTCACATGTAATTCTCATCCTATGTATAGAATACAGTTTCTTGCATTCTCATCTATAACTTACTGTATATAACTGTATGCTGTAAACTTTCATCAATGAAATTGTTAAAGTCTATTCCTGATGACTGTTACTTGGGGACACAAAACCAAATTAAAGAAGCAGCATACTAAAGTGATTCTATATGTTCTTATTTTAAATACAAAAATACAACCTCTGTCTTTTTCTTCTTCACTTTCAAAACTTTCCCTTCCATCATGCCGTGGACTAGAAGGAGAACTGTAACTCTCTGAAGAGGTTTCTCCACATGTGTCATTTCCAATTGTAATGTCTAAATTTGAATCTAGAAAAGATGTCATAACAGCAAGATTACTGCTAAACACCACTAAGTAATATGCAAATTAACTTGGGGTTTTCTGCATTTTTACTTGCTACCCAAGCACCAACTCTGTATATTGCAGCCAATAAACAAAAAATATAATTTAATATGAAAGGGTAAAAACCATTGGACTGCACAAAATTATTGTCACAATATATATAATACATGGGCGAGATTCTAAAACCTATTTTTTTTTACTACAGAAACCTAGATGTACCGAGTAGATTTTTTTTAGTTTTCTCACCCCAGGCAACCAAAATTCAACATACAAAAAGGCTTTTGTAATTCCCATAATTGAAAAGCAATCTTAAGTAACATATATGCCTTTTATTCAGGAAAAAAAAATCAATGCTGGTATTATGCAGTCTTTAATTAGGTCTTGAATATAAATTCTGAACTCCATAATATATTCTGATTCTGGTAAGAGTTCAGATTCCTGCTTTTTAACTTTTGATTTGTATGTATCCACAGAGATTGCACATTCTAATCCAGGAGCAGACACTTTTTGCTCCCACTTAAAAGGAAAGTCTGCAAATGACTTTATTTAAAAAAAAAGATAACAACTTCATATGCAATTCCTTTCCAGTTATGATGCAAAGCTTTCTTCAAGTACATAAAATAGTTGCAGCAGGAAAGAATGACAAGTTGCATGACTGTGCAAATGACCATGAGAAAAGTATGTACTACAGGTAAGCAAACCTTTTCAGTCTTGCCTCTATTGGCTAGCCAAAATATTTCCAATGACAATTCTGCAAAATGCTACATTATTTCTTGAAAATCCATCAAATGTGTACTGTGGGAAGCATGGTCTGACAGTTTTTCCCCCAGATGCATTTATGTTCTAACAGGCAATGGAAACAACCATTACTCAATTATAGGCATACCTATGGCAGCCATATTTAAGATATTTTGGCTCAAGGAAAGCATAGGAGAATACATTTTGAAGAGAAGTTTTGAGACTAATGAGCAAGAAAGAAATCCTGTAAAAAAAAAACCCAACCCAGTCAACTTTCTTATTTCACAAGAAAAGGAACTGACTGAGAGAATTATATAGCAGTATATTTTTGGTTCTCAAGATTCTTATAAGGGCTTGATACAGTTTATTATTTCAGGTGCTGATGTTTATGAATTTAAAATAATAATTTGAATCTCTATTTATTCTTTTGAAAACAGGTGGTTTGGCTAGAAACTGGAGGATAAGCTGGATAGTAAATTGAGCTTCTTGATGGTAATGAAAATGCTAGATGTTATCAAAGCTCTATTCCAGAACAAAGGTCTCATACAGACCAGTATGTATCTCAGTGTTTACTTTTTCTTGGTCATATTCACCGAAGTAAAGATTATGACCACACAAAATTAGCAATTTATTTATTACCATCTTGACACTACTGGCATTTTTCGAGCAACTTCTGTTCCTATTATGGCATGGGTACACAACCATTGAAATCACTGATTAAAAAAAGACAGGATTGCTGTCTTAGAAAAATAGAACAAAAGGAAAAGTCCTCCAGTGGAAGAAATGTTAGGAACATTAGGAAATGTTCTCTTCTAAGTCCTCCAAGTCACTGCTATTATAGCAGTCAGAAAGAATATGGGCATTTGGCTTGCTTTTCAAAGCAAGACCATGCATAGAGATATGATGGGTGACTTTAGCTAGTCATACTCTCTCAGCCCAACCACTTCTCAAGGTTATTGTTGTGGGGAAAATAAGAAGAGGAAGAAGCATTGTAAGTAGGTATGTTTGCCCCCTTGAATTATTTATAAAAAAATAATACAGGCAGAATAGAAATAAACAAAAAACAAAGAAAATAAAAGAAATAACATTCCTGCTATAATAAAGGACTGTGGGCAGCAGTTCCCTGATATGCCAAGTAGACTGCATGAACAAGCAGAATCCATATGGAGAACTGGACAAAGGTGACTCATAATGTAAGAGAATCTACAGGAATTAAACTAAACTCTGATTAACAGGATCTCTATACGTCTTGCTATCTCCCCTTACTATTCCACAAGTAATAGTATTATGCTGCATATTTGCTAAGCGTATTGCCCACTATATAAATCAAAGAGGAATATTAAAATAACCTCTAATGTATTTGAAGAGTGTTTTGTACCTTTTGCGGTTCCTGGATGCAGGTGATGAGCATCTGCAACTCTTACATAGTTGGCTCTCATGGTTAGTCTGGAATCAGTCCTCTTTATTTTATCTCTGTGCAGGGATAAAAACATTAATCAAAAGGATAAGTATAACATCTTCATGAAACCATGAATTCTAAACATCTATCATTAACTTGTGAAGGTCTAAAATGGCATGATATCCAGGTTGTGTTTAGAACATGTCTCTCCAATACTTTTTTAACAATGGCAAACCTGCCCAGAAACTCCAAAATATGAATCAATGGTAATAATAAGAGTTTTCAAAGAGTTCATTGATGGTTAATTCTACAATAGCCAATTTTTCAAAGCCCCAAACAAACTCAATGAAATTTTTTAGGCAATTTCTCATTAAACAGCAAATCCATCAAACTGCAAAACCTAAGTTGTTCAGAATTATGAAAAATAACATAAGGTCATTTAGTTATCTCTGAAATGGGACATCACTTTGTCCAGTGAATATTAAAAATTTAAAAAATACTAACTCTTCAAACTTCTATTAACTAATAAGAGTAGCAAACTCCTCGTGTTTATTCAGAAATCTACTATATCCTATTACATACAACTTTAATTTTAAGTTACACTTATCAATTTTTTCTTAATATGCATTCATCTGTCTAATATTGCTAGCATTCAAGATCAACCACATTTGTCTGAATTATAAATATTCAACAGATAGTAATTTAATTGATTCCAGTGATACTGGATATATTTGAGGAAAACATTTAAACAATACTCAGTTTCTTTTAGAAATGAAATTAACACCTACTTTTCTGGTTGCTGTTTTCCTTTCTTTTTGTTTAATACAGGTAAATTCCTTTTCTCTCCTGCATGCTAGATGAAATAAAAAACAGGTCAGAAGTTTTCCATCTGTGTACAATTTCACTTAAAAATGTAATTATATTAGTTGAATTTGTTGCCCTCATATGTAATTAGCAATTACTTTAGAGGCAGCTATAAGCCTTCCAAGAACTTAGCATTGTCATATATGCACAGCAAACCTCTCTACTTTGTATTATATGAATGAAAAAGATTTCATCCCCTGGTATCAGTGCTAAAGAATTTAGATATAATCTGAAACAATGACACATAATATCTTTATGTGTCTCTTTAAGATACATAATATCATCTCTCCTCTTTCAATCTTTGAAAGTCACCCTTCTATTTTTGAGTAACAAAAGTTGGGTGTCATTTTTCAGGCTGAGGTTTGTAACATGTTTGTATATGTCTCATATACCATATGAAATAAGCAGTTCAGCCATAGAGTGTATGTGTGTAAGAAGAACGGAAGAGTGATTATGTTTTATTTAACATGTTTAACCTGCTTACAATTTTGAAATTATAAATTTAATCACATCAGAAAGATAAACCATATGGCACTGTCTGACAGTAAATAGTTATTAAAAACTTCAACAGTAATCAGTGCTTTCATGAAAACAACAATTCCCATCATATGCTTCTAGGTGAATTATCACCAGGCCATATGCTTAATACTGCCCAGGTGTACCAAGACATTTGTTTATATTAATTGGACATATATTTTCAGAGTACAATTGTTTACAATTCAACCTCTTTGGATATTCATGAATTCAATGTTTATATATAGTAAACGTATTGGTTAAATTGCAGATCTATGCAAGAGAAAGCTACAAAAAGGTTTTATAGCTTCAAATAATTACTAGTGAAATGGCAGATTGTAGGAATCATTTAGCTTCTTAGAACACTGGAGGATAGCCATAGCAATCTAATTTCATAGAGAAATAGGCACCATCCAATCCACAAACCACATGAGAATTAGCTATGCTGGGGGAGGTCACCCTGTGTCAGATAAGAAATAGCACTACCCAAGTTAAGAAAACAACAGAAAAAGATCCACATATTTAGATGTGTTAACTTGATATTTTCTAGCAAAAAAGAAGAAACTATTGAAAAGCCTCTGCTTTAATTCTAACTTAGTCTACGTCCCTTTTATTTATTTCTTATGAAATAACTTTCAACCTACCCAACTTAAATAGTGTGGAAAGTTATCTGCATTATCTTCCCACCTTAAAGAGGAGATGACGAATTTCTACTAGAAAAATCTAATATTTAAAACAAAACCAATCAATTCAATGTGCCAGAAATATGCCTCTTTATATGAAGTTTTGCTGTCATTTTCTTGCATAGGTTTTCTAAGATAAAAAAATATATATACCTGATCAAGTATTGTGCAATGCTCTGGATGCTGCTGTAGAGCCCAGCCTTTTCTTCTCCAGTCTGCTACACCATTATATTCAGCATGTGTTATGTCAAAACCATCCAGTGAAGAACATCTGGAATTAATAGTGCTGTTATAAAATGAATAATAAGAAACAATAATTAAACAGATTGCTGACTTTTCAACCATCCAAATCAGTGGTTCTTATTGGGAATAAATTGGGCATATCCTGGGGCAAAGCACCCAGTTTAGGGCTACTGCTGCCAAGACATTTGTGTTTTATCTTGTTTTTCCATTTTTTTTAATGGGAGCATTATTTGGGACTAAGAAAGAGGGTAATTGAGTGAAACAGTTTAAGAATTGTAGACCTAAAGTATATTTCCCTCTAGAAAAATAATTGCTGCTTATCTTTTGACTACAGAGCTTTGGGTGATTAACTTTGGACTTGTGCAGATTATTATTTCAGAATGATCCTCAACTGACCTTTATTATAGTAGACCTACTCTTGTCCCATTCATTCACAATAGTTGCTTCACTAACCAATATGGGTAGGCCTGAAATATCAGCATAGGAAATACCTTTCAAAAGAAATCGCTTATATCAGGGAAAGAGAAATATTGTATGTATGCAGATGCCCATTTGAAGAAATACAACTATAGCCATTGTCTATCTTATCAGAGATGCAGAGTCTCTAAAGAGCAGTTCAATTTTTTTTTTTTAAAGTGAGATTTCAAAACTACTTTCAAGAGAAAAATTAGGCCTCGATGTACTCAGTCTTGATTCTAATGTACCGTATTTTCTGGCGTATAAGACTACTTTTTAACACAGGAAAATCCCCTCAAAAGTCGGGGGTGGTCTTATACGCCGGGTATAAGCCTACCGATGCTCCGACTTCCCCAGCTGACCCCCAGTGACGGCGAGACCCAGCTGTCTGGGAAAGTCGGAGCGTCGGTAATATCCACCTGGATGCCTGGGACGGTGGGGGAGGCTCCGCGCAGCAACCAGCTGGGTTCAGCATTCAGCGGCATGCAGCCTTGACAAGATCAGCACAGCTTCCCGAATCTGAGTTGCCGGCGCTGACCGATGATGCTACGGGAGCTCCGACAACATTGAGGGGTAGTCTTATACGACGAGTATAGCCCAAACCCTATATTTTAATAGGAAAAGTAGGGGGTTGTTTTATACACCCAGTCGTCTTATACACCGGAAAATACGGTACATTTTTAACTTTACGTCCTTTGAAATTTTGTTAGCCAACTTGTTTATCAGAGAATGGTACAATATAAATTATACAATTAATATAAAGTCACCAGAGTTTTTCTGTTTGCCTAAAACATGAAAAGTTTGGTTCCTTATGCACTAGTATTATAGCGCATGTACTGGGTGAGAAAAAGTTTCTATGCCTCCTTTGGATGATGTCAAATATGGCTGTCATAGCCAGTTGTCTGATTTATTGGCTTTATTGCCCAACATAGTTCCAGAGCATTATTATTTTATTTAACAGAATAATATAGTGCTTACAATAAAAGATTCACTGAGTATAATTCATAGCAATTACAATGAAATTTATTCTCAGTCTAAATTTATATTCTGCAATTTACAAAATACTTGGTACTTGAAGTTCTCCGTTTTTTTAAACAGAATAAACTTTCAAAAAAACCCAATGTCCATTCAAAAAATTTAGCTGTATCTGTGGCATTCCAGGCATTTTGATAGTATGAAAACCAGAAAAGTTCCTGGAATAGAGCATAAGCAGAGAGTGGTATAAAATTTACATTTCTACAGAACAAAATTATTACTTTGATATGAAATGATGAATTTGATTTAATTTCCTCAATTTTAAAGAATACTACTAGAATTTCTTAGCTTTAATAATATATTATATTGAAAACAAGCTAAGTACAGGTAGTCCTCAATTGACAACAGTTCATTTAGGGACCGCTCAAATTTACAATGGCCCTGAAAAAAGAGACTTGGCCATTTTTCATACTTACGACCATTGCAGCATCCCCATGGTCACATGTTCAAAATTCAGACGCTTGATAACTGACTCAGATTTATGGCAGCTGCAGTGTCTCAAGGTCATGCGATACAACTTTCTGACAAGCAAAGTCAATGGGGAAGCCAGATTCACTTAACAACTATGTTGCTAATTTAACAATTGCAGTGATTCACGTAACAACTGTGGCAGAAAAGGCTGTAAGATAGGGCAAAACTCACTAAACCAATGTCTCACGTAACAACAGAAATTTTGACTCAATTGTGGTTGTAAGTCAAGGACTATCTGTATGTTCTAGCCTGGACAGCTATTATTTGGCAACTATCAGGTCTACATTATGAATTAAATTTCAAAACAGGATTCTTCAATTATGCCTAACTGTTTAATCTCTGTACTCTCAAGAAAATTTGAATGTATTTATTATTTATATCCCACCTTTATTTTTATAAATAATTCAAGGTGGCAAACATACATATTAGTTTCCTATTTTTCCCATAACAACAAACCTGTGAGGTGGGTTGGATTGAGAGATAATGACCGGCCCAAAGTCACTAAGCCGTCAGATCATTTGTATAATAACAGCTTCTATTTTAACAACTCCCAAACTTATCCAGGTTTAGCAAGTTATGAAAGTAACTTTAAATTCATCTAATGAATCAAACACCAAACACTACTTTAAATGAAAACAAAATATTTAACACCTACTTAGCAATAGGACATTTCCCATTATGTTTCTTATGAATCACTGGGTGCTGTATCATATCTAGATAGAAAATAAAGTATTCTGCTATTAGTTAAATACTACATTATACTGGCTTTATTATACAATATCATACAACTTCCTTCAAATAAAATATTACAGAATTATGTTTTTAGTATATTATCATGACTGCAATACCTGAAGTACTATAAAGTAATGCATTTAGTAATTTAGTAATCCATTCAATTGCTAATTAGTATCTTTTACAATTACCTATATTTATTCTGGCAAATGTAACTTTCTTGTTCGTAACATTGCAATATGGTTAAAATGAAGTACTAGACCTATACAAGTCCAATGGCACAGTATAGCCAACATTCAGTTCAAAAACTGAACTATGTAATGTTTTGGTTTTTACTTTCTAAACATTTTTAGACTTGAGCATCTTCTACTTAAAACATACATATATATTTATCACACTATTCCCCTTTGGTGTAAACAACTCTATGAAAAGAACAGAAAAAAAAATAGTAGCAAGCAATAGAAATCGGAAGCAGGTGATAAAAGGTGAAAAAAAAGAGAAGATAATCTGAAACTATCTTATACTAGCATCATTTATTACACCTCTCAAAGGAAAAATATATTACTGAGAAACCACAAAATACAACTCAGAAAGAACTTTTCATTCATTTAATCTTGGAACAAACCTTCTTCCTGGCTTGAGGCTTCTGAGCTATCCTCCTTGAAATGTTCTGGCATCTTAGATGTCTTCAGGGAAGACTGGTAGTTATCTGAAGAGTAACAGCCATTAAACAATAAAATATAATTATTTTAAAAGCTTAAGTAGAACAATAAACTAGATGTACAAAATCTGAATATTTGAAGTTAGAACAAGTGAATTCTAACAGCTGCCGTCAGCAGAAATCAATGCTTGCTATTAGCAATACTCAATGCAATGCTCACAGGAAGACAGTGTTTAAACAGCATCTATAGGCACGCCAAATGAAATATATATACTAGAAGGCTACAATAAAAAACATGTGTACTTTAATGTATTTGTAATTAATAAGCAATTGTGGAATTTTTCCTAATTAAAAAAAAAGTCTATCAAATATCTGCCAACATCATGGGCATGTTCATCTAGTTTTCTTGTCTACAGAACTGGTTTAGCATTATCTTCTTCTGAATCTTTTTCAACTTTCTAGTCAAGCTTACAGCGCTCCCATTTCTTCCTGGTATTCCAAGTATTTATAGGGCTGACCCTGCTTATCATTTTGAAATCAGATATTATATGCTACCACAGAATGTAGCTTTCCTAATAAATTAGCATCCATTAAGAATTGAGGTATTTTTATATATAAGTAATCCTTGATTTATAATCACAATTGGGACTGGAAAATTTGTCATTAACTGGGGTGGTCATTAAGTGAGGCATTGCACAATTGGACTCCTTTATGTTTTTCCTGTGGTTGTTAAAGCACAACATCACATGAGCATGGTTTGTGACCTTCCCTATTTAGTTTGTTTGCTGCAGGTCAGCTGTAAAGGTCACAAATCGGTGATCACATGAATTGTTGTAAGTGTAAGTTGATTGCCAAATGCCTAGACAGCAACTATGTGGCCATAGGAACACTGCAATGGTCATAAGTGTGAGGACAAATCATGTGTCACTTTCCTTCTGTTGAAGTTGTATTGTAACTTCAAACGGTCACTAAATGAGTGGTCATAAGTCAAAGACTACTTGTAAGCATTATGTTAGTGTTCATTTCATATATTCTCATTTAATAATTCATTCAAGCTGATATACACACAATTTGGATGCCTTCATAGTTTGGAGCTTAAGTCAACAGTGCATCCCATTTAGGAAAAATAATTCACGATTCAGTAAATTACCTGCATCTTATCTATACAGGTAGTGATCAACTTACAACAGTTCATTTAGTGACTGTTCAAAGTTATGACGACACTGAAAAAAGTGACCTATGACCATTTTTCACACTTAAAACCGTTGTAGATCCCCATGGTCAAGTGAACAAAATTCAGATGCTTGGCAAATGACTCACATTTATGATAGTCACAGTGTCCCAGGGTCATGTGATCCCCTTTTGCAACCTTCTGACAAGCAAAGTCATGGGGGTCCGGATAGAGGGTAACTCGCTTCAGCAAGACCGAATGGCTTTTTGGTGCATGGAGCTTCAAGATCCAGGACTTTTAGTTCTGGATGGGGTTGCACTACCCCAGATAGATCCAGAAGAGCAGGTGGCAGTCAAAGTTACAAGAGCTTTTGCACAACTCTATGTTATGTGCCAGTTTCACCCTTTCCTAGACTGGGAGGCCCTCCACTTAGGCCCTCAAGCCCTAGTCATCTCATGTTTGGACTACTGCAATGTCCTCTACTTAGGGCTACCCTTGAAGAGCATTTGGAAGCTGCAAGTGGTAGAATGTAGTGGTGCGGGAAGTTCTTGGGGCCCCTAGAAGGCCCATGTTATACCGTTGTTCCATGAGCTGCATCAGTTGCCAGTTTGCTCCTGTATTCAATTCAAGCTGTTGGTTATCACCTTTAAAGCACTGCATGGTATGGATCTAGGCTACCTGAGGAACTGTCTCACCCTAGGTGGCATAGTGATGAAGATGCCTACTCAGAAGGTTGACAGTTCAATCCTAGGTAGCTGCAAATGTTTCTCTGCTGGGGCGCAAGGAAAAAATATCTGTTGCGAACTCTGTGTGGCATTAGGAAGAGCATCCAGCCAGTAAATGCTCAGCTCCATCCAGTCACCCTGACTCTACCCCAGATTAAGGGATTACAGGGTCATAAAAAGGATTTTTTCTTTCCCCAATGGGATTGGCTCACCCCACCCATTCCAGCAGAAGGGGCATGCTGGAGGCCCCATTGGTCAAGAAATCTTGGCCGATGGGGCCCAGGAGAAAAGACTTTTCTGCCATGGTGCCTGCCCTTTGGAACATCTTGCTCCCTGAAGAAAGATCCACTCCCATCCTTCTGACCTTCTGTAAACTTGAAGGCCTGGCTCTGCCAGTTAAAATTAAAAGAGGCCACCCATTAACAACTATCCTGAAAGTAAATATACCAAGAACACCTAATAAAGATGAACTGATCAAGAACTTGAGATAACATTCCAATTCTATAATTTTAACTGGGATAAAGATCAAATATGCTTCTAAAAAGGAAACTTGTGTACAAATTCTAACACAATACAAAAATCAGAGTTTCTTACTATGAGAATGTAAATCTTCTGAAGACAGAGTCTGAAAGAAGTTGTTTACTCTCTGATTCTGGAGAAAAGCTGGGGAAGTATTTGCAAAAAGTTGCCTAAAACATATTAGAAAAATCAAATGTACAAAGGAATATATTTAAGATTAATATTTAACATAGAGAAATTCCATTGTGCATCAAACCTCTCCATTGCAAATAAACAGATTTACATAAACAGGAAGGAAATAAAGGAAAGGAGAGCCTGAGTGGCGTAGGAGGCTAATGCCTCCTACAAGGCAGCATTTAACATCCAGCTGCCTGCAATTACTGTAAGTTCGAATCTCACTAGGCTCAAGGTTGACTCAGCCTTCCATCCTTTCTAAGGTGGGTAAAATGAGGACCCGGTTTGTGGGGGCAATAAGCTGACTTTGTATAAAATATACAAAAGTATGAAGGCTATTGCTTAACGCATTGTAAGCTGCCCTGAGTCTCCGGAGAAGGGCGGCATATAAATAAGAATAAAAATAAAAATAAAAATAAATTATGGGCAAAGTTATGGATGCTTAAAAGTTTGTGAATCTTTTTGAATTTTCAGTATTTCTGCATAAATATGACCTTAAACATTATCTGTTCTCCACATAAATCCTAGAACTCAAACAAATTCAATAAATAGGTCAAAATATATTTGTTTATTTATTGAGAAAAATAATCCAAACATATTTGTGTATGATAAAAGTATGTGAACCTTTACTTTCAAATAGTGATATTCCCCCCTTCCCCTTGGTCAGCAAAAACTGCAACTGAATGTTTCCAATAATCTGATCCAGTTGATCAGTCCTGCATGTCAGTTTGAAATAATTTTAACCTATTCCTCCTTGCAAAACAGCTTCAAGTCGGGGATGCTGGTTGGCTCCTTGCATGTTCTGCCCACTTCAGGACCTTCCACAACATTTCTACAATATAGATTGAGGTCAGGACTTAATTTGGCTATTTCAAAACATTAACTTTCTTCTGCTTTAACCATGTTTTGGTTGTACAAATTGTGTGTTTTGGGCTCTACTCTTGCTGCATGATCAGCTTTTTCTTGAGCTTCAATCCACAGGCAGATACTCTGACATCATCCCATAGAATTTGCTGGTACAATCAGAATCCATAGTTCCATCAATGATGGCAAGCTGTCCTGATCCAAGGGCAGCAAAGCAGGCCCAATTTAGGATATTGTTACGGTGTATCATAGCTAAGGTTCTCATGCTGGAAGGCAGAATTTGCCTTTTATCAAACACTGCACTTTTCATTCAAGCCAATAAGTTCTATTTTAATATCATTCTCCACAGAACATTATTCCAATAGTCTTCTGGCTTCTCCACATTTTTTCATCAACTGTAGATGGGCAGCAATGTTCTTTTTGGAGAAGGGGCGCTGGTCCTACCTGACACGCTCCTTCTCGTTGAGTGGAGACAGCAGCCAGGATGGGTGCAACCGCCCAATTAGCTTAAAGGACTGAGTCTGTCAATCAAGCTAAGTCATGCCCTTGTTGCCGGGTAGACCCAGCTTTTGGCAAAGACCTGAAAGACAGTGTGGGTCAAGAGGAAAGAACCAGAGAGGAGAGACAAACAGACCAGCAAACACAGGGAGAGAAAGGACCAAGCAATGTCAGGGAGGGTCTGGCTGCTGTCTCCACTCAACGAGAAGGAGCGTGTCAGGTAGGACCAACGCCCCTTCTCCATTGAGAATGGAGACAGCAGCCAGGATGGGACATATCCAAGTTCACCGTCTCGAAGACGGGGGGGATCCGCCTGGTCCGAGAGGGCATCCCCAGCAACTACCCACTGCAACACCCGGCGTCCAAACGCGGCCTCAGCCGACGCAAACTTGTCCAGCTTATAGTGTTTGATGAAGGGTACCGGAGAGGTCCAAGTGGCGGCTCGACATATTTCCAGTAACGGAGCCTGGGTAGCCCAAGCTGCAGAAGTGGCCGCACTGCGTGTGGAGTGCGCTGTCAGTCTGGAAGGACGGGGAAGTGAGTGGAGATTGTAAGCTGAAGCAATAGCCTGACGAAGCCAACGGCCAATGGTGGATGAGGAAACCTTACAGCCCTGGGAAGCAGGCAAGGAGACAAACAGCGACTCCGACCTGCAGAAAGAAGCTGTCCTCTTCAGATATATCCGCAAAGCCCGCCGCACATCCGAGTGCCATCTCTTTTCATGAGGATGAGAAGGACGGGGACAGAAATCAGGGAGAATAAGTTCTTGAGATCGATGAAAAACAGAGTTCACCTTTGGGATAAAGGTCGGGTCTAAACGGAGGACCACGCGGTCTGCGTGGAACACACAGAGGTCCGAGCGGGTGGACAAAGCTGCTACCTCTGAAATGCGGTGGGCCGAGGTTATGGCCACCAAGAAGGAGACCTTGTAAGAAAGAAGCCTGAGACTAGCAGTCCTCAATGGTTTGTAGGGAGGACCCATGAGCGATTCCAACACCAAGGGAAGATCCCAAGTAGGGTATCTGTGCAACACAGGGGGGCATAAGTTTTTTGCGCTCCGGAGAAAACGGTGAATGAGACGTTGCTGCGCCAAGGAGGACAGGGATCCACAGGTAAGGACAGAAGATAGAGTGGCTACCTGCCGACGAAGGGTATTAGGAGACAATCTTTGGGCCAGGCCCGCCTGCAGGAATACTAGGACGTGTACAATGGAAGGGTGAAGGGCAGGAACGTCAGATTGGGAGCACCAGGGGCAGAAGGCGCGCCAGGTAGCAGAGTAGATTCACTCAGTCGAAGGACGGCCCGAAGCTTGCAGTGTCCGAACAACATCTCCCGGAATGTTCGCTGCCCTCAGACAGCACCGCTCAACCTCCAAGCGGTCAGTTTGAGCCAAGGAATGTCCGGATGGCTCAGGGCGCCCTGAATCAGGATGTCGGTCTCGGGAGGAATGTGCCATGAGGGAGCTACAGAGAGGGAGACAAGGTCCGCAAACCAGGGCCTCCGGGGTCAGTGAAGAGCCACAAGAATCATATCCGCTCGTTCAAGTAAAATCTTGCGGATAACTTTGGGGATGAGTGACGTAGGAGGGAAAGCGTAAAGAAGGCCCGGAGGCCACGGGACATGAAGAGCGTCGGTGCCCTCTGCCAGAGGGTCCGGGTACCTGGCAAAGAAGCGGGGCAGCTGCGAGTTCGTGTGTGTCGCAAAAAGATCGATGAGCGGAAAGCCGAACCGAAGAACAAGCTGTTGAAAGATCCAAGGATGGAGGTGCCACTCTGCGTTGTCCAACTGTCGGCGGCTGAGCCAGTCCGCTTGAGAGTTGTCCACCCCGGAAATGTGCTCCGCCCAAAGGGAGCATATGTGCCGTTCCGCCCAGAGGCCCAACTTCAGAGCAACCAGAAAGAGGGACTTCGATCTGGTGCCCCCTAATCTGTTCAGGTGGGCCTTGGCCGTTACATTGTCTGTCAAAATGAGGACGTGGGCATCTGAGACGAGATGACGGAATGCATTGAGTGCGAGGAAGACTGCCTGCAGCTCCAACCAGTTGATGGGACGGCGAGAGTCTGCGGCGGTCCACGTTCCCTGAGCCAGTTGACCTTGGCAATGGGCCCCCCAGCCGAAGAGGCTGGTGTCCGAGGTCACCACCACTCACTGAGGTTCGAGGAAGAGGCAACCTGCTGAGAGAGCCAGAGAGCGCCACCACCAGAGGGACCTGCGCACCGACGGGGGGATGGGAATCGGCCAGGCTGAAGTGCCCCTGCCCGCCTTCTGTAGAGGTAAAAGAAACCACTGTAGTTCCCGGGCATGTAATTGCGCCCAGAGAACTATCGCTATGGCCGATATCAGCTTTCCCAACAATTGAGATAACACATAGGGGGAGACAACCTGAGACCCCTCAACCTTGGTGATCAGGTGACATAAACTATCCTGTCTGTCAGGGGAGAGAAAAACTCTTCCCTGCACGGAGTCTATTGAGGCCCCTAAATGAATCAGACTGGTAGATGGGGACAGGTGGCTCTTTTCTAAATTAATAGAGAAACCGTGGGCAGCCAAGGTCTCAAGGGTAAGGCTAAGATCCAGGGCTGCCTGGCGAGGGGAAGAGGACAACACAAGGATGTCATCAAGATAACACAACAATCTAACAGAACGGACCCTAAGGGAGGCTGTCAATGCAGCCAAAATTTTTGAAAATGAACGGGGGGCCGAGGAAAGCCCGAAGGGCAAGGCTCGGTATTGGTAATGTACCCCCTTATAGCAAAATCTCAAATATTGCCTATGGGAGCGGAGGATGGGAACATGTAAGTAGGCCTCGGTGAGGTCTATAGAAGAGAGGAGATCGCCCCTCCGAACACCGACAGGGATGGATTTTAAGGATTGCATTTTAAATTTACGGTATACCACATACCTGTTCAATCTTTAAGATCGAGAATGGGTCTCCATCCCCCCGAAGACTTAGGAACCAAAAAAACTCGGGAATAGAATCCCGTTCCCCGTTGACTAGTAGGGACAGACTCAATGGCCCTGATAGAAAGGAGGTGCTGCACAGCAGACTCCATGAGGGTCCTCTTTTCAGCAATACAGGAAATATGGCAGCAGACAAAGGTCTTCGGAGGAGTAGAGATAAACTCAATGGCCAAGCCAGATCAAAGAGAGGCCAGGACCCATTCGTCGGACGTGGACTGCTCCCAAATGGCGGAAAAAAGGCCCAATCTACCGCCAATAGGAGGGTCCGCTATGGTATTAACGACGGTGTCGGTAGGAACGACCCCCTCCCCCCCAAAAGGGCCGTTTGGAAACAAAGGGTCTTCCCCGAAAGGATCTATCCTGGAAGCCCTGCTGTCTGGGCAGAGATGGATACGAACGGGGCGAGGTGAAAGAAGAGGACGCACCACCATCTGTGGTCTAGCTTGGGGACGAGGGGCGTAAGGAGAAAAATGAGAGTCACCACGACGGTAAACCGCCGCCAACACCTTCTTCTTATCATGCGTTTCAGTAAGGAAGGGGTCCAAAGCCTCTCCAAATAATTTGGAACCCCCAAAAGGGACAGAAGCCAGACGCCACCTATGTCTGGCATCTGCCTGCCAATGGA
The DNA here is from genome assembly GCA_012654045.1 of Ptyas mucosa. Lineage (NCBI taxonomy): Eukaryota > Metazoa > Chordata > Lepidosauria > Squamata > Colubridae > Ptyas > Ptyas mucosa. The sequence continues at coordinate 8,461,926 of WNWU01000053.1, read as the reverse complement.
GTAGCCAGACCAGACAACGCGCAGTCACTGTGGATGCCAAGGACTTGGCGGCAAAACGGGCGGCGTTGAGGGTGGAATCTGCGAAGAACTGGACTGCTGCTACGATCTTGTTCAAGTCCTGCCTGGTTCGATGGTCTTCAGGAGGTAACTTATCTTGCAGCTGGCGCAGCCATAGCAAGGTGGTGCGATTAAAAAAGGACGAAGTCGTAGCAGCCCTGATCGCCCAAGCAGCGCCCTGATGAGCCCGTTGAAGGACCAGATCGGAGCGTCTTTCGTCAGGCCGCAGGCCTTCATCCGGGTCCCCGGGAGAGTTGGCGTTGGGAAGTAAGGCCGCCACAGGGGCGTCCACTGAGGGTACTTGGAGGAGAAAGTCCAACAATAAAGTTTTTTCGATCATTGGCTGAAGGGACAGGGGCAGTACCTGGAGAAGCCCACTGGTGCTTGACAACGTCCAGAAAAAGGGGTGGAGCTGGAACAGTCGTAACCTGCCGAACAGGTTCTGCGAACATAGGGTCCAAGGCTCCTGGAGGAAGTGAAGATGCAGGAACAGCCGTTCTTCGGAGAAGAAAGTTGGGCCGCATTTACGGCCTTAAAAAGCAACGATTTAAATAAGGCTTGAGGGAAGAGTCCCGTAAAGGCCGGCTGCTCTGGAGGCATATTGTCATCCTCCGACAATTCAGAATCACTGCAGTCAGTCTTCGACAAGGCGGAACGATGAGTAGCGTGCGAACCTGAAGGAGAATCAGGAGTTCTGGAAGACAGAGCCTCAGCCGACTGGGACCGCTCAGGCGAGACGGACCTCACGGAGGCAGAGCGACTTGGAGGATGCCCCCCAGCAGCCATCGATCGCTGTACCGCAGCTTCAATGAGCTGTTGTGATTGGTCAGGGTGAATCTGACAAGAAAACGGCCCCGAAGTAGGAGTATTAGACGCCGGTTGAGAGGGGACATCTCGCTGAGGAGCGTCAGATACAGCCGTAACCTGAGGTGAAGCTGCTACTGGTTGAGCTGGGACAACAAGCTGAGCAGACTCAGGGATCGCCGGAACTGGAGCAGAAGCGTCAGACGCACTGGAAATGGAAATGGCAACTGGGCAGTCACGGAGGGAGAGCTGATCCGGTGTGGCCGGCCGTGGAGACCCAACAGGATCTTTAGGCAAAGAGGCGCACAAAGCAGAGGTGGCAAGATTAGCACTCGCCTCGTTACAAAGTTTGGTCAGCACTTTGTCCCTGCGTTTCTCCACCCTCGAGGGAATTGAGCCATGTCGATGAGATTTGTAGTGGGAGCGATGCTGGGAAGCAGGGGCTGGCTCAATGGTGTGCTGGCTGGCAGGCTGATGGGTAGCAGACGAATTATCTGATTGGCCCAGAGAGGAAGCCTCGGTCCTCCGACCGTGTTTGGATTTTGCAGAAGCCTTGGGCATCCTGGAGGAGGATGATCTATAGGCACAGTAAACTGGCTGTCAGAAAGGTGGGGGGAGCACAAAAACTCCACACACACAAGCCAGAGACACACCATCAATTTGAAGCCAAAGGGAGCGCGAAAGCTCCACAAAATGTCCGCCCTGTCTGTCAAGATGCCACAAAATGGCTGTCAATTGAAGTGCTGCGAGAAATTGCCACATAGGAGGAAAAGCCCAGCCAGCAATAAGGAGAAAGGGAGCGGAGAGCTCCACAATTCAAGGCTGCAGCCCAATGGCAAGGTGGCCAGCCAAATGCCCCAACAAATTCGGGCGGGGAGCACGAAGCTCCACAAGTTCCGAGCCCAGCTGATTGGCGGTAGGCGAGAAGGATAACGGAGCCACTCCGCAAACAGTTCAATGCAGGAAAACTCAGGCAGCCAGGAAAGGTGCAGTATCCTCCAGACGATGAAGAGAGAAGCCGGCAGGAACGAAGAAAGGGCGATTCCGACACTCCTATGAGTCATGGAGTGTCCAAAATGGCGGGCGCCGGCCGCTGCAGCGGCGGGAAAAAAGGCCACCAAGAAGCAAAGGGGCAAAACGCCCCGTAGCTGAGCCTCGCAAACAGCCGCTGTGGCCAGGAGGTAAAGTGGAGGGATCGTGGCTCTTAGAAGTCCAAATGCGACCCTGGGCAATAAGCTGCGCCCCCCAGGACCTCCCAGCGGAGGGGAAACGAACACCCCCACCCCAGAAGGAGCGAAGGGAAACCCCTGGCAATTCCACGACAACTCACAAGTAGTAGAACAGTCCACAGCAACCAGAATCCAAAGGAGAAGGCAAAATCGTAGTCAGACAATCCGGATCGAAATTACCAAAAAAACAGCAGCCAGAGACAATAAATGAGAGAAAGTTGAAGAGCAAAAGACCCACACGCCTATTCAGCTGAAAGGACTGAGTCAAAAGCTGGGTCTACCCGGCAACAAGGGCATGACTTAGCTTGATTGACAGACTCAGTTCTTTAAGCTGATTGGGCGGTTGCACCCATCCTGGCTGCTGTCTCCACTCTCAATGGAGAACATTGGCTTTATTCATCCAACCCTGCCACGCAAATAATTGTTGTCCAGCAGTCTCCTGATGGCATGCCCATGAACATTTATCAGTGCAAAAGAGGTCCTTAGTTCCTTAAACCCTGCCCTGGGGTTCTCTGAAATCTCCCAGAGGATTGCAATCCCTTACTCTTGGTTTGAGCTTTGTTACTGCTGGAGAGAATAACAATGTTGTTGAATTGCCTCCATTTAGACATAATCTGCATGCAGTGAACAGATGGGAATCCAAATTCTTTGGAAATAGTTCGGTAGTCTTTTCCAGTCTAGTAAGCCTTAACGGTTTCTGAGAGGTCCTCACAGCTCTGTTTTATTCAAACCATGACAGACCGATAGGCCTATATCACGAAGATCTGATTTTAATGGCAAATACCCAGAATTCTGTTCTTTAAATAAGACAGGACTTTCTAGTCGCCCCTGATTATCATCCATTGTTTGAAATACCTGGCTCTAATTTCCCATTCAAATGCACTGATAATCTCAGAAGTTCACATCCTTTTGCCATAAACAAGTATGTCTTTTGGATCATTTTCCTCAATAAACAAATATACAAGTATAATGCTTTTGACTCATGTGTTTAACTGATTCTCTTCAGGACTGTAGTTTTAGGACTTTTGTGGAAAACACATGTTTTACATCATATTTTTGCAGAAATACAAAAAATAAAGAGGGTTCACACAATTTAAAGTACATCTGTATAATAAAATGTTACAGAAACCATGTGAACAAAATCTTATAGTATGAGCCAAAAGACATAGCAGCTATCTAGATGTTAAAAGACTTAAGCCAGTTAGACTCATGCTTTTTTCATAATACCCATGCCTACATATGTATAATTCAAATATTGCATCCAACACACATTATACATACACAGGGACAGAAATGATACTATATATAAGCATATTATTTTAAAGACAAAGCTTCACACAAATAGGAATTTTGCAGATTTTGTATAGAAACTTTTATAAGATGCTTAGGGCTTATAGTTGCAGAGTAGGGAGAAAGATTATAGCTTAATGGTACAAAATACGGTCAACATTTAAACATTTGTATGTTCAACACAGTTAGCAGTATTCAGCTGGATCAAGAATAGATATCTTGATAACCACTGAATGTTAAGTATACAGCAACCCCTGGTAATTAAGACACATTGGTTGAACCTGGCAGAATTGAGAAAAAAGTAGATTGCTTTACCCTGTGGTAAATGAACTAAATATGACTATATAAAACACTGATTTCTCAGATCTCTAACTGAACAACATACATAATAAAGGAAGTGATGAATTCAAGATAAATTTACAGTAAAAATAACTATATTCATTGCTCAAAAGTCTTACCTTATCATAGGCTCAAAGTCTGAATGCCTCCTTTCTTCTTGTTTCTGTAATCCCTGATTTAATGCTGCTAAAATAGTCTTGTCAAATGATTCAGAAGAAAGATCCTTTGGAAGCTGATGAAAGGCACATTATTAATTATTGTAGAAAAAGTAACATTTATCATAGGTAAATGGATAGATGATTATAACATTTAACTGACCCTATTAGAACTCCTTTCTTCATTCCAGAAATTCACAGATCAACGCTTTGAATTATTTTTGACTTATTTTTATTTAAATGGATCAGTATACCTGGTCAACTGAACTTTAGTCTCTACAATAGGATATGGAATCTTTATTTAATGAAAGATGAAACCCACCCAGACAGAAATCTTTAGAAACAGGAGATACAATTATAAATTATGATGAGCGTAAGGAACAAAAGGGCAAAGATGGCGTTTTGCAAGGCAAAGCATATTGACACTCAATATCCAGATATCCAAATAACAAGGTGAATTATGTTAGGAAGCCAGTATCCAAATGCTTTAAAATATGTTATAAAGTAGTGGGGGGGGGGGGAGAGACCATGCACTCGTATGCTAGGGCACATGTCAAATTTATTATCTGCCTTTGGGGCAAAAGCATGTCTTTATCCATCATGCAATGCGCTGTTGACTCCCATAAAACAAGCCCATTCCTGTTCACAACTTTTCTTACTGGAAATGTTCACAAGTGCCACATAGATTGTAAACGACACCTTCAAGTCAACACCTTTGATTCACTTTCAAGATGACATCCTCCTTTCTATTAAGTTACTCTTCTAACAAGAGTCTTGGGGAGAAGGATGTAATTGTGAGGATAAGAGAGATACATTTTATAGGAACCACCGAGACTGGTTCGATAGTCCACGTGGAGACCCTCTACTCCCCTTCTGAATCTGTGATGAAGCCAGCGGAGGCCACCAAAGCGGAATGCCGACAGGGCACCCGGCCCAAAGAACCGGCATCTTGGCAAGCCACTCAACTGGATCCCTTTCTGTGGGGTGAAGCTATGGGAGCCGCCCCACCCCAAAAGTTGATGACTGGGGTGATGCTGTGGGAACAGCAGATGGGGGCGAGCAGAGTAGAGCAGACCCAGACCCTCGAATGGAGAGTACCAGGGCCGGCTGATCTCAGCAACTCCAGAGAGTGGGGCTTTCTGCCGCTGATGCGAACCCAGTCGTTGGCGGGTCTACCAGAGCAGTTCGATCAGTTCAGCATGGGCAGCATCATGCAACCTCCTAGTACCGGCTCATCTGGCTGGATTCTGACTCAACCCAAGTTCACCTTTCTGGGTCAGGGAACCACAGTGGCACCCAGCAGGGCATCAGCCTCGTTTCACGCAGCATGAAGCAGATTGCACCCTAGCCTTCCTGATCGGGCACAGTCTACCGGGATGACAGGTCCTGCTGGAGTTGGGATAGTGCAGCAGCAAGGCCTGTTAGGCCAATCCAGTCCGGAGCTACAAGGACCACCATTGGGATCAAGCTAACTGACACACTGCAACCACCCAATGGTAAGTGAAGCCATCCACCCCTTCATTATCAAAACCCAGATTGTAGTGCCGGAAACGGGAACCTAAGAAGAGGTAGAGGCCGTCACAGACACTGGCTGTACCAGATGCCTGATCAGCCTCCCCATAGTCCAACAGCTAGGGATATGTACGAGACCCCTAGTGCGCCCCATCCATTTTGAACAAGGGATGCTGATAGGCAGAGCCCCTGCCACCTTGGTCACAGAACCTGTTAGACTGGAGATGGGGTGCCACCAAGAGCTCATCCAATTAGTCGTAGCTCCAAAAATGATCAAGTCAATCATATTGGGCCTCGCTTGGCTAGACAAATGGGGAACGACCATCACATGGGAAGATGGCTAGTGAAAGCTAAGAATAGGCATTGGTCCACTGCCACCCATCAAACCAGACAGTTGCCAAAGGGCAATGATCCCCAACAGCCCCAGCAAATGGGAGACTGCAACATCCACCGTGGACAAACTTCCCGGCAGCCCACAGGTATCAAGGGAATATCAAGACCTTTTGGACATCTTTAGTGAGCAAGATTGCAACTTCCTCCCCACTCCCCACCCAATAGATTGCGTGATTGAGTTTGTGCCAGGAGCAAAGCTGCCTAAACCAAAAATGTACTCTATGACTCCAAAAGAAATGGCTGAGTTAAGAAAACATCAATGCCAACTTAGCACAGGGTTTTATCCAGCTGCCAAATCCAGAGTGGCAGCCCCCATACTGTTTAAAGAGAAAAAAGATGGGAGGAACCTCTGCGTGGATATTTGTGGAATTAATGCTGTGTGCGTGGAGAACATTACCCCCTCCCCCTCATGAAAGACATGCTAAGTCATTTAGCCGAGGGCAAGGTGTTCACCAAACTGGACCTGAGAGAAGCCTATTACTGCATATGGATTAGGGAAGGGGACGAATGGAAGACCACTTTTAACTGCCCACTTGGCAGCTTCCAATTAAAGGTCATGCCATTTGGCCTGCAAAGGGCCCCCGCAGTCTTCATGCAACTGACTAATGAGGTGCTACACGAGCCCCTATACAAAGGAGTCCTAGTTTACCTAGATGACATTCTCATATTCAGTGAGACTCTAGAGGAGCACGTAAAGCTAGTACGGCAAGTGCTGAAAAAAATCCTAGATGCAAAGCTTTATGCCAAAATATGAATTCCATAAAACCTCTCTAGATTACCTAGGCTACTGAGTGTCAAGTGGAGGAGTAGAGATGGATCCAAGGAAAGTGAAAGTCATGCTAGATTGGCAACCCCCCACCCACCCACAAACAGCTCCAAAGCTTTCTGGCTTTGCAAACTTCTATAGGCAATTCATCCCAGCATTTGCAGAAGTCTCTTTGTCCTTAACAGAGCTGTTAAAAACAGGGGCCCCTCTCACGAAACCACGACTGACTCAACAGCTCGCCTGATCAATGGACTGCCAAAGGGCCTTTGAAAAATTAAGGAGGCTTTTTGCTGAGGAGCCGATCCTTCAACACCCTGACCTGGAGAAACAATTCATCGTCCAGGCCGACGCCAGTGATGTGGCGGTGGTGGCTGTGCTCCTACAGAAGGACCCGCATATGTATTCAAGAAGCTCACTGACACCAAGAGGCGGTTGGCAATTTGGGAGAAGGAAGCCTACGCAGTCCGCTAGGCCCTCCTCTCCTGGAAACATTTTCTTGAGGAAATATAGTGATATGGACAATGATCGACTTGTTTTCCAAGCAAGCCTACTTCCCTGCTTGTTCGGGATTACCCTCAGATAAGAAACTGGCAAAGATGTTTATCAAACAGATTTATCGGCTGCATCGAGTACCCCGCCGGGTGATCTCAGACCAAGGCGTCCAATTCACCACTAAGTTCTGGAGGGCGTTCCTGAAACCAGTCAGGTCCACTCAGGGACTTACTTGGCTTTCCATCCGAGTACGAACAGAGCCGTGGAATGAGTGAATGCAATGGTAAAGCAACGTATAAGATGATATGTAAATAACCAGCAAGAGAATTGGGTGTTGCTTGCTGCTTACAACAATGCCGCACCGGACTGACCCCCTTTCAGGTCAGGCATGGATTTTGTCCCCATGCCTGAGCTGCCCAGAGAGCCACCTTCCTCCATGACTCTGACCAAATGGATGGGATCACTAAAAAGGGGGTGGGAAAACACCAAAAAAGTGCTGGCAGAGGCCACTGATGCGTATAAAAAACAAGCAGATAAGCACTGATCTCTCCAGCCCCCTTCCATGTGGGAGATTGGGTTTATCTATCAACCTACATAAAAATACATAAAATTAAAGTTGCCCAGTAAAAAGCTGGGACCAAAATTTTTAGGACCTTTCCCAATAGTGAAAATAATTAACCCAGTAACAGTTCAATTTCCCACGTATACTAGAGAAAGTGCATCCTGTCTTTCACTGCAGCTTACTAAAGCTAGCAGTCGGGTCAAGACTGAGACCACACGGCTGACTGGCACCCAAGCCTATAGCAGTACAAAGGGAGACTCACTATGAATTTAAGAGAATCCTAGACTCTAGATTGTACAGAGGTCGATTACAATATTTAGTTCATTGGAAAGGGTACCCTTTGTCTGAAGCTACTTGGGTTAAAAGCTGGGATGTAAATGCAGAGAGATTAGTGAAGCAATTCCATGATAAATTCCCTGATAAGTCAAAGGGTCCCCCCCCCCCCGGGGGGAAGATGGTTAGGGAATATGGAATTAACCCCCTATGTTCCTCTTGTTGCAGGACACAATCATTGGTTGAGGGGGAGCAGCCTGTCAGCCCTAGAAGTCATCTTTTTCTTTGGATCTTCAGGGCTGCCACACTTAGTGCTGTGGGAAATTGGGAGGGGGGATTGCATGGAGTTGCAGGATTATCTAGCCATAACAACATTCTTTGTCTGAGAGTCAAGGACATCCAGCCTGCACCTGGAGTGGCATGACTGGGAGGCATCTCCAGTTGGGATTGTGCATTGATCGCACCATGTGATGGACATGTGGGTGCAGGAGGAAAGTGGGGAAAACCTGGAAACTTTCAGATTCGGGTTTTCCCAGATGTGCCAATATGATATGTACCAAATGGAACTTTGAAGAACTTCTAGCCTTGGAGTCTTCTTTTGTTGAGGGGTGTTACTTGGAACCCTGACAACATGTGGATGACGTCTCAGTTGCATGGCTTAAATGCGTGATGAACAAATTCATGGAACACAGGTTTATCAGAGACTATTAATTTTGAAAACTTAGTATTATATCTATATTTGGGGTAGATGTTTTCAAACACCAATTTTAAGAGAATAATGGCAAAAAACGGGCATTTTGGGTCCAGAATAATATGGTCAGCAATGTGAGTAACAAAATGCTGAACTATGATGGTACTTGGCTTTATTTATATTTTCATATTCATCAAAAGTAAATTGGATGAGCAGAAGTGTATCTTCTCTTTGTGTTTTCAATTGGTCTCAATAGTGCACATTCAACTTATAACTTTTTTGCAACTACCCCACATTGCCTGACAGGCTATTTCTTAAAAAAAAATCAGCAAAATTAGCACAAGCACAAAACTGATGAAATTATAGAGTGATATGCATAACTTGTTCAAAGTGGAATCAAAATATTTGATTTGAATCTTGCACACGCTGAAGAAAGATTTTTCTGCAACTAGAATAATATATTTGTATCACTAGAAACAATTTATTGCTTCCTAAGCAATTATAACAGTTAATATTTCATAAGAAATAATACCTGTATATATTCATCTAGAAATTGAATATATGAATAATGTTTGACAGATTAACATATCAACTCTGCATATCAAAAGCAATCTACCACTGTAATTTGAGTTAAACATCATGCCACCTAGCTTTATTACATAAGCCTTTGAATATTTACCTTCAAGAGAAATTCTTGTAGTTCCTGGTGTGTTTTTGTTACACAGGATACAGAATGATCAGACCAGATTACCTGAATGAAAAAGAAAAAAACGTTAAAAGTTCTGTTTCTATAAAACTAAGATACAGATAGTCCTCAACTTATGACCACAATTGAACCCAAAATTTCCATAGCTAAGCAAAACTATTATTGAGTTTGCCCATTTTTGATATGTCTTGCCATAATTGTTAAGTGAATCACTGCAGTTTATTATGTTAGTAACACAGTTAAGTAAATCTGGCTTCCCCATTGACTTTGCTTGTCAGAAGGTGATCACATAGCCCAGAATACTGCAATAGTCATAAATACATGCCAGTTGCCAAGCATCCAAATTTTGATCATATGACCACAGGGATGATGCAACAGTAGTAAATGTTAAAAACAGTCACGTGTCACATTTTTCAGTGCTGTTGTAACTTCAAATGTTCATTAAATGAACGGTTGTAAATTGAGGACTACCTGCATTTCATATTCAAACACCAAGTAACTAAGACAGATTTTAGAAACAAAAACCAAGAAAAATTAAGAAACCCTCTACTGGTTCCAATCAATAGCCTGTTTAGTCCAGCAGTCTTAACACAAAGTGACCAATCTGATATAAAAAGTTCACAACTATGGATAGTCTTTTTCTGCTGCTCATCTCAAGCAACTATGCTAATTTCAGAGGTTATTGTTAATCTTGGGCCATACTTCCAGGTTAGTTAGCAACATTTAAGACCCCATGAGTTTATTTAATCTCCCTTTAAAATTATCTAAACTAGTGATCATCGCTATATGTAAAAATTCCACAGCTTATCCATTTCTTTTTTACTTCATTCCATCGTGTCCTATTCTTGAATGCTGCCTGAGCAAGTCAATGCAGTTTTTTGGGCAAGTGGTTTTTCAGAAGTGGTTTGCCATTGTTCCCCTCCTAGGACTGAGAGAAAATTGACTGGTTCAAGATCACTCATCTGGCTTTGAGCCTAAAGTGGGAACTTGTGGTCTCCCGATTTTTAGCTTGATGCTTGAATCATTACACCAAAATGTCCCTCCATTCATTACTTGCTGATCCTAAATCTCCCCACATTTAATCTTAATTGTTAAACTTAACTTTTAATATTACAAGAACAAACCAACTTTTGGACCCTTATGAACCTAAAACACAGATAAATGTCTTTGTTTCATTCACAAATTTTACCCATTATTCGTATTTAATGTCATTATTCTGGGACAGATAAATTTATTTCTTTTTCCAGCTATGTGGGGAAAAAAGTGAGAAGCATGAAAGTCCAGCATTTTAACAGGCTCCTTTTTAATCATGGTGCTAAATTAAGATTTACCATTATGACTAATGCATGCATGAGTCAATTTTTTAGATCCCATGTAATTTTAAATTACAGAGAGATGATCTTCAGATAGATAACTTACTTTGAAAGTATACTCCAAATGTTTATCAGATCTTTTCCTAGGTACTCCTTTCAGCATTATTTTCTGAATGTGTACAGCTGAAAATAAAGAAAAAAAGACACAAATCAGTAATTCACAGTACTGTTTAAAATTTAATAGATCTTTGTCACTTATTTGGCCATCATGTCACTATTACTGGAAATTTAAATTTTTAATAGAATTTCAAGAGATCAATGGGATGTCAGTTTGTTTCTACACTTTGTTTTATAATAAATACCTTAATTAAAATTACAATCCATAATTATCCTTAATTATGGATTATAAGCAACTGTGTCACTGCACTGAGGGTCTTCCCCCTTATTATTATCCATTCTGTGATTGCTTTGAGCAGTCCAAGTGTCTGAAACAAATCTGACCATGTGAAATGAAAGACTTCTCATGTAAGACTGGATATAGCATAGAACTCTGTTAATAAACAGGTGTTGTCCCTGAAATAGTTAACATAGATTCAACAATGCAAACAAATACAAAGTACATAAATTATGCTTCTACTTCTGGCCTTTAAAAGGCTTAATGAAATGCTTAATGGTCAATAGTTATTAGTGAATGTTCTCACTCATTTAATCAGGTACAAAAATTGGAGGAAACTTACAAGTTTACCAGACATTAGTTGAATACTTATCACAGCTAGTTTGTAATAATATAAAATGATAAATGATTTCCCTAGAACTCAAGCTTTTCAATATATAAATATATTGAAATACCTTCTTGCTGTGGTCTGTGAGTGGCCACCATAAGTTTATCATGAACTGCTGCCCTTTGTTCAAGTAAACTGCTCTCACTTGTTGGCATGCAGTTATGGGAAAAGTTCTAAATTGAAGGAAAGAAAAATTACAGTGTTACATATAAATGTCATCACTTTTAGAAATACAGAAAATCAAAATGCATTAACTCAAAAGTGTACTGCAATCTTAAAGTTTCAGGTATTTTTCACTCCCTACTTGCATTCCACAAAGTTAAGCTCAGTGTCACAGTGTCAAACTCACTGTGGTGTCACGTGATGTATCAGGACTTTTTTCCCTTTCACTAAATCAGGTGTAGGCGTGGCCAGCGTGTGAGGCATCTGGCCCGCAGGCCGGGAGTTTGACAGCCCTACTCTAGAGGGATCCAGAAGAAACTAAAGGACAAAACCACTGTAATTTGATTAATGTAGAACAAAGCAAAATATTTAATACTGGACATACTGAAGGATGTATTTTGAACAATGAACTCAGAAATTAATTTTAAGAGTGTGCACTTCTGTACATAGACTGATTAAAGGATGTTATAAAAGAGGAGCAAGTTATATCTGACAAGCCAGAGACTCTCTGAAAGTGGATTTAAAAATAGCAGGCTATAGGAATGATATGGAAAAAGATACACTGGACATACAAAAGAAGCTGGCTAATGTCTTAATAATTAAAAAGAATATACAAACAACAAACCAAGAGAGTAACCTGGGCAATTTTCCTATATTCAAATTTTGTGAGAAGGGTCAAAGAAAAAAAATGAAAAGAAATCAAGTGCTAGAAGATTATTTGGAGGAACTAAAGATCAAGATTGTTCAAAGTGAAAGGAATATAAAGGTGATCAAAGTTAAAATGGATATGTTATCTCTGGTAACCCTTAATGCATTTCTGCTGATCAGGACTGAAATGATGAAATGTTAAGGATTTCTTTATAAGGTAAGATATGGGAAGAAGAAATTATTTATTTTAAAAGAAAGTGTAAGTTACTAAAATTGTTTAAACTTGTGATGAAGGGGGAAGTCATTTCTTCATATATATATATTTTACATTTTTTCTGCACTTTTGTTTCTTTTTTATAATACAAGAAGTATTAGTTTTATAGTTATAATTTTAATAAAATTATATAAAAACACTTCCAAAAGACAGAAGAATCAACAATTAAAGCCCCTCGCCCTATTTCTGTTTTCATAACTCCAATCTTTAGCAGCCCAAAGATCTATTATCAGGTCTGGCAGGATTTGTAAAAGATTACTGTTTGACACATTTGGAAGAGGCTTGACAAGGTCATGCAAAAGGCAAATGGCCACTGAAAATTAGCAGCCAGAGACCAAGTGGTGAAGGGACATGCTCACAACAACCCCAAATAACCAAATAACAATAAACAATACGTTTATTGGGAAAGGAAGTGCAAAAGGTGGCATTATTAATTTTCTGTCCCCTCAATACAGGTGCTGAGACACCTTCAGATTTAAGTTAGTAGGTCATGGGGAAAGAGCTCACCAAACCACCTTTTACCTACCAATGGATTATGTTATTAATTACTGTAACCTAATCCTGTTTGTGCATTACTTTACAAACAGGTAAAATCAAAACCACAGGAGTTTTTAGAAAAAGATGAGAAACAGCCTTTAGATGACAATACTGCTCAACTGGCCTTCCCCAAACAAGCTTCCTCTTCATATGACGTATTACAATTCCTCAGATAGCATTGCTATTAACCGTGCTGGATGAGGAAGATGGAAACTGTGTTATCAGAGTAAAAGTGTGTTTGTGCCTTTATTACAGCAGCAGCACAAAGATGCTTTCTGAAAGAGTATGGATTAAACAAGAGAAGGGCTGTCCCAAAGGTGCTTTTCAAGAGGCAACTGGACTTTCTGGTTTTTCTTTGAAAACCTTTGGCTTCTCATCCAAGAAGCTTATTGGATAGCCTTCAGGAGAGTTGAAGAAACTTCTTGGATGAGAAAGTGAAATGTCTTCACAGAAAAAGCAGAAAGTACAGTTGCCTCTTGAAAAAGCACCTTTGGGACAACCATGACCTGGATGACTGAGAATGTCCATAGACAAGAGAAGGGCTGCAGAGCGGTGCGAATGTTGGAAGGGATACCCCTTACCCGTGACCCACGGCAAGGGAAGGCCTCCACGTCGTCTTCATCCCGGCAGAGGGCTCTCCGCAACCGCTCCAAGTGCTCTCTGAACGTGACTCTCTGATGGAAAGAGAAGGCAGGGTGCAGAGAAGCCATGGTGAAAAGGAGCAACAGCTCCTCTTGAGCCACCAGCCCCAGGCCCTCCGCCGTCGCCGCCTCCGGCCCGGCTAAGGCGGCCGCCTCCTCCTCTTCCTCCTCTTCTCCTTCCCCTCGTTTTCTTCCCGGGCGCAGGGGCCCAAGCGACCGGCAGCTCTGCAAGATGGCATCCACATGGGGCAGCAGGCGATGCAGGCGGCTGGCAGCCTCGCGGTTCTCGGATCCCAAGAGGGCCAAATAGACGATGAGCTTGGAGCGGACCGCAGGGTCGCGGAAGTCGCTGCCGCCCAACGCCAGGAGAGGAGTCGATGGAGGGGGGGAGCCGGCGGCCGCAGCCCCGGGAGGAGAAGCCGGGGGCGGTGGCGGCGGCGCCGTCAGCAGCTGCGTTGGCGGCGGCTGCTGCTGTTCTCGGCTGCCTCCGGCTGCCGCGGAATTGCTTCCCGCCGGGGCAGCGTCGGCGGTTCCAGAAGCGGCGCCCCCGGCCCCGTTAGCTTTGGCCTCCGAGTCTCTCAAGCAATGGTAGTCCTTTCGGGCCAGCTCCTCCAGGCACGAGCCGAGGAAACGCAACTCCAGCGGGTTGAGCAAGTCGAGCAGCCCGACGGCGAACTCCAGCCGCTGAGCCGAGCCCAAAGCCAGGCCGAACCACTCGTAGACGGCTTCGCGGGCCCCTCCGGCCGAGCAGCCGCAAAGGCAGCGGAGACCCGCCGAAGAGCCGCCGGAGCCCGGAGCCACCATCGTCCCGGATCCAGCTTCGCTGCGAGGCGGGTGATTGCTTAGGCCTCCGCCCCCGCAGCTGCCGTGGGGCCTCAGAGGGATTCCGGCGGCCGCTCCCGCGTCTTCTTCCTCCGCCCTTTTACGGCTCATCGTTTGCCGTTGCTGCGGCTGCTGCTTCGCCGGCAGCTTCATCTTCAGCATCCTCGAGACGGAGGAGGACGGGAAAGGGCGTGAATTGGGCGGGCTCAGCGCCGCCGCCGCCGTCGTGGTGGTAGTCAAGAGCCGCCGCCGCCGTTCATCTCCTTCCCCTCCCGCCGCCCTTCAGAGAGGAAACCCTGATTCGAGCTGAGGAAGGGCGGCGGGAGTGGTGGGGGGGCTTTGCAACGGCGCTGGCTGGAAAGGAGGCAATGACGACAATGGCGGCCGCTGTTCCTGTCAGCCGCTGAAGCAGCGCGTGAAGACCTGGCGGGCGGGGTTAGAGAGCGAAAGGGAGAACGGCCCGGATTGCGCAAGTCACCCCTCGTCGCTTTACAATAATTCTCTTTTTGAACCCCAGCGAAGAAAAAAGTGTGAAGGGAGGAGGAGGGGAGGGGGAAGGAACCGGGAGAGTTCAACGGAGTAGGGAGGGGGGGAGAGAGAAAAATCGGTGAACAAGGCAAAGAGAAGACGAAATCGAAGTGGAACATTCCGCGACAGCCAATCGGGGGCGAGTTCGCCAATGGCGTCACTACGCGTAGTTCTGAGATCCTTCGGGAGGTCTCACGGCCTTGGCGGTGAGCGTCCCGCCGAGGTCCAGCAAAGCGCTGTACAGTCTAATCATCTCCTTTTCGTAATCGTCTGTGGGTAATGTGTGCAGCCTATATTTGTATTCACCGAATGATTAGAGAAATAAGGTTCATATTACAACGGTGTATTATGGAGACTGCGATGCTGTTCCTATTTACTGGGAGCTTAACCCAGTTACTCAGTCGATTTATTGAATTTATATCATATTTTTCCTCCAAAGTCTCAAGGTAGCGTATAAAGCCATTACTTCTCCCATTCTTCCACATAACAATATTCCTAGGAAGTTACTCAGAGAAATAACACTCCTGAATATGGATTCTATGCTATTTCAATACTCTTGTAATTTTGAATCTCTGGATGGATAAGCTTAATACTACAACCGAGTTTCGTTTTCTATCACTGTAAAAAATGGTTCATAAAATCGTGGATTTACAAGAGATACATATATGCCATAAATTCTTCATTGCAAATGCATATTTTTATTAAATTTCTATGTTACCCATCTCACTGATACAGCAACACTGGGCAAATCTTAAACGCATTAGTAAGCACATGCTCTATAATGCAGTGACCAGTCACTAGTAGAATATGGCTGGATTTATAGCTCATTTACTAAAATGTGGTTTATTTGTACCTCAGCATGTTGTGTAAATGTTCTCAATATACAGTTATGGTTTAATAACCTGTGTTAATCTAAGCAGTTGGATTAATTCAATCAGTCATATTTCAATTAATCATGGGTTAGCTGATTATACAAACCACTAATCAGTTTAAGCATGGTAATAGCTATGTTTACATGGAACAGCTAGAATTCTGCAAAGATATTCCCCCAAACCCTACGGTAACACAAAAAACACCCCCAAATTTGGTTAGCATTCACCATTCCACAATATCTAATTTAGACAATATACTGAAATCATTTCTAATTTGAATATCTAGGTTAGAGAAGCATTTTCCTGCTGCTACCATGCAGATCATTGCGATAATTCCCTAAATTGTTTAGGCAACATTATTCCTAGAAAGTTACATCAGAGAACAAAAAGATTGTTCCTTTTCATTTGTTAATTATGCTTCCCACATGTAAACTCTCTTCAGGTCTCGCTGTGGTTTCATAATGTGCTAAGCTAACAATGGTTAAATTCACAATACGCTAAACATAAAGAAGCAAATAATCTGGCCCAGTGTGTTGTCTGAAACTAGTCATTAATAGCATGCAGACATATGCTAATAGTTAAACTAACCATGATTTAATTATGCAGGCTGGGTTCACCATCACACTGAATTACAAACTAGTCAAACAGGTGCTATATGCATCCAGCTGAAATCTTACAAGACACATGCTTTAACCATCACCCACCCCATAAAAAAATCATTGATGAGAAGGATGGAATAACTGCAAAATGCCATTTGGTTCTTAGCTAAATAAATTATTCATCTAAAACTGTGTTTCTCAAATTTATCAGCTTTAACTATAGACTTCCAACCCAGAATTCCCCAGCCAGCATGATGGCTGGAGAATTCTGGTAGTTGAAGTACACATCTTAAAGTTGCTGAAGTTGAGGAGGATTGATCTAAAGCAGGGGTGTCAAACTCGCATCATGGCATCATCATGTGACGTATCAGGACTTTTCCCCCCTTTGCTAAATTGGGTGTGGGCATGGCCAGCACGATGCATCCGGCCCATGGGCCGGGAGTTTAATAGTCCTGATCTAAATGATTCAAAATACTATGACATTAGCTTTCATGGGCATCATCCTATTTTTATCCCAATCTGTGATGTGTATTTAGCTGAAAACTCACTGGCTACTCTACATCACTGCTGTGTAGCTCTTAGACTGTATTGTTGTTATTTATTATAGGTCACAAAATCAAATTGTTACCAGAAGGCCTGGAGTGAAAGATGTGATCTAGTCCTAAATTTCCCCAAGAATCTACTAATTAGAGCACAAATGACAGCCAATGGCCTGAGGTGGCATGTACCTCCAAGCCTCTTCTGAAATTTCCTAAATTCCTTTGAGTAGGAGTGTTGAAAATTGGCAGCACTTTTGCTTGAGGAGAAACATACAAAAACTGTCACATAAGCCCCAAATAGACAATACTGCATACCCTCCACTAATTCTTCCTGTAAGGAAGAAACAAAAATGAAAAACCTGGCATCATCCATTGGCTTGATACTGGTCTACCCATTTTGCATTGTAATCTCATGCATTCTAGTCCACAGAAAATGTTGTGGTGCTTTCTTGTCAAAAAAAATTGCGATTTTGTGAAAATAATGACTGAAGCAGCAATAAAATATATGCAAATATCAATGAGAAATAAATCAAGCTGTGAATTAAAATTCATCCCCCACTGAGCACTGCTTGCTTGATTCCCTTCAGAGGAAAAATGTGAGTAAACCAATTGGAAGAACATTCCAGAATTAGACATCAAAAAACTAGAGTGCCAGAAGTGAAAACTAGTAGATTCAGTAAAACTGCAGTAAGTCTTGGTAAACTGCAGGGATATTAGATTTTAACCAGCAGAACTCTGGGAATAGTTAACACTGAGATAAAGAAACTAAACAGAACTGAATGAGAAAAGTCATTAGAAAATGGGAGGAGAATTTAATAGAGAAGGAGAAATGAAAGTTAACTTGCTCTGCTGACTGTGAAATGAAAGCAAAACCTAGAACTATTTCTAAAGCTGTGAGTGCTTGCTCTGCAGCTTGACTTTCTACCAGCAGAAGAGGTGAAAAAGTATTTACAATCAACTTGAGTATGTGGGAAACCCCCACTAGAAGAATGAAATATTTTGAAGAATATTAAAAAGGTAGAATATTATATTTCCCCAAAGGGAGAAATGGAGAAACATGTTTTAGAGGCAGAAAACAGCCCCTACTTTTCTTAATAGCCCACAGCAGATGTCAGCACTTAAGAGATAAAGAGCTTATTGAAAGAAGTCAACTATATAGATAGCTCTATTCATAAGCAAAGCAAATACTACAGGCAGAAATCCATTCAAGACAGGATATTTTGAAACTGTTTGCAGCAAAGTTTGACAGCAAAGTGATAGGACTAGAAGCAGCCCCTTACCCAAGATCCAACATAGGTCAAAAGCCAATTAGCCACAATAGGAATTGCCCAACACCCTTTCAGAACACAAGCCCCTTCATTGCAGTCCAAACTTCAAAGAAACCTAGGAGCTCAGATAAACAATAAACCAGGGGTTGACCACATTAGCTCAAATAAACACATAAGATTTGTATTTCCTGTTTTGCCTATAGAATCAGCTATGACCCCTAAATGACCCCGTAGGAATCTGACAATAGCCAATAAAATATTAAAGGACATGTTCTTGCACAGGAACATGAAGCTCAAATACAAAGCCCAAAGAAGGTATAATCCTCCCCCCACTCTCAACTCCATTTTGTCAGCTGCACCAGAACCATAAACGTTGGTTCTGCTTCATCATTAAACCATCTTTTCAATCAGCCTCCATGTTTCCAGTGTCTTTCTCCCAGCTTGGAACTGAACCAGATGGATATTTCTTCCAGCAAGTATATTCATTTGGAAATTAATTCTGATCATGCAGATTGCTAGGGCTTTAGATCATGGTAGCCTTTTTTATAGTATAACTCAGACATAAGTGCCACTGTGCTTATAGCCTATGGGAGTGATGGCTAACCTTTTTGCCAAAAGGGGGGAGAGCAGGGGTGGGGTCGCGGCTGTGTATGCCCGCATCCATAATTCAATGCGGCCCAGCCACCCACGCTTGTGCACATGACCCCCCCATACTTCCCCCTGATTTTGGCACACAATGGCACGGTGGGCCCGGTAGGCCCGTTTTTCCCCCTCCCCAGGCTCCAGAGGTTTTCTAGGAGCCTGGGGAGGGCAAAAACAGCCTTCCCCATTCCCCCTGGAGGCCTTCCGGAGGCCGGAAACAGCCAGTTTCCCAACTTCTGGTGGGAACGGAAGGCCTGAAAATCAGTTGGCTGGTACGCACATGCGTGCTGGAGCTGAGTTAGAGCAACACTCGTGTGCCCACCAATATGGCTTCGCGTGCCACCTGTGGCACCCATGCCATAGGTTCGCCATCACGGGCCTATGGAGTGCAATAAATTATTGTTGTGATTACACCAAGCGCTTGTAAGCAGGAATGTTGTAAGCTAATAGCTTAAGTAGTTAAAAATATAGCAGATAAAAGAATTTAAATATTCACTCTTCTCAGCTAAGTCAGGGTGATGGGAAAGCTGAAACTGGTCTGTGGTTTTGGAGGGAGGCTGGCATATAATGGTAATTAAAAGTGGAAGTCTGATCAGACTTACAAACTAATTATGCTTTTACAATACCATATGTCTGTGTGTGAGTCATTGTTGATTCTTGACTACTGCCTGGGCAAGTCTTTGTAGTTTTCTTGGTAAGAATTCAGAAATGGTAATATTGTTAAGACCCTAACCCTGATTCCTAATGACGAGATGATAACCTCCTTAGCTTAAGCCATGATATTTTTCCAGATTCAAATCAACTAGTTTAGCTAAACTAGTTGGAGTGAAAAGAGGGCAACGAGAAGCCGTTATAGCAGTGTCCCTGGGATACTAGGGCTGACAGTGTGACTATCAGGTCACCCAGGCGGCTTCATGTCTCAGGTGGGACTAGAATTAACATTTGCTTGAAAGTAAGTCTCAAACTTACTTCTGGAACTGACATCTACATTTTTGTTTTGCTCTTGTATGACTCAAGAAGATGCAGGATGAGTTCATGTGTGAATAAGCCATATGAGGCAGTTTGCTTGGCTTTGGTTTAGTCTCTAGTATGTGAAAGAGACCAAAAAATTGGTGAAGTAGTTCAAAGTGCCAGACTAGGCTAAACCTTAACTTCTAATCCTGCTTTGGGCACAAAGTCAGCCATCTGACCTTGGGTCAGTCTCTCTGTATCAGCTCTAGGAAGCAGGCAGTGGCAAACCGTTTCTCAAATGTTGCCAAGAAAGGGATCAAGGTAAATGTAAAGGTTCCCCTCGCACACACGTGCTAGTCGTTCCTGACTCTAGGGGGTGGTGCTCATCTCCGTTTCTTAAGCCGAAGAGTCAGCGCTGTCTGATGACAATTCCGTAGTCATGTGGCCGGTATGACTAAATGCCAAAGGTGCACAGAGAATGCTGTTACTTTCCCACCAAGATTATTAAGATGGTCCCTATTTTTCTACTTGCATTTTTACATGCTTTCGAACTGCTAGGTTGGCAGAAACTGGGACAAGTAACAGGAGTTCACTCCGTTATGAGGCGCTAGGAATTTGAACCGTCGAACTGCTGACCTTTCTGATCGACAAGCTCAGTGTCTTAGTCACTGAGCCACTGCGTCCCCTTGACGCAGTGAAAGGGATTAGAAAGAAAGGGATTACTTCAGGCTATAGTCAGGAATTAACACTGAGATAAAGTCAACTCCTCCTCCCAAAGAATACTAGGTGAACTAAAGCTGTTATGCTTTATAGGGTTTAGTAAATAGTTTAGCGAATTGTGCAAGTTTGACCAATTATTGCTTATTTAGAAGACCTGGTTAAATTACATCTTAGCATCCAGTTTGAGAGATGAAAAACAGTTGAGAAGGGTTTAAAATTAAGTGAAGAGAAAGCAAAAAGAAGCAAAAAGCTTTTAAGTATAGATATTAAATATCCATTATATATTACAATATATAATGAAAAAAAAGTCATGTTCTGGATGTCGTGCCCCGTTTTATAAATACGGGTTTACAGTTTTAACTACCTGTGCTCTGATCTGTGTGGTTCAGCATTAGGTTATTTCATGTCTGGCTTTAAAGTATGTAGTAAAAGTAAAGTGTCTACCCAAAAATATAGCAAGGTCCTTAGTTACATTGGCTACAAGGAAGCTCCCGTGACTGGCTTTGTTGATATTAGGATTCCTTAGATACGGTAACCAGATGTTATTCTACTGGGTTCGAACTGTCTAGACTCTAGAGAGAATTGAAATCATGTTAGTTTCTTTCAATAAGGACAAAACCAGTCATGGGCGCCTCCTTCTGGTCAATGTAGCCGAAAAAACCACAAACGATATATACTGTGTATAAATAGAGAAATGATTCCCTCCATTCCCAAGAGCTAAGTGGATATGTAAAAGAAGCACGTGGGTGGACATAATGCAACATGTGTATCTCTCCACTCTTAAGACCTTTTAACAGTAGGGGGAGTCTATATAGAATTCTGATAGAACAAATTCCGTAAGTAGACCATTAGGGGACGCTCCATACTGCAGCCAGACTAGCCTATAACTTGGCTCTTTTACTGATCCTTTCTAAATACTGAAGAGGGAGGAAGTTGGTGAAATTTAGGAGATATTCAATCAGCTTGTTTTTAGGTAACCAGAACAGACAATACTTGGGTTTTTTCATTAGAAAAAAAGAAACAGGAACAAACAAATCTGCTATTATGAGCAGTAGAATACTGTACTGTCTATTGTGATGGATGGAAATACAATCCATTGTTTGTATTAGTCTAAATTAGAAAAAGTGTATGTTTTCTTCACTTTCCTAGTGTATTCCTCTCTTATATTCTGCTTTGCCATCAAAAATTACTGGTGAAATAACCCTTATTTCAGAACTGTCATTACAAATTATGAAACTTGAAAGATGGTATGAACTTTGTTGCTATGTTTATGTTGCCTTTCTAAGTTTCCAATATAAAACTCCTTCTTTTAAAGAACAAACTGTTAAAAATGAAAACTTAAGTTTGCTTATTTGTGTTAGTTGTGCAAGTACATAATATTGGGTGTTTAATATATATATTTCAAATCAATACCCTTTTCTCACAAAGTTGAGTCATTCCCCATGACGTTGTGGGTAGATTATAAATGATGTGTATAGACATTGTTAAAAATAAATATTCAAGTAATTTTAGAATGTAGGGAAAGCATGCAGAGTACAGCTTCTGAAAGTTTTTCCAACCTTTTTCACAGCAGCTGCCAGCAAGTAGTATTTATATTTTCTTCTGGGAACATGTTGAATCTGTGTTTCTGTTGTCTGTTACCTCTTATGTTGTCTCTATGTGTGTTTGTGTGCATGTGCATCAGGGGTGGGATTCACCTGGTTCGAACCAGTTCTGGTGAACCGGATGCTAATTTTACATCTGGTTCGCTGAACCGGTAGTTGCAAGGACTGGCTGGCCCTGCCCACCCCGCCCCTCCTAGGAGTCTCCACATGGCCCGTTTTGGATGCCAGGTAAGTGCAGGGTCCGCATGGAGGCTCTGTGAGGACGAAAAATGGGCATTTTTCCTGAAGTCTGGTGATGGGCCCATTTCTGGCGTCTGGAGGGCCTCTGGAGCCCGAGGGAGGCCATTTTTGCCCTCCTGGAGCTTCAAGGAAAGCCTCTGGAGCCTGGGGAGGGCGAAAACGCCTCCTCCACCATAGTGCAGGAGGCCAAGTAAGCCATCCCCACACCCACCCAGAAACTGGGCAGAGAACCAGTTACTAACATTTTTGAATCCCATCCCTGATGCGCATATGTGTGCATGCATTGGGTGAATACAAGGAGTCAACTTTCTGGTTCTGAGGACTACTATTGGAAATTGCCAATGTGCACACATCACACATTCTTGCAATGCACATGTTGCAAAGGTGGGCAAGGTCACAGGATAGCCTGATCTCTCCTCTCCTCCCAGTGATCCTTCTACAATTGCTGCTTTTACAGCTGGAAACACCCATCTTGAGTAGGACAGGAGCAGATGGGAACAAATCTGATCACAGCAACCTATTGGATAATTTGTTTACATTTGCGTATTATTCATGCCTGAAATAAAGATGACCATTCCTTCAGGGGATAAATATTCCCCTTTATTAATATACTCTGGTGATATTTTGTTTCAGTGTGGTGTAATGGGTTAATGGCGACTTGCTTAATGACTGTGGCGGAAGTTAGGTAAGTCTGTTGTTACATTAAGGATTTTTGATACAGATGTGTGATACATGATACATTCCCCAAAGCATTCTATTAATTTTTCTTTTTCACTCATTATTGTTCATATGTTCTCATGAATTGTGTGTAGGATACATATTTGGTGGTTTTTCATTTGCTTTCATTTAACTGTAGGAATAGTTGGCTCGCAATAACTTATTAGGAATTTGATTGCCAAAGTACTGCAGTAAATAAACATACATTTTTGTTTTGCAACCTACACTCCATTTAACAATAAAAAAAAATTGGAATATGACATTTAACTTCTGCCACAAAAGCAATACTATAGCTGGCCCATAACACATTCTTGCATTATAAACATGAGCAATAAAGCACATGTGGCCTTTCAAACACCTACTTCTTCAGTAGTTATTGCACTAGGCATTTGTGACTGCCACACAACAGAGATATAACACATACTGCTGTGGAGCAAACAATAGGGTTCAGTGTCCTAGAAATTCAAGGTATTTCAGCTTGTAGCTTCCCTAATGTGAGCTCAGGACTACATACATTTTTGAAAGGCAAGTGTGTGATGGGAGAGTAAGGGTGAGAAGGATGTGAGGCCTGGTGGGGTGGGAAAAGGCCTAACTCCTGTGGAGACATGGGGGAGGAAGCAGATCCAAGGTTTGCAGAGTCCCTGAGGGGTGGAAAGCAGAGCACGGGGATAGGTGGAGATAGGTGAGGAGGCCATGGGAGATATGGGCCAGGTAGTTCTGAACCTTCATTAGGCCTACCATGGCCTCTCCCAGCCAAGGCACCCTGTGCTTAATGACCACACTGAGGAGAACAGAGGTGGGGGTTATTAAGGTGATCATGTGGTGACCTCACTTAACATAGACCCTGACTAGGTGGCTCAGTGGCTTGTTGATTAGAAAGATCGGCAGTTTGGCAGTTTGAATCCCTAGTACAGGTCTCCTGCATGAGCAGGGGGTTGGACTAGATGACCTCCAAGGTCCCTTCCAATTCTGTTACTGTTATCCTCATTTTGTCATAGATTCTTTTAAGTATACCTAAGTCAGTGGGCTCCAAAACACAAGAGAACCAACACAACAACACAGGTTCCTAGGCAACACACACACACAACTACCCATAATCTAGTACTCACTGTTCATCACCACTTAACTTTTCCCCACCATCATACTTCCTACTATTGCTCTTCCAACTTCTCTTTGTGAGTCCAACTACTGGAGAAGTTTTATCTGCTTCAGGTTGCTTTATTTCCACACAAGAATACACATCTCCTTCTCTACCTCTAACTCGCTCAGTTGTCTCTCCACACAGCTTTTATAGCCAAGGTTTCTGCGCTGCATGGGAGAGGGCTTAAAGAGGCAAGGCAACAGCTGCCCAGGTGTTGGCCATTTTCTAGGCGGCCTGCCCTCTCACAACCATCATGGCTTGCAAGCCTAATGGTCAGGCTCCAATATGGTCATGAGTCAAGGATTACCTGTAATTCCTCAGGCCTTCCCCCCACCAAGCCTGCTTTGCTGCAAAATCAAGATTTATACAAATGCGCTCAAAATGTTTTAAGAACATATACTCTTAATAAATGAAAATAGTCCTACATATCAACTTAATATTTATTAAGTGCACCAAAATGCACCTCATCTTTGTATCATTCATATGAATCTGATCTCATATTTAGTGCAACATTAAATTCTGTAATATCTTTTTCTTTCTGAGTGCCACTGAACAACTTTATCCTGATTTTTAATACTCAAGTTCAAATGAATGTTTTAGGTCAATTATGAAGCTAATTTCTTCTAGCATACATTTCTTGAAAATTATTCTGAATTTTCCACATAATCACTTCAATATTATAATGCCAGTGTGATCTCAAATTTCCTACCATTTATATCTTGTGAATGTGATTCATAGAAATCTCCTGTGGCAACAATAAATAGAGTCTGCTACTGTCTATTATTCTCCAGTGAAGCATCTGCACAACACATCTATTTGTAAAAGATGAGTCCACAAAAGAGTATATGTTTGACAAAGGTGTGAATAAAACATGCATTATATCAGGGAAGACTCTTGAGAGTTCTTTGGACTGTAAAATCAAATCAGTCAATCCTAAAGCAAATCGACACCGGTTGAAGCTGAAGCTCAAATACCTTGGCCACAGAATGAGAAGAGAGGATTCATTGGAAAAAACCCTGATGTTGGGAAACATGGAAGGCAAAAGGAGAAGAGGATGGCAGTGGATGAGACTAGTGTCATCGACGCAATGAACATGAATTTGGGCAAACTCCAGGAAACTGGAGATGAGGAGGCCTGGTATGTTATGGTCCATAGGTCATGAAGTGTCTGACACGAATTAGCAGCTGAACAACATCAGAGAATTTTCTTTTAAAATTGCATTGAGGAAATTAAACGTTTCCTAGAGATTTCACTAAAAATAGACGTTGGAAAAACCTATGTTAAAACCCACATATGTAACGAATATTGGTAGAAAAAATTCATTATGATACAGAAAATAGCAGACAACAAATGGAAAAAGATTAAGACTGAAAAGAAAATCCATTAACCCCCCCCCCCCACTCTGATGGATCATAATAGCGTCTCAAAGATTAACATAGAACACACACAGATCCCAAAAGCAGGTAATAGGAAGACACTGAAGAACTGCCGATTTTTGGAATAGTTATTTCTAAGCTAGGTAGCCCATCTGACCTAATAAAAGCAGCACATTCCAATGTTTCTCTGGATTATTCTAAAGATGATTTACAGGTAGACCTTGATTTACAATCACTTGTTTACCGATTGCTTAAAGTTACAATGGCAATGAAAAAAAATGACTTAATAACCATTTTTCATACAACCTTTGAAACATCCTGTGGTCACATGATTAAAATTCAGATGCTTGGCAACTGGAATGTATGGCAGTTGCAATGTCCTGGGGTCATGTGATCACCTTTTGAAACCTGGCAAGCAAAATTAATGGGGAAGCCAGATTTTCTTCACAACTGTTACTAACTTAACCACAATGATTCACTTAACAATCATGGCAAGAAAGTTTGTAAAATGACGCAAAACTCACTTAACTGTTTTGCTTAGTAAAGGAAATTTTGGGCTCAATTGTGATCATAAGTCGAGGACTACCTGTATACATTTTGCTTATGTATTACAAAAACACTAACACTGCTTATATGGTATGTGTTCAACTTCAGTACTTACTGAATTCTGTATGCTGGATTCCAATGGGACAGTATATGTATCTTGGGTTTTTTAAAAATATATATTTAACATTAGAACCATTATATTTTATTCTATATCATGGAATAGATTCTTTGATCTGTCCTCACAACACAATATGCTTGTACTGCACAGTAAATGATAGCATCCTCAAATCTATTTTATACCTTTTTCTTTCCTCCAAGATTGAAAAGAAATTACGTACAAAACACAGACCTCACTATGTGTGAATCTGTACCCTTTATTCAAGATTTCATTCATTTCTTTTCATTCCATATTCCTAATAAATGAAGTCTAATTTTAACTCAAAATTAGAGAAGTAGCAGAATGACATTGTGCCATATTTGCGTCAGTCTGTTCCGTTACTCTTACTCTTACATCACTTCCATAGGTGTTAATTCAATAAAAGCAGTCCTCGACTTACATCTATTTGTATAATGACCATTTGAAGTTGCCCCACTGCTGAAAAAAGTGATTTACAATTGATCCTCACATGACAAAGTCCCAGTGGTCATGTGAGCAGAATTTGAGTGTTTGGCAACCAGCAAGTATTTATAATAGCTGCAGCGTCCCAGGGTCACGTGATCATCATTTGCAATCCTCCCAGCCTGCTTCCGACAAGCATAAATCAACAGAGGAAGTCAGACTTGTTTAATGGCCATGGTGATTCTCTTAACAACGGCAACAAAAGGTTCATTAAGTTGAACGTATCTCATTTAGTACCCATCTCCCTTAACAACAGAAGTTCTGGGCCGAATTGTGGTCGTAAGTCAAGGGATACTTGTAGATGAAAAAGATGAAAAGTTGCAAATAAAGCGGGGGGGGGGGGAGCTGAACTTTTGACTCTGGTATTTCATCCATCAAAGTTGTTGAAGTAATTACTAGCCACCCACAGGTTTTGGAAATATTGAGATAATACACAGCTAGTGAGTTTTAAAGGGACAGCTGGTAAAATATTAGTGGTTTTTTTTTTCAAAATTAGAATTTTAGCAAATAAAACTATTATAAACATTGCCTAAAAACTGACTTCCTCATTTCATAAAATTATTACTGTAGTTTTACACATTTTAAAAGATACACTGCCTACAGCTTGTCATTAATGTCAAGAGACGTCCCTCGAAGCTTTGGAGCCTTAGTATGCCAGCATCAATATAATTTCAGTCTCAATACAATCCAAAGGACTATATTCCATGTCTCAGATATGGATTAAGGTCATTTGATGATATTAATGAACCAGTCAGCTTTTCTGTGTATACCAAGGGTGTCAAACTCCATTTCATTGAGAGCCGCATCAGGGTTGTGTTTGACTTGGGGAGGGGCAGGGGGGCATGGCCAGCTCGATGTCACTCATGTTGGGGGTGCCTGTGGTGGCCAGCAAAAACAGGCTTCTGAGGTCCATTTTTGGCTGCAACAGCTTCCTGCAACCCTCTGTCAGCGAAAATAGAGCTCGGGAGGGCCGCATATAACTTTGCGACCTCCGTTTTCAGGTGCAACAGCCTCCTGCAATCCCCTGCCAGCACTGGCAGAGGCACCGCGGGCTGCTCCTTTGCTGTGTCCAGATCAGCCCTGCGGGCCAGATCTAAGCAACCCGTCGACCAGATCCGGCCCACAGGCCTTGAGTTTGACACCACTGGTGTATACTGTACTAAAAGTTGCTCAGCCACTCCATGACTGGGAACAATGCTAATGCTGGATTGTTGTTAAGTTACATATCTAAAATAGACAGGCCCATCTTCCCTATTTTGAGAAAAAGTGCTCATGAGCAGTCAGTCTTTTTTCACATCATTAATGAGAACATGGGGGGAAGGAGTTGTGGACACATGAAGTGTTAAATTTTATTGTTTTAATTTCGGATTGCGGGCTTCATAGCAATTGAAACCGTGAATGATGGGGCTGTTCTATAAGCCCAACTCACAATTTGCTACTCATTCAGTGGCAAACTTTTAAAAAAGTACAACACAACCCAGCAGGAGTGTAGGGTGACATGAGAAATTCCGAGAGAAATTCCAATTTCCTTTCGAAAAATTTAAGTTCATGGACAAACGTTTAAGTGATGAATATGAAATATTTTAAATGAACAAAAGAGAGGCAGAAATCTTATCTGCGTCCTTGTCTGTCACGAGGACAGACAAAACTATGTTTTTACTGAACTTTCGTCTGTATTTTCTACAGTAAAGATTAAGGCAGCTGTGTTAACGTTACCACTGTACACAAACAGAAGCTACCATTCTAAAAACGAATTCTGTGGATGAGTCTTAAGCAACATGTGTCAAGGAACAGAATCCTTGGCATCTGGAAGAACAGCAATGACACAACGCATCTCATCTCTGAATCCCAAAACACGACCCTTTTCTTGGAAAACCAAAATATTCCATGTAGCATTCATAATATTCAACTTTCTCCTCTACCATTTTTATATTGGAGCAAAGAACCCCCTTGTAAACCAGCAGTTGGCAATCTGACATCTCAGCAACTGACGGAAGGCTTCCTTTGCTTAATTAGTGCTATCCGCATCTGTTCCAGATCACGTTCAGTGAATTGTAGTTGTGTCAGTTCTTTTGACCGAATACCAATAACAAGCATTAGTCTGCATCAATACACCATCTCCTTTAAGAATATCCTGGCTTCCCTTCCTCTTGTATAGGCTGTGAGCCTTCATGAGAGTGGTTCTTCTTCTGGCTTTCACAATTCTCTTCTTGACCAATAGGCCCAAAAGTCCTCTTGTATCCTTCTGTGGTGCTTTGAGGTTCTCCAGATTCCATGCTGTGATATGTATTGAGTTCAGCACATTTTTCTTTATACTGGTCAGCATTGCCTGCAAATGTCTCACAGCGGTTTGAGTTTTCCTCTTGCACTGGGTTCCCCAGGCTGTCGTCACTTGATCCAGGAGACATTGACCCTTCCTGGGAGTTCTGACTAACATAGACAAAAATAATTTCACCCTTAAAATTCATGACTTGTCCACTTGAAATGAATGTAGAGTTCCCGTTTCCTGTCACATTTCCTAAAAGGGGTCAAAGCAGAGGGAAATAGGTGCAGACATAATTAATATGACAGTAATAGAACTGCAACTAGTCAATATTCCAAGAAAGGATATAGTTTTGGGGGAAAAAAAATCGGTATCCCAAGCCAACATCAACTGGAGATAAAATATTGTCTTTATAAACTTTGTTTGCATTTCTGAAAAAAATTTATCATTCAAATTACTTAGCAGATTAATGGGAATTCTCTTTGAAAATAGCCAAAATGGGACATTTTAAACATATACTTAGACAATAAGTACTATAAATAAATACAGCACTACTTGTATGTGGTACTGTAACACTACCAAAGCACCTAGTCAGAATTAAGATATGGGCAGGACATTGCAGGTTTCCACATTCTACAATTAGCATTTTGGCATCAGGTTTGCATAAATTGCATTTGAGCCATAATATGCTTAATTTAGTTTTAGTTTAACATGTGGTGTGAACCCTGCAAGCAAATTATATTTTATGTTGGTTTGTTGTATAAATTCAGCTAATTGTGATTTAGCTAATTATCCATGGCTTAATATAATGGGTTACATTTGGATTGGATAATTTATAATATAATTAGATTCTATTTTATTCCCATGATGACAAACATTAAGAGCAGAACACAGGATAGACACAATATGCTAAGTGTGCATTCAACTTATTGATTAAAGAGATGTATCAGTGTGTTTATTTGTTTAGCTTAGAAAAGAGGATTATTGCTGGGGAACACTTGAGCACCCTGATATCTAACCACTATTAAGGTATCAATTAGTTTTACATTTCTGCACCAGACTCTAATCCAGAGGTCTTCAAACCTGACAACTTTAAGACTTGTGGACTTCAATTCCCAGAATTCTCCAGCCAGCATAGCTATAGCTATGCTGGCTGGAGAATTCTGGGAATTGAAGTCCACAAGTCTTAAAGCTGCCAAGTTTGAAGACCTCTGCTCTAATCCTGTCAGAAAAAAAATTATGAACAATTCCTCCCCTGCTTCTTGTTGAAGTGTACATTTCTATTATCTATAGAAAAAAGGAGATGACGCCCATATTTTAAAAAGATAGAAAACATTTTACAATATTTTCCAAGGCAATCTCTTAGGGAAACATTTACTTTTCATGTGAGAAATAGGGGCACTGCTATGATTTTTCTCATCAACTTTTGATTAATAAATTAGAGTGGCGCAAAAACAGATAAATTGTGGACTCCTGATCCAAAATAACTAGGAACTGAAGTAGAGGAACAAGGATGAGAAGAGTTATGTTGCTAAGGAATTAATTACCAGAAGAGGAAAATTTTTGAAAATGCAACATAATTTCCAGGCCTCATCCAATATTATGTGAATGTTGTGTTCACTGCATAAATGTCTCGCCCATCTGTTCTTGAGATTCCTCCAAACATTTGAATTAAATTTGGAGAGTATGCAGAGGTTAAAAAGGGAAAAATATTCTCTTCTACTGATAGATCCCACTGAATGCAATGCTTGGAAAGCACTGAGATTCACTCTGCAAGTGGTCCTTGTTTAATGCGTACTTGTTCAGTGACTAAAGTTACATTGGTGCTGAACAATGTTACCTTATGATTAGTCTTTGCACTTACATCAATTGCTGTGTTCCTACGATCATATGGTTGTGATCCAGGTGCTTAGTGCCTGGTTCACAATCACAAGAAAAGTTAATGGGGAAGACACCAGGAAGTGCCAAATGGCAACCATGTGATTCCTCACTTAACAACCATGTGATTTCACTTAACAACAGCAGCTAGAAGTGCTAGAATTTCCATTGCTAAATCATGTGGCATTGTGCTTGACCACTGCATCACTTAGCAACGGAAATTCTGGCCCCAATTACCCTCATTAAACAGGTCAAAGTCTTGTAAGTACCTATGTTGATAATTAGCTCTTGTTTAGTCTTCTGGATCTCATCCTTTCTTTCTAGGTGCAATTTCAAGATGCTGGTTGTTACCTATAAAGCCCTACATGGCATACAGCCTGGTTTATTGAGCAACCAGCTGTCTCTTATAACTGGGGTCCCCAACCCCCGAGCCACAGCCTACTACCAGACCATGGCCTGTTCGAAACCGGGTCTCGGGAAAGATGGGCAAATGTGAGTGGAGCTTCACATGCAAACTGAAGTTCCCTCTGGTCACCTGAGTAGAGCTTCGTGCACGAGCCAAGTGCCTGCCACTCGTGCAAGTTGAGCTTTGTGTGTGAGCGCAAGCACCCTCCACTCGCGAAGGTCCATTTGCATAAGTGGAGGGTGCGTGTGCCCGCCACTCACACAAATGGAGCTGTGTACACGTGGCCTGCCATTCACACGTCGTCATTGCCCGCTGGGCCGGGCTGCTAAACTGGAAAGGTTTGGGACCTCTGTCCTGTAACATCTGATCCTGCAGGAATAGCATTTTCCAGGTTCCTTCAATTAAACACTCTCATTTATCAAGACTTGTGCCTTCTCTATAGCACCACCTGCTGCCTAGAATGAATTCTCCCCAAGTTTAATGAATTGTTGTGGTTATCATTGTGAATATTCCATATTTTGTTTAACAGGGTAACTGTCAAGGGGCAAAAAATAATTATTCATCAAATTATCCTGAAAATACTGTTCAAGTGCTTCTATGCAACAATCTTCTCTACACTCGCATGAAACTACAGTGTCTATTATTATAGCTAATTGTTTCTCAACTGTAAATGATGAGGACCATAGCCCAGCATATTTGGAAAATGTACAATATAGTATAAAGGATGCCATAAAAAAGTATGACTAATATTTTCATCTCCTTTAGTTGTACATCTCTATTTGTAATTGGAGGTTCACTGTGGATGTTTTTTTTTCCTTTTAACCACCACCACAACACTGGCTAGCCAACTAGCTTGACCAAGGTAAAGAGTGCCAAAAAGCATACTTTGTTTGCTGGGTGGAGAAAAACCACTGGCACCAGAATATAATCACATTGGGTCTAACCTTTCCAAAATCCCAGAAAAAAATAAATGTTCTTGCCTTATTTAAATGATCTTTAAAATTAACTGCTAATTAACATGCAGAGCCAACCTTACTATGAAGCAATATGAAGTAATTGCTTTAAACATGATTTTCCACTTTTCCGCCTGTATTTTACATTTTTATACTGTAATCTCAAAAAATGAGTAAAGAACAAATGTAATTTCAATGTTCAGATTTGAATAGATCTAAGATCTACAATGCCTTCATTTGACTTGCCTTTCTTCATCTTCTGCATTGACCTCTAGAATTGTATATACTGCTACATCTATGTATGTTGTCTTGACTTCAATACATAAATGGTTTTCTATTGATTTAATTTCCCAAAATAACCTACAGAACTCAGATCTCTTAGTCTCCCATACAAATACTAACAAAACTTGTCTTTATTTAGCTTTTTTCAATATAAGGTGGGTGCTACAATCTGCTCTGTAGATGCTTAATAATATCTACCCCTCACTAACAATAAAAGGGTGGTGGCTCAGTGGCTAAGACACTGGGCTTGTTGGCTGGAAACAGCAGCCCAAGTTTGAGCCGTGAGCGCCACACAACATATGAACTTTCGTCCTCACCCTAGCTCCTGCACACCTAGCAATTCGAAAGCATACAAATGTAAGTACATAGATAGAAAGGTACCACTTTGGTGGAAAGATAATAGCGCTACGTGAAAGGTAACAGCGCTCTGTGATGTCATGCCGACCACATGACATTTGAAATGTCTTCAAACAGCGCTGGTTCAATGGCTTTGAAACACAGATGAGCTCCATCCCCTATAGTTGGCAACGACTAGAGGAATATAATCCGCAGGGACGCCTTTACCTTTTCTTTATACTAACAATAAAGTGGGCTTCCTATAGTGGACTTACCAGATGCTGCTGGTGGATCTGAAACATTGTAGCTTGACTCAGAGGTTCTTTTTGTATTCTGGTCCTTTCCGTCAGATGAGTCACTTTGGTCTCCAATATTGTTTGCTGACCCATTTTGGTCTACAGAAGAAGTTTCCAAACCACAGGTGCCTAGTGGAGACGATCCATTTTCTTTTAAGGAATCTGCGGCATTGTCCAGTTTGTTAGGAGGTTGTCTACAAGATGAGCTGACAAAGCTATGCTTTTCTTCGGACAATAGTAGGGAAGTACCAGCATCTTCAGTATCAACATCTCTCATCTTGGCACAAGTAAAATGATTACAAGAACTCTGCAGGTATTTGTCTGAGGAAGCATGAATAGGGTCCAAGCAACAGCAGTGTACTAATTCCTCCAGATTTTCCGTTCCTGTGAAGAAGTAATTCAAGCTATCGTTCTCTCCCACTTCTAGCGGTTCAGAGAAGGGTGATGCCAGTTTGCTATCAGATTGGCTGACTAAAGGTAAGTAACATTGTCCATGGGATACTTTGTCCATGTATTCATCTTCCATAGGACTCTGTCTAAAGTGGTCATCTTCAGAAATGGTAGTTAGAAACAATGCCGGGAAATTTTCCCTTGATCCGTAAAGTATTTTCTCAGGATCGTCTTTTCCACTCAGGAGATGCTCACATGAATAATGTACCTCATCTGGAAAGCAATATTTGTCAAGATCCAGCAAATAAGTCTCTCCCAAAAGCTGAAGGCCAGCAGGATGCGCTACATTTGTGTTTACAAATGTATCACAAGAAGAATCCTGCAAAGAAAAGAATATACCGTTTCCTATAGTAGTATTAATAATATGTTAAGTAAACCCAGCAAACTGCAGACAAATTGCAACATTTTTTAAAAAAATTCCTATGGCTTAAAGTCAAGGGAGTCTTTGTGGTTTTTTTGTTTCTTATACTTTCATCATTTCCTTTTGACCTTATGTCAACCAAGCAGTTTTACAAATTACAACTTTATTTCACCAGTTAAAGAGTTCTCCGACAAATGAAGATATCAGAACAGAGCAAACCAGGAAAAAACATGAAAAGCTATAAACATCCATAAAGCCTTAGAATTCACCTTTTTCCCTTTTATTTGGTGGCATATTTCCTGAGCCCAGTATTGTAAATCTGCTGGAGGGAAATACAGAAACAGTATTCAGTTAGAGTCTAGCATTTTAGCAGAATATTAGTGAACCACAAATGCAACTATACACATTATGGCTAGCTGTTATTAAAAAATCTTTACAAAAACACTTATAAATATTCAATATTAAAGATAGGATTGAACTATTTATTCACAGTGAACCATCAGATTGAGACATATTCTCATAATAGATATATAACATTAAATTTTCTCACAGAGTGAAGCGCACTTAAAGCATTAATTTCAATAGACTTGTACACTTGCTGTAATTGTGTTCACTGACTTAAGAGTAAGTGAAAAAGATGACACACGTATGCACAAATTAAGAAAGCTTGCATAATAGTTCATTCTTAAATATTGTGGTGTCAATTTGTCTTTAAATATACTTTGCTAAAAATAGTTTGCTTTTGAAGGGTTTGTGGTAAAATGTGAGCTGCAAAATGATTCCCGATGCCCCCCTTCATTTTACAAATGGAAGATGTGTCTATCTTGACAATCTATCCATGACTAAAACAGAACATTCCATATCACTTGGGTCTTTGTTCCATATCATGTGCCATCAATTTATGACTGACTTGCTAATGACCTAGCTGTATGTGGGTGATTGGTTGGCTAGTCTGTTGCAAGGAATATCACATGAATTACCAAAAGAACAATTGTGTGTATATATATATATATATAGTACTAGGAAGAGTTGAAAAGAAAAGGAAAAAAAACAATTGAAGTGCTGCCATTAGCTTAGTTGAGGAAATGGGTTTACTGGGAAACGTATTCTACGGATTTGGTAATACATACATACATACATAAATAATTGGATCAAAAAAATGCTTGCTTTTTATGCGGAAGAATGCATTTATTTATGCCTGTTGCTGAAAGAATGTCATATACAGATTTAATTATTAGACTAAAAAAAGGTAAGAAAATATTATAAAAATATCTTTCTCTTGCCCTAAAATTCTAAATGATACATACAAATTTATCAAATTCAGAAACTACTATGCCTTGATTTGCTCTAGGAGCTACTAGTGTCCTCCCTTTCATTTAGAGCAGGGGTGTCAAACTCGCGGTGTCACATAACATAACGTATCGTGACTTTTCCCCCTTTGCTAAAATGGGGGGGGTGGTGGTGCATGGCCAGTGTGTGACTTATCCAGCCCGTGGGCTGTGAGTTTGACACTCCTGATTTAGAGGATTATTTCCAGAGAGTAGAAGCTACTTAACCTTGACTGACACTCGATTTTGAAATTGAATTCAGGTTGGCCCATAGCCTTAAATCAGCTTCCAATTCAGATGTGAAGCCATTTTGTCCAACTATATTTAGCTGCATCAAACCAGCCTCAAAATCCTATTTTCAGCTTCAGAAAATCTATTGATGATGAGTACGATGGAGACAAATAGCCCTGTTACAGCAATTTCTTATAAGGAGTCCTATTATTTCAGTGGAGGAAGCAAAGTGCAATTACTTGCAATTAAATCTTCCTTTGAAACAGATGTAAATGTTTGTGTGCCTGTCAGACACCCTTCTAGAGCCTGACACACAAGATGATATAAATGTGAAGATCAAAGAACTGGGCAATACTTTCATAATTGCACGCTTCCATTAATTCCATTAATAAAGCACCTATGGGTATAGCACTTTTCATTTAATTTTGGCTCAAGAAATGGCTTGAGAGGGTTACTTCTCAAGTTGTAAGAGGGACAGAGTCCTTAGCTGTAGATCGGAGTTACACAATTGGCAGCCTTACTGTATGTGTCCTTCCCCCAATTTTTCATGCAACACAGACATTATTAAATACATAGGCAGTAATCACAATCAACTCTATTTAATTTAAATTCTAAGTTTAAATATGTCAAACTTGGATTCTGTCCTGCCTGCAGCAATTTCTTTGCTCTGGCCTCACTTTTCCAGTTGCAGCTGCCAAGATACCACCCAAAAGCCAAGTGTGACCTTCAGCCTAGAAAACATTGGACGCTCCTACATACCCGGGTACATTTGTGAAAACTGTCTAAAAGTTAGAACTAAAATGATATATAAAAAGAAAAGTGTAAAAAAGTAATCTGGCTTTTATAATAACCAAATTAAGAGATTTAAATAAAAATGTCTGCTAAATGTAGTTTTTTATAATAATATAAGAAGTCGTTAGGTGTTACGTACCTGTCAGTAGTTTTCCCTTACTTCGATAATATACAGTAAGGATAATTATAGCAGCCAAGGTAATGAGGAGGAATGGAACAATCAACACATAAAATAATTTTTTGTTTTCTGGAAAATGAAAAACTGACAATGAATTATAAAGTTTAGACTCAGGAAATATCATTTTGAATCTACTTTTTTTAAAAAACAAACCAACCTATTTCTTAATCAAATAGTACAGGGAAACATTGCAGTGGTTGACTATTAAATTTCACTGTCTTTCACTATTGAAAATAGAAATATTTTAAATAAAAAACAAAAGGGCAAACTAGAAGCTGGTTATAGTTTACAGCAAATGCAATTTTCAATCTATGCTTGCACTATTTGGGTCCTGCAAGATAATTCACACATACCCTATCCACATCTAAGATTAGCTTTTAGCCATGAATTTTCATGCTGGGAAAAGCAGACACAATGTTAAGATATTTTGAAGGTATTGTGCATGGCCCACCTCATTTTGGAGTAAGTCCTACTATGGTCCTGTCCCAAACAGCTGAGCTATAGTCACAGAAATAGTTTAAGTCAGGGGTGGGTTCTAAATTTTTTTACTACCGGTTCTGTGGGTGTGGCTTATTTTGTGGACGTGGCTTGATGGTCATGTGACAATTCTTTAGGATTTAGCAGAAGTACTGGTCTATCAGGCTTTTAACTGCTTGCAGAGCTGTACTGGTCTACTCATTTGCTTTTGGAGGCACCGGTCTATCTATTTATTTTTGCAGGCACTGGTCTACCCATTTATTTTTGCAGGCACCAGTCTACTCATTTGTTTTTGGAGGCACCAGTCTACCACCACACTGCTTTAACACTGATCAGCTGTAGGGCGGCCCTTTGAAGCTCCACAGCAAGAGTTTAAACACTTTTTTTCCTTCTAGACGATCAGCTGGGACTCAGGAGGCAGCAATAGATTGGGGGTGGAGCCAAATAAAAGGTAAGAATAACGTGGGGGGGACGGGGGGCGCGGGGGGGCAGAACCGGTTCGGTGATGTCATATCGTCTCCGCCACCAGCTTGGCGGAACCAGGCCCAACCAGGAGGAACCCACCACTGGTTCAAGTTGTTGATTATTATTTTTTGAGAGTCCAACATATCTGAACGCATGAGGGGCAGCAGAACAAGAATAGGCTCTATGTGCATATATATTATCCTAGTAGTTTTCAACCTAGCTGGTTCTGTGAAGTAGCCTAGAACAGTGGCCCCCAACGTTTGGGCATCAGGGACTAGTTCCATAGAGAGAGGTTTTTTTCTGTGGACCGGAGGAGTTATGGTTTCATGTGCTGCCTGCATCCTGCTGATGGGGCTTCGCTTATTTGTGCGGCCCGGTTTCTGGCATGCCATCGATCAGTAACAGTCCATAGACTGGGGGTTGGAGACCCCGGCATAGAAGATACTGAGACTTTTTTGGTAGTCTATGCTTAATGATGGCAATTAGGATCATCGCTAAGCAACATAGCCAGGAAGCACAATATTATATGACTGCACCGCTTAGTGGCAACGACTCCAGCACTTCTTATCATTAACCAAATTCCATGCCTTCATTAAGTGGGTTATCATGTGGTCATCTTTTGTAATCTGCTAGTTTCCCCACTGACTAGCTTGTTGGAAGCTAGGAGTTGTGAGCCAGTCACTGGATCTCAATCATACGACTGCAGGGATTTGGTAATAGCCCCAATTATGAGAACTGGCTGTAAATGCCACTCATTCAGTGCTGTTGTAACTTTAAACAGTCACGGAACAAGTAGTTGTTAAATTAACACTACCTGTAACTGAATCTTTAAAACTTACAATAACAGAATGGATAATAACATGTAAATGTATTTTTTTTGAAAAATTGAAGTTTTTCTTTATATCACAGCAGGACATAGATATTCTGAACATTGCTAAATGGCATTTAAGATACAAATTCTGAGAATCAGTGCGTTAACTATTAAAGTTGTGGGTTATGTCTGTCCAATTTAACTTGGTTAAGTTTTTCCCTTTTTAGGCATCTTGTATTCTGATTAAAGTAGAACTAGGCAACCCATAAACCCAGCCCCAATTTTGTTATCCCAGAGAGCAACCTTGGATTATATTGCCAAAAACTGGCAGAAAAAAAATTTCTGATAACAATTTTTTTTTATTTTGCATCTTTAAATCTTTGCAAACAAATATCTATGAGCAAATATCCACTATCTCAACCTGTCCACTACATAATCTGTTGCAGTTCCAATGATCTTCCTGTGATCAGCCTTTGTCAAGCATGAAAGATCAAGTCCACACCTGCAAGTCCAATTAAACTGATTTAATGCTAAACAGCTTATACATAGGAGTCTTCTCAACTAATGGTTAACACCTGTTTGGAGTTAGGTAAGAGTCTAAAGAATTCAAAGGGAGTTGGACTTAAGTCTGCTTGTGTCTATGTAGAGATTCTAGGCTGAGCTCTCTTTTAACTCCACCTCCAGTTTCTGCCACTCCTCCTACATCATTGTCCATTCATCTCCATCTAGTTTATCCATTTTATTCCTCTTCTTCAACTTCCCTCAACTTTGCCAAACACAGTTATTATTTTTCTATGTTGTTTATGGACATCCCATACTCAGGCTCTCTTGAGTTATGTTTGCTTATTTTTCCAGGCTGGGTATTTTCAGCATTTGTGTCAGATAATCCTGTAGCTACCAAAGATTGACCATGCTGGTCAGCTCTGAAGCACACTACAGGTAATCCTATGTACTCAGAAAGTCTTTCTGGTTGGAAAATTCCATCATGCTGTTACTCAGTGCTGCAGTACCAAGGCTGCCCAGCCCAGAACATCCTTGGCATATCCTGAAGGTTGTTCAGGGTGGGAGGTATATTTCAGAGGGATGCAAACCCTCTAACCTGGAAGCATTTCAACCTGCTCCTACAATACAAGACTGTCATGGCTTCAGGCTACCCAAATTTCTTTACTGAGACAAATTGGATGGGCTGTCTGCCTTGACAATGCAATCACCTTAACTCAACAGCCCAAATTCCTTTGTTGAATAGGATCTCCATTACTTCATATAGGGCTGACTGACCTCCGTTTCTCTTTATTTTGTCTCCTGCCCTAGGCAATTCTCATATAATAATTTATTATTATCTAAAGTGGCCCATTGATGTCCACCAAATTCATTCACTTCATTTATGCATTTACAATTTCAAATTGTTCTTGGTTCATGCTTTTCATGTTACAATTGCAACATGTCCTTGTTAAACAAGAAACTGCTTTCAATACTGACACAATCAGTGATTAGATTTTCTTTGGTCTAGTCATGTCATCACATTTAGTTCTATTCACACGAATTCAATATAGTTCCCCAATAATTGGAAGAGTGCCTTCCTGCTTCATTTTCTCCTCATTTGGCACTTAAACTTTACTTCATATTTCAGCCATGCTCATATACATTTGTTGTCAAAATACCAAAGCAATTTGCCATTTCTTTTTTGGAGTTTGATTGTGGAGTTCCTACTTAATAGGCAAATTGGCTTTCCTTATGCCACTAGACCTCTCTACCTATCCTTAGCTCAGTTGTGGATTTTTATTAGTATCACTCTTACCTTTTGGAATTTTATTTATTTGGAATGATTAGCTACCCAACTCCAATTCAACTCTTACCAGCAATGAAACCCAACCAGGAGCTCCTGCTAACATCATTCATAGCATTACTGAAGCTATTGAGCAGTTTACCATATCATGGGATGAAACCAAAACAAAGGGTAACTTTAATTATAGAAATGCCAGAAAATCTTAAAATAATATTACTGTTCAGTTGGTGCTTTCGTATTTACCATCTTCTGAATGTGTTTTCTCTTGTATCTTACAAACTGCATCAGACCAATTATTCCCAGGAATCTTTTCCTCAGTTCCCAAAGCTGTGCAACTAAATTAAATAAAATGGAAAGTGATAAATTATATTGTTTTTGGATGAGACATGCTAATAAAGTAATGTATGTTTTGGAGAACATACTAATAGCATAAAGAGGTAGTGAGGCAATGCTTAATGCAATGACATTCATACCTCATACTGTATTTCCTTTAGTAAATTTTTGTGTTCTTTAGATATGATAGACTCCTGCCAAACTATAAGGTGGACCAGATCAAGAAAAATTCCACAGAAAGATTAGAATTATATTAAAATACCGTAGGTTGTAATAAGAGAATCTTAGAAGCCTGATTATACTTTACTTCCCCTCCCTTTTACATCCCAGTGAACTAGGGAGAATCCTACATATTTTCCAAATACTATCTTGTTTCCCAGGCTTTAAGGAATGTTTTAACCCTCTTTGCTTATATATGATAATTCTTCCTTATTTCCCCCAGAGTCACCTGGACGCTCTACAATCTCTCCCATAATTCCCCACCACATGGGAATGGTATGGTATATCAGGCTATCTGATCTGGAGAGAAGCAGACTGTAGAAGGCTGACATTGATATTATGACAAAAGAGGAAAAAGAAAGCCAATTTCATGTATAATATTTAATATCTAATGAAGTTCAAAACCAAATTTGTAAATATTTATTCCTACATTGTTTAGTCCTGTTAGTCTCACATGGGACTGTGAGAATTAATGATCAGTAAGGAGGCCTGTTGGTTTTCTACAGCAAGCCAATGATTGCATTTGCATATATGGATGCAACACTATGCCAGAATTTTTAAAGCAAGTTTTGTTGAACCAGGTTATCATGACATATCACAGAGTAACATTATGTCATAACAGATGGGTTTACAATAAATTGCATTATGGTGATCCCTAATTGCTACTCAGTTAAAACAATTTAAAAAATAGTTCAATTTTTTAAGGGTAGTTCTTAAATCAGTAGTACCTTAAATCAGAGTTCCCCAACTTTCTGACTTTGTAGACTGGTGGGGGGAGAGGAGATGGTTTCATGCAAGTGGCCAGCAAGTGAGCGCACAGCTCCTTTTGTGCAAGTGGTGTGCATGCACACCTGTTACTCACTTAAATGGAGTGTGCATGTGCACTTGCCTGCTGCTTGCGCAAATGAGGATGTGCATGTACACGCACACTCACCGGGAGTTTTTGCAGCCTAGTTGCAAACCCCTCATGGCCCACTGGTCGGCTGCAGCCCACAGGCTGGGGACCCCTGTCTTAAATGGTCTTTTCATAGTTAAACAAACAATTAATTTTTCAGTTTATTCATTTCATGTTAACTAACAAAATGAAAGGAATGGAAGAGAAATGAATTTCCTTAATTTCAAAGAGTAAACAATATTCCTACTTCCTTTTTGTTTCGTGATCTATTTCTCATTTTCCTCTTGCTGTGTTTCTCACCCTCAGCAATTTTAAGAGATGTGGACTTTATCTCCCAAGGAATTCTGGGAGATGAAGTCTCTACATGGTAAAGTTGCTGAGGGGGAAAAACATTGCCCTACTGCAGGTCTCAATTTTAGATAAAACACAAATACTTAAGAATTGGTGCTGAGAAAAGGAGCAAACGCAGCTATTATTACAAAATTAAAGCAGTTTTAATATGAATATGTTCATGCCACTAAATATGCATGATCAAGTAAGTGAGGATTTCTAGATTCTAATGTTCCGAGACTAATTATTGGCAATAACAAATGATTTCATTTTCTGCAACCAACATCAGTGTTTCTAAATACAATACAACACAGACATCCAAAGATCTGTGTCTTTCTTAGTGCACTGTTAAATGTATATTAAACTTACTTTGTCCAGGCTTTGCATGCATCAGTTGCAGAGGAGACATTAGAAAAATAACCAGTGGGACATGGTACGCACACTGTATTCTTATCTTGCTGTACTGTGGAAATATAACAACACGCTGAGCAGAGCACCACTTCTCTGAAAAGCATCACTTGAAAACAATTTGCTGATAACCAAATATTTAAGATATATTTTTACACACACTGAAGTGTTACTATTTAGAACACTTTTTTAAAATTTAATTTAATTTAATTTAATTTTTTAATTTGATTTATATGCCGCCCTTCTCCGGAGACTCAGGGCGGCTTACAGTGCGTTAAGCAATAGCCTTCATACTTTTGTATATTTATACAAAGTCAGCTTATTGCCCCCACAATCTGGGTCCTCATTTCACCTACCTTAGAAAGAATGGAAGGCTGAGTCAACCTTGAGCCTGGTGGGATTTGAACTTGCAGTAATTACAAGTAGCTGATCTTAATAACAGTGAATTAGTCCACTGTGCCACCAGGACTCCTCAGCCTTTTTGACTATTTGCTTATTGGATAAAATATAACACTGGTTTTTAAATGTTTCAAGGCATTGGAAACAAGCACACTGATTATTTTTGCATGTAAGCAGGTTCATATACACTTTCATGCTATTATAATACCAAGAATGTGCTAAATAATCAACATGATGTTTAAATATTATTTCTACACACTATTCCTCCCATGATAAAACTGTTAACTAACAATCAGACAAAATAATAATAATAATAAAAAAGATATAACATTATAAGATTAATTGAGGCATATCACCCAGGACTGAAATTTACCCCAATTTCAGTGGCATAATTCTACGTATCTAATATTCAGCAATGTGGAAGAAAACCACAC
The DNA here is from genome assembly GCA_012654045.1 of Ptyas mucosa. NCBI lineage: Eukaryota > Metazoa > Chordata > Lepidosauria > Squamata > Colubridae > Ptyas > Ptyas mucosa. Next base: position 8,418,805 of record WNWU01000053.1, on the reverse strand, counting down.
CTCTCCAAGAAGTTTCATTAACAGGACACCTACACTGTCAATCCAGCTCATCAGTAATACAGTACATTCAGCAGGGTTGACAAATAAAATAAAACTTTCAGAGATGTTAATTTAAATCTTACTGGGAAATTTCACTCCAGAACCAGGTGAGCATTTTGTGTTTCGCCGACAACAATCACAGTCTCTGTTCCAATGGTAGCCAGCAGTACAGGCACATTGTCTTTGGAATGTGCTGTTTCCTGGAATCACTTCTATTAAAGCTTTGCCTTTAAATGCAAAAAAGGGGAAAGCAGGTGGAAATGAAAGTTGACATAAAGTTTGTATCATAACAGACACACAACTGAGCATTCTTTTCAAGTGAGGCAATGTTGCTGCTTGCATAATGTACAGATTTCCTCATCTATGACCAATTCTGAATGCTGCCTGTTGCAATTCAAAGTGGTATACCAGGAACAAGTATTAGCTGCTATGTCAAGTATTAAGCAATAATAAACATTCAAATTGTCAATCAATCGTACCGTAAATGAAACTATAGGGAAACAAGTAAATATGTGGTAAGTGGTGAGAATAGAAGAGAGTCTTATGGAAAAACTTGAGTGTTCATGGTCTAGAATTCAATGTCACAGTTGATCATGAAGTTGCTCAATGTTGTAGGAGGTTATAAGGGTCACACAAGAAATCTCTTTATGGAGGCTAAAGGGATGATTTAAATAGAGATGTCCTTTTTCTTGTAGAATTTCAAATAAGGTGCCTAAAGGAACTCATGTAATACCCATCTTTTGCTTGCCTTTCTAAGAAAGACATCCTTACCTAATTAAAAAAAATCACAATATAATTATAGCAGTGGTGAAATCCAAATTTTTTTACTACTGGTTCTGTGGGCGTGGCTTGGTGTGTGTGGTGTGGCTTGATGGGCATGGCAGGGGAAGGATATTTCAAAATCTCCACTCCCACCTCACTCTGGGGCCAGCCAGAGGTGGCATTTGCTGGTTCTCTGAACTACTCAAAATTTCCGCTACTGGTACTCCGAACTACTCAAAATTTCCATTACTGGTTCTCCAGAACCTGTCAGGACCTGCTGGATTTTACCCTTGAGTTATATTCCTGTATTTTGAAGTTGATAAGTGTCCTTGAATTAAGGGCTGATGAAGAACATTCTACAGCAGGAATCCACAAACCTGGGTCATGGACTGGCACTGGGCCACGGTATGCCAGAAACCAAGCTGCACAAACAAATGAAGCCCATTCCGCAGGATGCAGTCAGCACACGTAACCATGCCCCCTCCAGTCCATGGAAAAACCTCTCTCCATGGAACTGGTTCCTGGTGCTCAAAAGGTTGGGGGCCACTGTTCTACAGAACTAAAGGGTATAGCAGAGAGTCAAGGGTATTCTTTCTTTCTGTTTGCTGTATGTTTTGCTTTGGTGAGATGTATGTGTCTATGCTCAGCTCGTGGTCTTGTGTCTTTGAGTTGAATATTTCACTATCGGTCCAAATCAATCCATTTCAGGATGATTTGAAGAGGTTTTTATGGAAAAACTGAATGTTCATGGTTTACTGCAGAAAAAATGAACTAAAATTGAATGTCACAGCTGAGCATGATGTTGTTTAATGTTATATGGGTCTCTTCATTGAAGGTTATGTATTGTATGGGTCTCTTCATTGAAGGTTATGTACTGTAATTTACCATGCTGGTCCAGTACATGATAGATGTTTTCAACTTCTCAATCAAGGGTTAAGAGAATCTAACTGACCCAAACTCAGGATTGGAACCTGGGTCCAAAGATAGGATCTTAACTTTGATGTTCAAACCCCATCTTTTATATACAGTACCTTGACTATGTTATTTATCTCAGACCTCATCAATTTGCCTTCTGGGATATTCTGTTTTGGGACAGGCCACGCTTATGGCAAGATTCTTGTCATCTAAGCAGTCATTTTGTGAGAGTTGTCCTGACATCCTAAGAGATTTTGATTAAAGCTCAAAAAGATTTTGGGACCCCTGTTCTATTGCATATCCCTCTTTTCCACCTCTACCAACTCAAAATAAAAATCTTCATTTGCTCTCCTAAAAGTCATCTCCCTGACAAATGAGAAGCAATATAACCATGTCCATGTGTTTTCCTTACCTCTATCACATATTTTATGAAGAAAGCACTTTTCCTCTTCATTCCAGATGTCCATATACTCATTTGAGCCACAGGGTTTGCATATAGTCTCTGAAAAGGCAGTGCATTTTTTGGCCATGTACTTTCCTGTGAAGAACAACAGAAAAGAGTGATGAAATGTTAAATACTTCAGAATTACCAATATTGGCTCTCTCAGGCCTATATGACTTGCCTTAGGGGAGTCAGCACATGGCAAAATATGGCCAATTATGACTGAATTAGTGGGCTGAACAACCAAAACACATTATAATGCCATCAGTTTAGATGCTTATTACATTATCAGAATCAAACACTTGGTTAATCAAATTGATTTAACAACAGAATTGGACAATTCATAGTGAAGCATGTAGTTAGCTTGAATATGAGGTACTAAACAATCACTGTCTATGTAAAACATGGAATTTCAAGATGTTTTTAATGTACAATCCCCCTGCCTTATCCGCGAGAACTTATACAGTAGATTGTTCAATTATTGTTTTCCATTTGTAATACAGGTAGTCCTCGACTTACAACAGTTCACTTAGTGACCGTTCAAAGTTGCAATAGCACTGAAAAAGTGACTTAAGACTATTTTTCACAGTTATGACCGCTGCTGCATCCCCACAGTGATGTGATCAAAATTCAGATGCTTTGCAATTGGTTCATATTTTTGACGGTTGCAACGTCTTGGAATCATGTGATCAGTTTTTTTGCTTCTGACAAGCAATGTCAATGGAAAAGCCAGATTCACTTAACAACCATGTTATTAATTTAACAACTGAAGTAACGACTGTGGTGAAAAAAATAGTAAAATGGGAAAAACCTCACTTAACAAATGTTTCACTTAGCAATATAAATTTTGGGCTAAATTGTGGTTGTAAATTGAGGACTACCTGTATTCCCACATTTTACCATTATTCATATTTCAAAATTTCAGAGAAAAGGAAGAAATAAGCACACAATGACTTTTCATATTATAACAGAATCTGCCTGGAAGCACCGCAAGTTCTTTCTTGAAGGCATCTTCTGATTGGTTTTAAATGCTGAAGCTATGATTCATTCTCTTTAAATAGCTTATGTGATTCAGAAGCACTGTCTGTTCTGAGCATGACCACCTAGGAGGAAATGGTTCAAAATGAGTTGAGTTCAGATTTTTTTTTTCTAAACTGATTTAACCTTTGAGACTCAAGGTTTTCCCAACTGCTGTGTAGAACCCATATTCCTAAATATCAGTGCAGGAGACATGGCATTGATAAATTAACCAATGCAGAATACACAGCCTGAGGAGATAACTGGCAAGCACAGTTCTGAGTACCCTCTATATTTTCCTTCAAATAATAAAAGTTATTTTTAAATTTTAATTTTTTAACCAGGAATATAAATTTCTGTTAGTTATCGCAATAGGTAAACATTCTACAATTTCCCTTTTCAAATCACCCTGTCAGATTCAACCTGCATATAATGAGATACCGGTAATACTCAGATAGTTACTATACAGATTCCTGATTTTATGAGGAAAAATTGTCTGAATGTGGGTGCAAAATTTGTGGGCTAAGGATTCTATTTTGCCCTCAAGTGGAGCTCTCCCCATACTCAAATTACCTCAAAATTTCACTTTACTATATTGGAATGGAAAGGATTACATACTCCTATAATATTCCTACTAACTACATCTAATTAATTTTAAACATATACAGGTAATCCTCGACGTATGACCACAATTCAGTTCAGAATTTTGGTCCTAAGTAATTGTGGTCATCAATGACCTGACACAAAATTACAACTGTTCTTGGAGTCATTAAGCAAATCACTTGGTTATTTGGTGAGCCATGTAGCCATTAAGCAAATCCAGCATATCCAATGGGTGTTTTTATTGGAAAGACAGCAAAAAAATCATAAATTGGGATAATGTGACTGCAAGAGTCTGCAATAAGTTATAAATGCAAGACAGTTGCCAAGTGTCTGAAATGTGACCACCTTATGTGTGTATGTTTGCTTCTGTATAGGAGTCATAACTTCAAGGACAAGTCATAGATAGTTGTTTTTGAAGTCCGTGGCAATTTCAAACAGTTGTTATACAACAGCTCGGACTGTTGTATAAGTTAGGACTGCTTGTAACTCACTCTTTGAATTTTTGCTCCACAGCTTGGCATTTAAAATCCAAGTGTGGGTTTTACCCTCAAAATGTTTGTACTAGTGGTGGGTTTCAAAATTTTTTCTACTGGTTCTGTGGGCGTGGCTTGGTGGGCGTGGCATAGTTTGGTGGGCATGGCTTGGTGGGCATGGCAGGGGAAGAATACTGTAAAATCTCCATTCCCTCCCCACTCCAGGGGAAGGTTACTGCAAAATCCCCATTTCCTCCTGATCAGCTGGACTCGGGAGGCAGAGAATAGATGTGGGTGGGGCCAGTCAGAAGTGGTATTTACCAGTTCTCCAAACTACTCAAAATTTCCGCTACCGGTTCTCCAGAACTGGTCAGAACCTGCTGAAATCCACCTCTGGTTTGCAGAGTTCTGGTCTCGAGAGACATAAAAAGTGTTATAAGAATGCAATTCACCCCCTCCCTAACGAGACATCAGATTTAAAAATAATAACAATAATAATGAGATTATTCTTTTACTTAAAAATCAATTTTGACTTAGGTGTGAGAAAATTGTTGTTAGCATATTACCTGGTTCACATTTGTCGCAGCATCGGCCAAAATATTCATAATGTTGCTCACTGCTACAGGAAGGCTTGACTTGTAAGTACAACTGAAGAACAGAACAGTAATAATACTTTAGTTGCTTTTAGTTTAAGACATCTTTCAAGGATACCCAAGTTTTATTTCCAATTGTGTTTAAAATATACATTTATATCACTACAATGACACCGGTCTTCGTTAATTTGGTACTCTTCAGGTATGTTGTACAATGATTTCCACTGTATTCCCAACTAGGGGAATAGATGTTATAAATCAACATTTCAGAAGAGCGCAAATTTAGAAACAGCTGTACAGATAGTCCTTGTTTAGTGATTGCCTCGTACAGCAACTGTTTGTAGTTAAATGATATTGAAAAAAATTTCAACTAATGGTCATATTTATGATCTTCACATCTTTCTCTCTCATATATTTGCCATATTCCCTAGTTTACACCCCTGCTGTAAAGCAAAGGAAAGCTGAAGTAAAATTATAAGCACACTTGTAGTCCTGTGATTTTTCACTTAGCAACTGAGTTGTCAATTCCAATTTTGGTCGCTAAACAAGGACTACCTTTATATGAATATATATAATTGATGACTTGTAACTAATTTTGGACCTATTTTCTGTCTTTATGTTTAGGTTTACCATATCTGGGTGGCTAAAATCCAAGTAAATCCTAGATGGCAGCAAAGAGAAACAGTAAACTCTGCTTGCTGCCGTTTACGGGTCATCCAAATTTTTGCAGCGGGATTTATATCCTTTTTGGCTCCTACTCCTCTTGGCCTGCTATTTTAGGTAGTTCCATATAAGGCAGGGGTGTCAAACACGCAGTGTCACGTGACATATCAGGACTTTTTCCCCCTTCGCTAAACTGGGCGTGGGTGTGGCAAGCACGTGACGCATCCAGCCCGCGGCCGTGAGTTTGACAGCCCTGATATAAGGTGTTAATATTAAGGCAATCTGCTTGCATTAAGAAAAGTAATATAACTGCGTAGTGAATATGGAGAAGTTAAACTAATAGCTATGGTCATATGAAGAATGGGCAGAAAAAGTGAGAAAACACATATAACAATGTTGTGTCACAACCTACTGTAGCAGCTCAAGATAGATTAAACCTAGAGGGTTTTTAAAAAGTAGCATTTTCAAAACATATTTGTTTTATCTTTGGATGTCTTTAGTCAATCACTTTTGAAATACTACACAAAAACTTGAATTACCACTTTGCTAGACATATGGCATGATGCTTCTATTATACACATCTATCTTTTTATCTAAATTATGTTCACACTGGGGAGAAAATATAAAAAAAGCTTCTTCTGACAGTTCCTGCTTGAAAATTGAGTAACTTCCAACGTATACAGTTCTTTTAAGTAGATTAAATCAGTATTAATACATGCTTCATAGAGTTTCATTTCATCAGAAGATAATGCAAGGGAGATGGGGAATTTCCCAATTTTCAGAAGTTATAATCCACTCCCTTCTAACCATGATAATTAACCAACTATACTTTTGTGATACTTTGCAGTAGTAGTCTGCAACTGTTTGAACAACTTACTCAAATAGTCACACCATCAATGTACCTGGACTTGGTTAAAAACTAATATACAAATTTAATCAACAAATAAGGCAACTCCTTAGCAAAATTTATAACATAACAAAACAGATCTAATTTTATTGAAGCAGACAATCTTTTATGTAAACTCTGCAGAAGGGCTCAGTTGTGTAACTTTCCCCTTTCCTAAATACAGAGTTTATATACACAAGGGCCTCCACAATCTCAGTAGGCTCTCACAAAAATAGTAATTCCAGATTTCAAATCTAGGAACATAATTGAAATTTGTATAGTCATTCCTAATCCTCCTCCCTATGCACCTCAATGCTCCATTACTGGAGATTGTCCAGAAAAAGTTGAACAGCCAATTGCCTGAGATGGTATGAAAATCCCTCCCTGGGCCCTATGATTTTCAACATAGAAATGGAGCATAGTGAAGTGTGATTCTAGTCAGTGAATAGGAGTTGGAGGAAACAAGATGTTATTTCATAGATATTTTTTAGAAACCAGGATGATATCAAAACAACAACACATGGACAATAAACAAATGATGAAATGATGTAACCATGTCATGATATCATACTGTACAGCAGGGGTGTCAAACTCAAGGCCTGGGGGCCGGATCCGGCCTGTGGGTACTTAGATTTGGCTGGAAACAGAGAAGGACCAGCCCACTGTGCTGCTGTCAGTGAAAATGGAGCTCAGGAGGGCCGCACATGGCCCTCCTGAGCTCCATTTTCACTGGCAGAGGGTTGCTGGAGGCCGTTGCAGCCGAAAACGGACCCCAGGAGCCTGTTTTTGCTGGCAGAGCGTTCGGGCCACCACAAATGCCCCCGACACAATGTCGAGATGGCTATGCCCCCTGCACACCCCTCCGAGGTCAAATACAATCCTGACGTGGCCTTCAATGAAATTGAGTTTGACACCCCTGCTGTACAGGTAGTCCTCAATTTACAATCGGTGGTTTAGTGACCATTCAAAGTCACAATGGCACTGGTGAAAGTGACTTATGACTGTTTTCACTTACAACCATTGCAGCATCCCCATGGTCGTGTGATCAAAATTCAAATGCTTGGCAACTGAGTCATATTTATGATGGTTTCAGTATCCCAGGGTCATGTGATCACCTTCTGACAAACCAAGTCAATGGGGAAGCCAGATTCACTGAGCAACCATGTTACTAACTTAGCAACTGCCGTGATTCCCTTAACAACTGTGGCCAGAAAGGTAGTTAATGGGGCAAAACTCACTTAGCAACTGTCTTGCTTAGCAACAGAAGTATTGGGCACAATTGTGTCCATAAGTCAAGAACTATCTGTAACTATATAATATCTACAACAGTTAGCTAGACAAAGGAATTATTATTAAGAAAAGTAGTTATTATTTAAGAAAACAATTGAATTTATTCTGATGAGATTACCTAGTTTGGTAATGAAATGTTTTCAAGAAATCTACCAAGCTCAGATAGTACTACTAAGGACCCCATATTTTATTATTTATAATTAAACTCAGCTCAATTTCTAAAGAACAAATGGCAGAGAAAAAAATATTCAATGCAACAATTCAGTAGAAAAGGGGCTAAGAAAGCATAGACTGTCATGGATATTCGATTCAACATAAATCTATTGAAGTTATATCAATAGGACAAAGGCTGTGTCCCATTGCAATGTGGTGGCATATCATGCTGAGCCATATTTTTCTGGATATCCCAATTGATTTACCACTATTAGGATTAATTAAGCATATTCCACCTGTCTTATGTGATAAATGATTTGCAATAAGATATGCAATCATCCTAGGGAATTTTTAAAACAAAGTCGGTAAAATAGCAATAAAACAATCGTATCTTCAGTACAAAGGTTCATCATATCCAGGCAAATGGGTAGGAAGCTGTTACAAAGAGCTGCGGCAGCCACAGAGAAAATATGTCTCCAAATACTCAAAAGATGACAACGTTAAGAGAAAGAGAATGGAGCATGCCTACCCTATCCAACTAAAGAGATACTCTTAAGAGAGAGGAAATCCTGCAACATGCACTTTTTTCACTCAAGAAATGGGTACTTACAAAGTTCGCATTCATAAAATGTGGTTTTGAAAAAAAAATCATGCTTTGTTCAGTCTGAAAGTTCCTCTTTATTGGAGAGATTTAACAATGACTTAGAGGTAAACAAGGGCAAAGTCCTTTACTTTAAGGAACAATTTGCAAAACTCCAAAGAACACAGAGTCAAATTGTAAAGAGTATCAGAAAACCTAAGCACACTCAAACCAGTTCCTTTTTCTTTTCTTTTTTTAGTATTATAGTAACTCATAAACCTATTCTCCAAACTTTTATAGCAAAAGGAAGTCTTGTTGCTACATGTTTTAAACTACCCTCCACCTTCTTTGAAGATAAGTTTTTGTATAAGAAATCCGTTTACTTCCTTGATAGACAGGCCACAATAAAGTGATAAAAAGACTATTTTCACTTTGTATTATGATGAACAACCATACCCCCTCCAAAAAACCCAACCCTTGCCCCTTACTTATCTTAGTGAGTTTATTGCTGGACTTTTAATGTTTTATAGTATAACACAGTACATAAGTACACTAATGCATTGCAGTATAAATATTTATAACCAGGATAAAGTTGCATTTAATTCAGTGGGACTTATTTCCAGCTTAAGCATGCCCAAAATTCAGTTTTCACTTCTAAACCAAATTCATTTTTTGCCTCTGCAAGAAATGCTTCAGTTCAGCTTTATTTAGCAGTGGGTATATTTAGTAATAAACAAACCAGAAACATTTTAGCAATGTTAGTGGAAATAATATAATGGTTCTACTAGAGTTCCCTCTGTTTGTGCAGTCTGGCTCCCTTCTCCCCTCATACTAATTTGCTTCACTATTTTACACACACAAACACTCTCTCTCACATGTACCATTTTGGGACATGCATCCAATAACAGGCCCCTGAACATAGTATAAAATGGTTCAAATAAAAAACAACCAAAGATAAAATGCATAATAGCAATAGCACTTAGACTTATATACCGCTTCATACTGCTTTTACAGCCCTCTCGATGTGGTTTACAGAGTTAGCATATTGTCCCCAACAATCTGGGTCCTCATTTTACCCACCTCGGAAGGATGGAAGGCTGAGTCAACCTTGATTGATAAATTCATCAATTGGTATCAGAGGAGGAAGAAATTAGATGAAATATATAAAACATGCATAGATTAATCATAGTTTTTATTACCATAGAAGAAATTGCCCAAAAGAGTAAAATCTTGTAAAATGTTACTTTTAAGTGGGCTACACTCATGCTTCCATATGGGATACAGCTGTTTGCAAAATCTGTCAGTCAGAATCCTGGATAGCACAGATCATTTAGAAAAATCCTAACTTTATACCCAATACTATTCTTCCCCCTCTGTCCGGCACTGTCATAAAAATACACACCAAACTTAAGGAAGTCAGTACAATACGAAATGACTGTATCAGCAGAATCCAACTAACTACTTCTAAAAGGATTTTTCAAACGTATTTTAAAAATTACCCTGTTTCCCCCAAAATAAGACATCCTCTGATAATAAACCCCAATTGGGCTTTTGAGCGCATATGCTAAAATAAGCCCCCCCTGAAAATAAGCCCTCCCCCAAAATAAGCCCTTTCTGAAAATATTTATCCACATGCGCAGCCGGTCCCCACCACTTCCTCTGGTTAGGGTTAGGGAGACAGAACTGGAAATCAAGTAAGACGGCAAAAGGAACCCTGTCTTGGTCCACACGCTCCAAAATGATAAGACCTCCCCAAAAATAAGGCCAAGCACTTATTTCGGGGTTAAAAAAATATAAGACAGGGTCTTATTTTGGGGGAAACACGGTATTAAAAAATATTGTCATGTGACAAAGCAAAGAAATTTTGGAGTAAGATTCATATTTTAATTCAGAAAATTCTTAACATGAAGATGAAGATGAAACCAGAAACTTTTCTTTTGGGTTTAATGGAAAAAGACTTGGGGGAAAAAAATTGGAACTTTGATCTTACAGTATATGTTGACAGCATTAAGACTACTGTACGCACAAAAATGGAAGGACATTTCGATTCCCACCTTGAACGAATGGCTACAGAAGCTGATAAGAGTTGCCAGAAATGGCTAAATTGACCGTTTTGATCAAAGAAAAAAAATATAAGTATTGTTGGAAGAAATGTCCATCTGTGTTCAGTTCCAAGTGGAAAGAAAGACACTGGAAATATGTAGACTGCTTGGACAGATGATTTAATGGTGGACAGGACCACATGGTTTGAGGTCCTGGGCAAAAAGAGCACATGGGTGAAAGAGGGAGAGAGATTTATACCGTCTCTTGGGCCCTTCCTGTTTCTGTGTAAGAAATGTATTCTGACTGGTTGTCAGACTCCCATGGGGCCATGCAAGGGTAACTTTGTAGATTGTCTTGAGTGGCAGGCTTGGTTGAATCTTGCTGGGTGATGAGGTAATGAAGCTAATCCTATCATGTCCTGAGGGTGAAGATCTTAACCCCATCACCCTGGAGCTGAAATGGGAGGGGGGCCCAGGGAGCTGCTTTGTCTTTAAAAACATGTTTCTCCTTTAGGGAAAATATAATATTCTGCCTTTTTAATATTTCCTAGAATATTTCATTTTCCTAGGAAAGGGGTGGGTGCTAACTTCCTACAGCACTTTTGTTGCTATATGGAGACCGCTTCTGGACTTTGTGCTTGAAGTGGGAAAAAAATGAAACTTTGATTTTGGGTTTTACTGATTAGACTGATTAGTTTTTATAGAAACAGTTAGTTTATATTATTATGGAAAAGTAAACAGTTGAGGTTCGATGTTAATGCTTTATTTTACCGCACAGAGGGAGTCGGAAGTCAATGGGTTTTTTTTTCCCCTCCTCCCCCCACTTCTCTTTCCCCTTCTCCCTCTCACTGTGTCTTATTTGCTTTTGCATTTTATTCCAAAATCTAATGAAAAGTTGAAAGAGAAAAAATATTTTAAAAATTATTAATCAATGTCACTTAAATTGGGCATCCACAGGCCACTAAAGTTACTTTTCGCTCAGTTGATTGTGAGCAAGGCACATTATTGATAGAGGATAGAGTTGCACTATTCCTCCTTTTCTAAGGGAAATAAAATCTGACCAAGCAATCTAGGGAGTTTCCATGGATCTTTTGATGGACCGATGTGAGCCAATAATGTTGTAGATTATTTTTTTTTATAATACTAAGATTGTTTTAAAAGCTGTTTGTTTAAACTCCACCTGTTGTGTGAAAGTAACCATATCAATTTGAAGTTAGCAAGACACAACCTGTTGTGATAAGCAGTTGCAAGTACCAGATGGAGTATAAAAATCTGGCACCTTTAAAGCATACAAATAATTAGTTGTTCAGATGATTCATTGTTTTCAGTTTTGTCATTAGATAGTAAAGGTCCATAAATTTTGAGGTTGTTTTTTTTAATAAGGGTTTGGTGGAAGACTCTTAGTTTCTTAGTTACACTGGATATTAGCTATTAACCAATGGACCCTAATAATTAGCCCAAGTAGCTTGACTGTAGATTGAAAAACTAGTTTTGTTATTCATTGGTCTTTACCAAATATTTATATAAATATAATATTTATTCAAAGAACAATACACTGTTGGGAAAATATAATCCTCTTCCTATCTTTTTTAAAAAAAATATTTATCAATTTTTTCCCCTTAAACATGCATAGGTGCTTAATGAACAGTGTATTGTTTGAATCATTTTAGGTTTAGAAAAAAATAATAATAATTCTGATAGTAATAATAATGATCAATTTACTTTATGCTCAATATATGCTATACATGCTATATAATATATTACAATTAACATGTAGATGTAAATGTTAGAAGTTGAAAGACTATTATCAGATATACCTGAATAGTACTATTATTGTTATTAGTATTGCGCATAAAGTAAATTGATCATTATTACTATTATTGTTTCAACTATTATAATTAATATCAGAATTATTATTTTGTAAACCTAAAATGACTCTTCTTATCTTTCTGAATGAGAATGGTAGCAATAGATGAATATCATTACAGGTAGTCCTCGACTTATGACCACAATTGAGCCCAAAATTTATGTTAAGCGAGCCATCTGGATCCATTCCAGTCGGGTTTCAGGCCCGTGTACAGCACGGAAACGGCATTGGTCGCATTGGTAGATGATCTCTGGAGGGCTCGGGATAGTGGTTGCTCCTCTGTTCTGGTCCTGTTAGACCTCTCAGCGGCTTTTGATACCATCAACCATGGTATCATGCTGCGCCGGTTGGAAGAGTTGGGGATGGGGGGCACCGTGTTACGGTGGTTCTCCTTTCTTTCGGACCAGTCACAGTTTGTGTTGGCAGCGGGGCAGAGGTCGACCTCGAGACACCTCATATGTGGGGTGCCTCAGGGGTCGGTCCTCTCGCCTCTTGTTCAACATCTATGTGAAGCCACTGGGTGAGATCATCCGTGGCTTCGGGGTGAAGTACCACCAGTACGCTGATGACACCCAGCTGTACATCTCCACCCCAGGCCACCCCAGTGATGCCCTTGAAGTGATGTCCCGGTGCCTGGAGGCCGTGCAGATCTGGATAGGGAGGAACAGGCTCAGGCTCAACCCATCCAAGACTGAGTGGCTGTGGTTTCCGGCATCCCAATATAGTCAGTTGACACCATCACTGACTATTGGGGGCGAGTCTTTGGCCCCCACGGAGAGGGCTTGCAATTTGGGCGTCCTCCTGGATATGCAGCTGTCCTTGGAGGAACATCTGACAGCTGTAGCCAGGGGGACTTTTTATCAGGTTCGCCTGATCCGCCAATTGCGGCCCTTCCTAGATTGGGATTCCTTGTGCACAGTCACTCATGCTCTCGTCACCTCTCGCCTGGACTACTGCAATGCTCTCTACATGGAGCTCCCCTTGAAGAGCACCCGGAGGCTCCAACTGGTCCAAAATGCGGCTGCGCGGGTAGTTATGGGAGCTGCATGGTGCTCCCACAAAACACCTCTCCTGCGTGAGCTGCACTGGCTTCCAGTGGTCTTCCGAGTGCGCTTCAAGGGGTTGGTTATCACCTTTAAAGCGCTCCATGGCATAGGACCTGGATATCTTTGAGACCGCCTGCTGCTACCGATGGCCTCCACCGACCTGTACGCTCCCACAGACAGGGCCTCCTCGGGGTGCCATCAGCCAAGCAATGTAGACTGGTAGCCCCCAGGGGGAGGGCCTTTTCTGTGGGGGCACCTGCCCTCTGGAATCAGCTGCCCCCAGAGATAAGAAGAATCCAAGACCTCGGTGCCTTCCGCTGTGCCCTTAAAACCTTTCTTTTTCAGCAAGCCGGGCTGGTTTAACGCATTTTTAAAATGTTTTTAATAGATTTGTTATTGTTTTTTAACTATGGGGCCAAACGCATATATCTCTTTTTAACTGTAATTTAATGTTTGTATTTATGTTTTTACTTTGGCTGTGCACCACCCTGAGTCCTTCGGGAGAAGGGCGGTATATAAATCTGATAATAAATAAATAAATAAATTAATTAATTAATTAATTAATTAATTTGTTAAGTGAGTTTTACCCCATTTTACAACCTTGCTTCCCAAAGTTGTTAAGTGAATCACTGCAGTTGATAAGTTAGTAACCCGGTGGTTAAGCGAATCTGGCCTCTCCCCATTGCTTGTCAGAAGGTCACAAAAGGGGAACACATGACCCCGGGACACAGCAAAGGTCATAAGTATGAACCAGTTGCTAAGCCTCTGAATTTTGATCACACGATCCTGGGGATGCTGCAAAGGTTGTAACTGTGAAAAAAGGTCATAAGTCACTTTTTGCAGTGCTGTTGTAACTTTGAACGGTCACTAAATGAATTGTTGTAAGTTGAGGACTACCTGTACCCTTTTTTATTACAAGTGACATACAATGGTCTTGCTCAAACTATGACATGCTATTATGATGCCATCAAGCTCCAACTGCAAAGTCGGCTCTTGAACTCAAATGGATGAGCAGAATGACAGCTTTTATCACTCCTCCACCATCAATAATTTTTTAATCTTTTTAAATTCTTAATGTGTGTAAATACAAAACAGAAGTGAAATTTGGTGGAGTTAATCTTTTGGAGTTAATTTTAGTTTTGATAGGAGGTTCCATTTTCAAGCCAAAGGACTTGCTTTCCGTTCACTGGAACTTCAGCTCTGTCTTTCTCTTTTTTTTTAAAGGCTGGGAAAGAATAATAGCTATTTCTTCCACACAATATTTGCATCCAGTACCATGCTCTGTTAAAGAACTGATGAGACATGCACAACTGCCATATATACTTGCATATAAGCCAACCTTGATTTTTTAACCCAAATACATGAAAAATGTGCTACCTGCAGATAAGCTGACCCTCAACATTTTCTATGTTTTTTTCATAATTTTGCAAGAAATTTCCCACCCACAGATAAGGCAAGCCCTATTTTGGGGGTTATTCTTGGTTTATCTGCACATACAGTTTGTCCAGTACATTTAGTGACCATTTGAAGTTACAACAGCACTGAAAAAACTGACTTGTGACAACTTTTCATACTTATGACCATTGCAGCAACTCCAAGATCACATGATCAAAATTTGGATGTTTGACAACTGACTCATATTTATGACGGTTGCCTTGTCCCAGGGTCATGTGATCACCTTTTGCGAGCTTCTGGCAAGCAAAGTCAATGAGGAAGCCAGATTGACTTAACAACCGTGTTACTAATTTAACAATTGCAGTGATTCACTTAACAACTGTGACAAGAAAGGTTTATAAAATGGAGCAAAATTCACTTAACAAATATCTCACTTAGCAACAAAAATTTTGGGCTCCGTTGTGGTCGTAAATCAAGGACTACCTGTATATACAATACTTCTCAAAGACTACAAAACAATGGATTATGCTTAATTTTTTTTAAAACAAAACTGCAAAGTTCAAGTCTGGATGACTACTACGTGATAGCAAAGGCCACAACTCTATCCTACCATCTGATTGCTACTTGGATTGTTGCAGCTTAGATGTAGTGTCCTTCTAATTCCTTATTGCATCACTAAAGAACCTTTCTTCAATTCCGAGAATGGTTTTGTAGCCATTTTAATGTTTTATTTAACTTAAAGTAGAAGAACAAATATACTGTAGTCATGTCACTGTAGGGAGTCTGCTTGAAATGCACATTGCTAGGATAGTAACTTAATCAACTTTCTTCTCACAATATAATAGTAAAGTGGGATCACAGGTTAAAGAAAATCCCACTTTTCCCCTTATGTTTCATTCCTTATGTTTCATGTTTCATGCCTATAAATTTTACTTTCATATATCTTTCATTTATGAGTTATATTTATTTAATAAGACTGAAAAAAATGTAGCACTAGCAAGTAAGGATTGCCTATTAAGAAAAAGAACCTGAAACATAAAATATTAATTGTATTCACTGTCACTACTTTAATCAATATTAACTGTAATTAACCATTTGCCTAAGCGTAAAAGCTGTGTTCTGTTTCTTTCATCCAAAATCCATATTTTCACGAACCCTTAAAAACTCAGGAGCTGGCTTAATTTAAATAAAACATTTCATTTTCTCAGATATGACCTAAAAGAGACTCTGCTGCTCCACACATTCACTTCCAGGTCTATAATTCAAAACAATTCTTAAACCATGAAGGAAATGGTTTTCATGATGTCAACTTTCCAATGAAGCGTTTTTAACCACATCACAAATTTCCATCCCATAAAGCAAATATACAGTTAGGAAATGCAGCAAGCTAAAGCAAAATGAAAAAAAAATCACTACTTCTCTTTCTTTTTTTAAAAAAAATGAAGGATGTGAAAACTTTAAAATGGTTATAGTGTGAGGGAATCAATGTATTGGGAAATGACTTCGTATAATACCCTATAAAGATAGAGAAACTCATATTTAAATAATTTAAATAAAAGGTCAAGGTAAAGGTTTCCCCTGTTCAGTCATATCCGACTCTAGGGGGTGGTGTTCATCTCCATTTCTTAGCTGAGGGAGCTAATATTGTTATCTTCCCACTGAAATGGTACCTATTTAACTACTCGCATTTGCAAGCTTTCCAACTGCTAGGTGGGCAGGAGATGGGGCAAGAAAGGGAGCTCACCCCATTGTTCGGCGCTCAGGTGTTGAACCTGGGATGTCAGCTTTTCAAGCTCAGTGTCTTTAATTGCTGAGCCACTGCACCCCCTTAAATCATCTAAGTATCTGTAGTTAACTGAAAAGTTTAAAAAATGAGTATGTTCCAAGTTCCATTTTTTTAAGGAAAATTAAGCACACGTTTCTATCTTTAGTAGAATAAATCTATTTCAACTACTATATGAATTTACAGGATTAAATGCTATAGTGTAGTGATGGCTAACCTTTTCCGGACTCAGTGCCCAAAGTGCACAAGTGCCTGAACCCCACAAATGCAATGCGTGTGCGGCCCCCGTGCATGTGCCCCTCCCCTCCCACACACCCCACATGCACCCCCACATGTGCCCCCGCACATGTGCCCACACTGCCCACTTGTACCTCAGCCCCCGTGCATGCATGCCTACCCACATGCCCCCATCGCCGTGCATGCGTGGCAGAGACCCAAAGACCAGCTGGCCGGTGGGAGGCGCAAGCACATGCAGGGTGGAGTAGAACTGGAGCGACGGCTTATGTGCCATCAGAGAGGGTGCTGCGTGCCCCCTCTGGCACAAGTGCCATAGGTTCGCCATCACGGCTATAGTGCTAAAGAATCGTAACACAAACACTCTAATTTCTTTTAAACCCAGTTTGTTAAATGTCATACTGATTATGGTTCACATAAAATATTAAAAATGTTTACAAGCTGAGCACACATATTTTGCTAAGCCAAATACAAAGACAAAAACTCAATGCGCCCTGTGAATCCAGCTTTTGATTAAAGAACAAGCCCACTCATTGAAGTGGGATTTGTTAATAAGTAAGCATGAATAGAATGTCTTAATTTTAGACAAAACTTCTATCCATGCTTGCTTATTAAGAAACCCCACTGCATCTATAATTTACTTAATGATAAGTGGCAATTAGGGTAGCTTCTTTCAGAACAGATAAATTTCACTTGTACACAAGGCAGTAGTGGATGTAACGAAGCTGTAATATTTATTCCAAAAATACTACAATTCATGTTATTTTGTAGAAATTTTAAGTTGTAGAAGCAAAGGTACAAATGATTTTAAAAGAATGTTTAGTTAAATTTTTAGCAGTACCATTGTTAATTTTTATGATTAAATAAGCAGTTTGATATTTCATTCAGTTGTATGAGCCTCATCAGATTGAGAGCCTCTTTGGTCTAGTATAGTGGTTAGACTAGAAACCCGAAGACTAAGATTTCTAGTCTCACCTTGGGCACAAATCCTGGCAGATGATTTGGTTGGCCATTTTTGGTTGACCTGAAAAAGGTGGATCCTGCACTTGTGGGAAAACACTAGGGGATAGAGACTATCACACATTTCAGGAATAATAATATTTCAATCAGAAAAATAATTTTAGAGACAAACTGCTATAAAACATTTTATTCCCATGGAACCATCCTGGTATTTACAGAAGTAGAACCAGTACAATGTTCCCCTTGTATCTCAGATTTTGCTGATTTTAAACCTATCAGAAACTTTTTTTTTCATTGCTAATTTTCTTTCTGAGTTTTTTTCAGTTCCATTATCTTTTTCCTAATAACATTTCTAGTCACTGAATTTTAACTTAATCTATGGACTGTTTGGAAGCTGGCGTGAAAATATTCTATCTTTATGTTTTAACCTTGAAAATATAAATTTCATTTAAGTCTGTATGTGTGTTTACACACACATGTATAATGTATAGTCCATGAAAACACATAGAGAAGAAAGAAAATTACTGGCAATTACTTTTTTCAGAACGAAAAGGTGGAGAGGCCCACCAGAAGAGTAACTGTCCACTGGCAGATTGTGAAACTCTGCAATCCAGACTATTTGCAAGTGTTACCAAGATATCTTAGTCTGGACAGGATTATTTTAAACTGGTTTAGAGTCAAGCCAGCATGAACACAAGCCAGAAGCAAGTTCAACCACAACCCTCCACTAGAGCACTCTGATTGCCATAGAGTTGACTGGGGCTACCAACCATGGGAAGATGGACCTATGTGTGACACATGGATCAATACTTCCTCTCCTCTTATTTAACATCTACATGAAGCTAAATGCCAGCATGGAGTTAGGAATCAATAGGCTGAACAAGAAATGTGGTGGAGATTCTGCCCATTGCCTAGAGCTGTAAGGGCCTGAACTCAATCCTAGCAAGAGAGAGTAAGCTTTGGATGAAGAAGCTTTCCAATTCCAGGCACTCTCTGTCTTTGGTCTTTAACAGAGTTGCGCAGAGCTAGTTTGCAATCTGGGGACTTCTGGAACTCACATACTAGAGCAAGTGAAGAGCAAGTGGCAGCCATATGTAGGAGGTCTTTTACATTGTGCACTAGTTTCTGCCTTTTCTGGGTCAAGAAACTTTGTAAATCATTACTCACACTTTAGTCACTTCACAGTTGGATTACACAATTACACTCTACATGGATTGTCCTTGAGAATCACCAAGAAACTTCAAGTGGTCCAGGTATGAGAGACACGTAGCTTGTATATTTAACATCTCTGCTCCAAGACCTGAATTGGTATCGGTTTATTTCAAGCTGTTGGTTACCAACTTTAAAGACCTTCCATGTTTCCAGAGTCAGGATATCTGTGGGACCACCTTCCCTGTGTGGTATTTGCTGTCATTTGAGATCTGGAAGAATAGGTTCCCTACAGATTCTGACTCTTTTTGGAAATGCCATCTGCAAGGATCCCATAGTTAAGCTTCAAGAGTTACTGCACCAATTCTCAGGAACAGATTTTTCCAATATCATACATGCCCTGCTCCTATTAATTTTCTGTAATGCAACAAACACCTGGTTGCTTCAGAATGACTTCAACATTTGAAAATATGTTTTCCTTTTTAGAAACTGAAGGGATATGAGTTATGGCTGTTCCTTGATATTTGAGTATTCTGTGTAAATACTCGGTATTTGAGTATTCTATATTGTTACATCTTTGTTGTTGTTTAGTTTTTAACCTTTTTTTAAATTGAAGGTTACCCACCCAGGTGGCTTTGTGCCTAAGGAAGGACTAGAACTCTCTATCTCTTGGTTTCTAGCTAACTACACCACTGATTCGCTATATTATTATGTGCAGGATGAAAAAAATATTTTAAATGTGCTCAACTAAAAAGGCTTTCCAATTTTAGAAAAATCACTAATTATAAGCATACCGCTAACAGTAGTAGTAGCAAGAGCTTTCACAGTTTTGTTACGCTATATATTTATTACATCATTAAAACTGTGTTGGCAACAGGGGTCTTAGTCTACATTTTAAAAATTGCCAATCCAGAGAAAAACATCATTCTTGCATAATTCTGCACCACAATTATTATTAATACAAAATATTTCTTCACATGCTTTGCTTCACCGGTACCTTCATTTTTGCACTTAAAAAAACATGTGACTTTGCTTACACCTTTTTGAATTGATTTATTTTTTCTCCCTTCCCTTTTCCAAAAGTACAATTAAAATACATGGAATAAAAAACAATATTGTTCTTCCCACTATCTATAAAAAAGAATGAGGAACTTGTTGTCAGGATGTGGTTGAATCCAAAGATTTAGTAAGACTCAGGGAGGAAGTATTGACTTGAATTGCTGACAACACATTCAACTGTACTGATTAATACGAAGACATTTTGGGAAGCCATAAATTTTGGTACCCTTATATATTCAACATCAAACAAATAAAAGTCATTCTCTCTTCTTAATCCAATGCAAAAAAAAAAAAGCATACTGGGACTCATGTTTCATCCTTGACCTTGAAATCAAAAAAGTATAATGTGGAGTTATTCATGAGTTATTCTGGTTGTCATCTCTTGTCTCAGTTAATTGTAACGCCAAGGACACTGACTGGTCTAAGACCTAACATGTAAGAGAACATGTTACAGAGCTTAGTGACATACTCTATTACACATTATTTACTCTTTCTCTCACAGTTTTTACAACTGCTGTTGCATGTTTTTCACTATTTGACACAATCCAACTGCAACAATTATGTCTACAGTACTGCACCTTAATTATATCATTACTAACTGTACCTTAATTCTAAGGCTTGATTAATAGAGTATGGGGAGTGGAATTTAAAAGGCTGGAATCCTTTTCTGTCACTATAAAGACCCATAGATTAAAGTTGATGTTCTACTGTGGATTGTTCCATTCTGTATTGCATATGATTATAGTATAATACCGGTACAAACCAATGTATACAGAATAAAAATAATGGAATTATGCCTTTCTGTTCTTATATGGATAAAATAAAATAAACAACATGACTTATTTGAGATGATGGTTTTGGGCATAAGGGGGGGAGCAAAGAATAAAAATAATAAGAGATGTGCAAAGATCTACATTCAAAAGGCAAAATGTAACTCAGAATGTACCTGGTCACACATGTATTTAAAGTGGCTGTAATGTACACTGGGCTCATGTACATGCCCTCTGCTGGTGGCATACAATTCCAGGAAAAAAATCTTTTGGGTTTATAATGTTCTCAACACATTCACAGATGCTCCAAATCATGCTTTGCCTTTTGAATATATATAGAAAACAGTGTAATTACACAATAGTAATTATAGTGATTTTTAAGAATCCCAAGGTGAAATGTTGCGATCTTGATATTCATTGAATTTGCTTTTCTTCTTGTAGACCTATCATTACCAAACATCACTAAAACATCATCAAAGTACTGTCATATTAGCTAGATTGGCAAGCAAATATCTGCAAGAAAAACACGCAGCTCAATGAATCCTGCCATATCCTTGAGTCTTCAAAGCACTTCATTCACGTTATATGGTCTTTCCAGAACAATATTTATTGGTCCAGTATTGACTCTTGAAAGTATAAGAGTATGTAGGTCAATATACATTCTCCCCTTACTAGAGAGATTGCCAGGGAGGACAGAGGACTTTTATATAGGCTTTCTCCTCCAAGACTCTAATCCGGCTATCATGCGTGCAGTGGCAAAATTTTGTGTCGCTGCAATAGCCACAAGAAAAAAATTGGTTACCGAATTATAATATCAACTGGTGCCAATATTTTGAGATCTATAACGATACATTTACCCACATACTTACAAGCATGTAAATTAGGATTGAGATAATTAATTTTTATAACAGATGTTATTTACAATTAATGTCAGAAGTAATTTTAATTCATTGTATGTCTATTGCTGGTCGATGACCGTAATAAAGTTTTATTCTATTCTTGAAAGTATAAGAAATACTACTAAGATACGTTACAGGTAGGTGGCTGCATACGATTTATAGTTATAGGCAGTGGTGAAATGTAAAATTTGTTACTACCAGTTCTGTGGGTGTGGCTTGCTGAGGGGGTTAATATGACTGTGGGCGTGGCCAACTTTTTTTTTTTGACTTTTAAAACCATTTTTTCTTTTGAAGAGGTTGTTAAAAAAATGCTTTTAAAGCCTCTGATGAGACCAGCTGACTTGCCTGATCGGCAGAGGCTTTTTTTTTTAAAGCCTTTGATGATTCCAGCTGACTTGCCTGATCAGCAGAGGGTTTCTTTTTTTTTTTAAAGCCTCTGATGATCCCAGCTGAGCCGCACGATCATCAGAGGCTTTTTTTTTACTTTTAAAAGCATTTTTTGGGCCAAAGAGTTTGTAGAAAAAATGCTTTTAAAAATAAAAAAAGCCTCTGATGATTGCGCGGCTCAGCTGGGCAAAGGCGGGGGGCAGGGATTTTTGCTACCGGTTCTCCGAACCACCCGCTTCCATCGCTACTGGATCGGGCGATCCGGTCCGAACCGGGAGCATTTCACCCCTGGTTATCGGCTATGCTAATAAGAAAGATAAAATTCAACACTATTACTTCCCAATTTACAGCACATTCTAGACTAGGAGTATAGTACTACTATATACTTTATGAATTGACTTATACCACACTTAAGAAGCACAAAAACATTTAATAATATATATACTTGACCTTTATAGAAGAATAACATGGATTTCTTCAAAATTTCTTGCAGATTATCACATTTAACCCCGAGCTGCTCAAACTACTTCTTGAACATTTTAAAGTAAAAAAAAACACAAACTTTTTTGAAAAAAAAGTTGTGATGTAGCTGAGAATAATACAGTCAAACCTCAGTGGGAATGAAACAAGAGACTCACCCATATAAATATAAAAAACATCTTAATGTTTAAATACAGAGTAGTTTACAGGGTAGCTTCCCAAGGGAAGTGGTGAAAGCCACATCACCAGAGACTTTTCCAGCTGAAAGTCTGTTCCTAAAGACTGATAGGAGTGAAAAACCACCGCTGGGTGAACTATACAGTCTGTTCCCAGTGAAGGTTTGAAAACACAAACATGAGTACAGTAAGCAGATAGTTGTGCTTTGTATGCATTCTAATTCATTATTTTTCAGCACATGCAAACTATATTCTGCAATACTGTAGTCTTCCACTATAAAGCTTTACTGGGTGCAACATATCCTGGGGAATATGGGGGAAGAGAAGGGGAAGTAGGAAAGAGCAGGAGAGGAAGAACAAAGGAAGTAGGAGGAGAAACAGGAAGGAGGAGAAGGGGAGGAGAAGAAGAAAGGTTGGAGTAAAGGTAAAGGGTAAAAGAGCAGCCCTGAAAAAGTAAAAATTAAAAATGACGGTTAAAAGAAAAGATGATTGAAAAATGATGGAAATGACTATACATGTAAATGTGTTCATGAAAAATAAAAATAAAAACTTTTTATAAAAAAAGAAAGAAAGAAAGAAGACTAGGAATGGCTTCTTTTTCAAAACTTACTGAAGTAAAAACACTAGCATGAGGTTTTAACATGAGAGTTGAAGGAAATTGGAAACCTTAAAAAGAATGATTCCTTTTTAAAAAATTCTCTGAAGTTTATTATGCTACTCTTTGCAGAATATATGTTCCTGCTGAAGAGGGCTTTTGATTTGCTGGAATAAATCTGTACTTATTTTGTTCATTTCAGTTCCAATCCTTGATTTCCCCCCCTCCAAGTGGTTTATACTATTTGTGTCTCCATGTGAGATACAGCACGTGGGATGTACCTGAAGAAGGAGGAAGTCCAGCCTGAAGAAATGATTTCTTCCCTTCCCCTCCACTTCTAATTCACTCGTCTATCGTGAGCATTCAAATTAATTTCATTAAACTTAGTGGCCTGATTCACATACTTTGCTGAGCTACAGTTTCTTAAATAATCCATAATCAATTGTTTTCATGTGCACAACATGCTCAACCATAAATGATGGATGGCAAACCATTATGGCAAGGTTTGCACAACACATGAGGTTGAAACGAACAAGCCAAAATTACAGTTTAGTACAGTATATGCAGCTATCCAGTAGAGCTCGCTTCACAAAATATTTATGTAGGGTATCAGCACTAACACGATCCAACAGTGAACTGACTGCAGATGAAGTTAGTTGAGATCAGTCGGAATCAATCGGAAAAGTTAATAATTGCTATTTTCAGCCCCCATTAATGCCAGTAGGAATTAAATGCAATTAATTCTCTACTTCTACCCTACCTATGAGGATCTATGCAAAAACCAAGACAGGCATTCCAAGTGAAAATCTATGGAGATTTTCAATCCTCCAGGTCATGGTTGACCACAAGGTGCTTTTTCAGGAGGTAACTGGACTTTCTGGTTTTTCTTTGAAGACGTTTCACTTCTCATCCAGAGCTGAACAAACTCCTTGGATGAGAAGTGAAACGTCTTCAAAGAAAAAAACCAGAAAGTCCAGTTGCCTCTTGAAGAAGCACCTTTGGGATTCCAAGTGAATGCAGAAATGCAACTGAACCGTTTTGCCCGCTGTTAACCCCACCATATACAGGTACAGCCCATCCTCATTGCCCATATAAAGGACACCCTCTCCCCCAAATCTGCTGTGGTG